>CM051021.1:27500-50000 GCA_027704905.1 Muraenolepis orangiensis | reverse complement strand
GGTTTCGGACTACCATATAGGATCAATGGGAAACGGTTTAGGGCCGTTATTGATCTCAAGTTCCAAGTTCTTACATTACTTGGACCAAATCTTTATTCTTGATTGTGACCAATCCATCAGAAGGACTAGGACAAAATCAGTGTGCGCCCAACGTGGGGCTCGAACCCACGACCCTGAGATTAAGAGTCTCATGCTCTACCGACTGAGCTAGCCGGGCTGAGACAATGTGACGAGCAACTACGAACAAGCCAGGGGCCACAAACATTTACTGTTTTTAAAGGGTTAATCGCAACATCAATATTGATGTCTTGAACAATATAAGCATATTTGGCAAAGAGGGACTTGCATAGCCAAATATGAGGGACTTGTATAACGCATGCACCTGCAATGTACTTTACGTATTACATTTACTTAAGTTTAAGTATGCATGTCATACATTGTAGTAGCCGTTGCCGTTCGAGCCCAATGCGGGACACTTACTGTTACACCTGTCTATCTCTCTCCTGTGGCATTGGCACCTGTGTGTCAGTACACAGGTGCTCTGCCTTTGATGACGAACCACAGTCCCTCTTCATACACGCTTGAATATTGATTTATAATTATTTTCAAGTATGCATAAGGTTTTGGTTTGTTTACTGCAATTATAAAACACGCAATCACTGTCTATTTACCGATACAATGCAACGCATGCACATCTGCCCCCTGGTGGCCTATGAGCTGACCTCGAATCGCTAGTACGACCACACTTTACGGCATCTTACAAATGCTCTTGTTTACAAAAAGGCATGCATAAGCCAACGCCAACGTACAGTCTGGCACTCCCCCTTGTGGACGTTCCGTTCATGACAATCCAGTCCACAACACATCATACATCATAGTATGAGCCATCATACTCTCTAAAGATGGAACATGTGGAAGCCACAAGTCAATAATGAACTTTTTCTTAAAAGCCAGCCCCACCACCAATATCCTCCACCATCCATGACGAGGGTATGGAGTCATAAACCCTTTCGGAAATATGTGTCTAGTTGTTTTCTCTTAGTGTATATAGAGAATATGGTAGCAGTGTGCATGTCATCAGTAAAAACCAACAGTAGGCCTACACAAAAACACAAAGTACAATTTGTCATTTTATTGAACGTCCAATTTGTCTGTCAGTGTCATCACGGTAAAGGTAAGATCTTGGCCTGCCGCTTCACCACCTGGTCTCGTCCCGCCCCAGGAAGCTGGTAGCTCTGATCAGAGGAGAAGTTCTGCCTACCTATTGCTCAAAAGGGCTGGCGGGATAGTCCTATCTGAGGTGGTGAGTGGTTCTCCTGCTAGGTTACCAAGGCTCAAGGCTACTGCTGGAGTGGGTGTAGGTTCCCTGGAGTGGGAACCGGAACCCCCTGGGCAGCATCCAGTCGTAAGGAGTAGGAATACCCAGAACAAGCGCTTCTGGTTCAGGTGGGCTGATGGAGAGCCCAGGTCCCTCTACAGGGCTACAATGGATATCCCAAAAGAAGGACAGACCCAAGCAAGACTGTCAAACAGAAAGCTAAAGTACTGCCTTTACCCTTTCACCATCAATGTCTTCGACTGCTATGCACTGTAATCGTGCAATCCTAACCCTGTTTTTATACCCAGTAGACAGTTTTTACATCTTATTTAACCACTGTACATTATATATGACCATGCACTTTAATGCATAATTTGCACTCTGGTTAGATGCCAACTTACTGTACTTCTGTGCAGTGACAGTACATTTGAATCTAATCTCATAAATGTTTTTACCACGACATGAAACAATACTACAAAAACCGCCTCACTTACCATGTTAATTGTAAAAGCACATTGCCACCATTTCTCCAACTGGACACTAACCACTGAAGATCACAACATTTAGTTAGAAGGGTTTTAAATGTTGCCAGCCACCGGCGGACCAATCAGGAGCTTCGGGAGTCGATGACGCACTGCGGTGGAGATTGGAATTAGTGATGGGAATTCCGGCTCTTTTGAGTGAGCCGGCTCATTTGGCTCGGCTCACCAAGAAGAGCCGGCTCTTTCGGCTCCCAAACGGCTCTTCTATTTTACCACATACCTTTTATAATTCAATCAAATTTAGCCCTATTTTGACTAATTATTTATATGTGTACACATATCACTTAAATTATTCAATACATCCTTTGTACTGAAGTATTCAAAAGTAAAAATTAAAATTTTAATATAAATTATTTGCTGTGGCCAATTGTTTTCATTGCATTTACAGACCCTTGTAACTCTGATACCACCCTATGAATGCACTGACTTGCTTGTAGAACCACGCTACACAAAGCAGATAGCAACACCTATATAACAACTTAAGCATAGACATTTAAAAAAAGGACAGCTACTGTATTTTTGTATATTTTACATTTTTATTTAAACCAAAAGCCCTAACAAAACAGCAGTATAAACTATAGAACAAAAGACAGGGCCAGGGTAGAAATGATTGCATCCTTTGACTCCAGAACCCGTTTCAGCATGTACAATGTAGAATTCCACCTTGTGGCACAGTCTTGCTTGAGCCTCAGCTCAGGCATATCCATTTGCTGAGTAGACTTCAACTTCTCTGTTGCTCTTGTGCTCTTATGGAAGAATTCTACCATCCCCTTCACTTTGTCAAGAGTGGTCTTCATGACCTTCAGGGCATCTCTTACCATCAGGTTGATGGTATGCGTGAGACATGGGTGGTGGGTCCATTTCAAAAGTTTAATGGCTTTAGTTATGTTAGCTGCATTGTCACTAACACAGCAAGCCACTTTATTGTCAATGTCCCACTCTTTTGTCACTCTTAGCAGTTCCTCTGCCAAGTTTTCTGAAGTGTGTCTGTCACTAAACTCAAAACAGTCCAGAAGACAGGCCACTGTTTTATAATTTTCAATAAAGTGACATGTAACAGACATGAAAGAGGTGGTGGTTCTTGCGGTCCAGCAATCAGTGGTATGGCAAACTGCAGTAGCTTCCTTAACCCTGGCCTGCAGTGAAGCACGTTCTCTATCGTACAGTCGCGGAATTATTTTTTGAGAGTGTTTTCCTGCTTGGAGGAACATATGTTGGATTGAGAGCCTGTGTGAAGCATCGGAATCCCTTGTCCTCCACAATGGAAAATGGTTGGAAATCACTATGTTCTGTCTAGCTGGGGTCATTGCCTTTGATATAAATTGTCTTATTGAGGTCTGTGTAGCTGTTGGTTGTTGGGTACCTGGTGCATGGGGGGTAGATCCTGTAGCTGCAGCAACAACAGGTGGAGTAGACACACTGGCAGAAGCAGGCAGTCTGGCCTGCCTTTTTTCTTCCAACTGAACTGTTGGATGCACAGTTCTCAAGTGCCTGTGGAGGTTGTTTGTGGACCCTGCTCTATATGAGAGCTTCATGCTGCAGATTCTGCATTCTGCCTTTGTGTTTGTACAATTGCTAAAATGCAGCCAAATGCTGCTTCTTTTCCGACTTTGACTCATGTTATTAGCGCGACGCAAACTGACACTTCCCCGCGTGTTCTCCTCTCCCTCTGTTAGCAATCAGCACTGAGCACACGCCGCCCCTCCCCCTTGTCTATCCTCACGTGATGCACAGCATGCGCGTGACATTCAGTCACTGCGTGTACGCGCAGCACCCGTAAAAAAAAAAAACGGCTCGTTCGCGGGTGCGAGCCGGCTCCCGTCGTTCACTTAAAAGAGCCGGCTCTTTGTGCCGGCTCGTTCGCGACCGACACATCACAAATTGGAATACACCTGCATGGACACACATGAGGCATGGCTGTGACTGGAGCTGTTCTCCAAATTCACCATTTATTTGAAAACGGTGTGCGGCCTGATTTAATTGGTGTAAATACACTTTCCTTCCCTCAGCACATTGGATCTCAACGCCTGTCGGGTTATTGTACACTGCTGATGGTATCTGTAGTGTTCATTCACTATTTTTAATGTTTGATGATCATTTGATCCTCCAGGAGTAACCCTGTTGACGGATCAATATTGGAACTCGGCCATGTTTGCATCTCAAAATGGTACTCCATACTTTGGATTACAGGCCTGCTTGGTAGTAATACTACTTCTACTTATAGTATAATAAATCTATTTATAAAAGTATAATACAAGTGTTTTGGAATTGTTCATGGTCATTTCCTGGTCACTCCCAAAGAGCGACAAACAGACTCTACAAAGTGATGTCAATACACACTTAAAATAAACACAGGGGAAGGGGAAACCGGCAAAAGTGCAAAATATCTTTAATCTCAGCCACATTTTTACTTATGTACAGTGAATTTGACCCCTTCGATTCATAAAAATCAGAAAATCACGTTCTGGCTTTGGCCGACATAATTACAAGTTAAAACAAAAGTCCAGAAAGTACGTCTCTTAGAGGCCCATACATTCAATAAAGCATTTAAAATAGGACTGATGATGACTCGCTGCAATTAAAAATAAGAGTTTCAAACCTAAATGGCACATTACAAGTTGGTTTACTTGTCGTCGTTGTTGTCGCAAAATCCAAAGCGTAGCGGAAAGCGTGCGTATCTTCTCCTTCTTCTTCTGGGTCGACAATTCAAGTAGCGGCGCGATGGAACTTCCGCCTCCGCGGTCTCACTGCCCCGACCTCTCCTAAAGCACGAAGTCCTTTCGACACCGCCTAGTCAGTTCTCACATAAACTACATACATACCTTACACACCTACATACATACACACCTACATACATTCGGACAGAAAAGCTCTCGATTGCAAGGGCTCCGAGGGGAGCGTTAGCGGCGCTATAGACATGCGGGTTTTCGTATGATTTACGTGCCCTTGCCCTTCTTGTGTGGGCGAACTACGCTTATTGTGCTTTCTATCGCCGTTTGTGAGGAGGGGGGGGGGGGGGGAAGGCACTTAAATACGGACCACGGTTTGATTTCTGATTAAATAAAAATAAAATATATATACGACCGTGATGATGCAGAGGTGGGAGGTGCGAGTGTGTGCGGACATACGTCACGGTCTACTAAAGTCGATAACTTCCCGAACACACGAAATAAATGCACAAGCGTCGCGTCTTCTGAACATGACTGAATGATAATGATAATATTTGATTCAACAGTAGCCTCAGCAAGGAAATAGGGTCAATTATTTCTGTGCAAAAAAGAGTCAACCTTCAAAAAAAGGATTTAAAAAGCAAGATTCGTCCGGTCCCCACGCACACGCCGGTCCCCACGCACACGTCCAGTCCCCACGCACACGCCCGGTCCCCACGCACACGCCCGGTCCCCACGCACACGTCCCGGCCAAGCAAACTCTACCCCAACACCAATACTTCAGATTAAAACCCCCCAAAAAAACTCAATAGAAGAAGTCACGAGTCGCTGAGTCCACTTTGAAATCTAAATTGATCCTCGAAATTCATTAAAAAAAAAAGGCACCAGACCGGCGCACAGTGCGTTTGAGTTTGAAACAACAAAAACTCACGACAACAACCCGGTATCACTCGTTGCTAGGAAGAAGAGACCCGGGGGAGGGAGGAAGGAAAAGGGACAGGTGGGTTTTGATTGGCTTGTCGGTGGGCGGGATTATAGTTATATATTTAAGAACAAAAGGCCCCACCGCAGCGTCATCCGGTGGCTTGTTCACGTCAGCAGGGGAACGTCGTCATCGGAGACGGAGTCTTCCGACAGCGGGACCAGCAGCACCTCGTCGTCCGAGGAGGAGGAGCCGGTGGAGAAGGAGGGGGATGCGGACAGAGGCATGGAGTTGGAGGAGGAGAGCGAGGAGGGCCTGAACAGAGAGATGCTACGGCCCAGCGAATGGAAGATGGAGGCCAGGGAGGGGCTGCTGGGCGCGGGGACGGCCACGGGGGGCGTGTGGGGGGAGGGGGCGGGTGCCGGGGGGGCGTAGGGAGGAGGCGGCGGGGAGGGGGAGGGGAACACGGGCGGTGGGGCCGTCGGCGAGGAGGGGGCCGCCCGCCGACTCTGCAGCTCCGCCTGCGGCGACAGGCCCGGTTTGCGGGGAACCGGCCGGTCGACGGCCTCCGCGGCCGGGGAGTCACCGGCAGACGCCGCCAGGGGCCTGGCCTCCGCATCCCCGCCGGGGGCGGCGGAGGCGTCGGCCCGCCCGGAGGCCTGGGCGGGCCTGGAGGGGGTGCGGGAGATGAAGCCCCACCTCCTCAGGCGGCGGACGGCCCGGCGGACGAAGCGCGGGCGGCGCCGGCGGCGCGGGGAGACGGCCGTGTCCTGCCGGAGGAGCTGGAGGAGGCCCCTCAGGGAGAGGGAGGTGGCCTGGGGAGGGGGAGGAGAGAGAGAGGAGGAGGAGGAGGAGGAGGAGGAGGGGGGAGCGGGTGTTGACACACAGAAAAATACATATTTGCCTCTTCCACAACAACTGGACAATACAACAGAATCACAATGCCTTAACCGTCATTGTACAAGTACAATGGAACTGTACAGCAATCCTCAAGACACGCTTAACAATTGAAAATAATGAATGATTTTAAAAACTAAGCTGAGAATACGGAAAATGATTGAAAAGCCCTAAACGTGACTGTTGAGTATATCCACAATACTGTGGACAATATAAACAGGTTAAAACATTTCCATGTAAAACCTCTATTAATATATACACGTATTGCGTTGGCCTAAAGAAAATAAATGCAAATTAGTTGTGTTTTCATCAACTAGTCAGAGCGAACAAACTAGGTCAGCGACGACGGATATCGGGCGGTGACATAAGCCATGTTTTATCGGGTCATAGGAACGCTGGAGAAGAAGCCGACAGCGTGAGTCACATGGGTTCAAAGTTCGCAATTGATTCGACAAAGCGGTTTCCATCTCTGCTTTGGCAAATTAACTCGATTCTAATCGGTCAAAAACCACCTCAAGCGAGTGAATTATCCTTTATGCGAATCAGAGGAAGTTCCAATTTGGCCGTTTTATCAACATTTTCTGAAGCGATATGGACAATAAAAGCGGGTCCATTCCCTCCTCAGACAACACAAAGGTCCCAGTGTCCACAACAACACTATGGACAATTTTGTTAACAATAGTAGTTAATAACAATGGCCAAAATTTATCAAAAAGAGGAAGAAGTACAAAATACGATCACTCACCTCATTGGGGTTTTCTGTGGGGAAATCCTCCACCGGCGGGATGATGCCCTGGGCGATCAGCTGACCATAGGAGGGCGGGGCCTGCTGCTGGATGAGCTCCGCCTCCTGGCGGCTGATTGGAGCAAACATGCTACACCGCAAACAAGAGCCCAAGAGGGGGGAAACTAATTAGAGGTTGTGTATCACATTAGTTACAATAGACTCAACCAAAGGGTCCTTAGTTACAATAGACTCAACCAAAGGGTCCTTAGTTACAATAGACTCAACCAAAGGGTCCTTAGTTACAATAGACTCAACCAAAGGGTCCTTAGTTACAATAGACTCAACCAACGGGTCCTTAGTTACAATAGACTCAACCAAAGGGTCCTTAGTTACAATAGACTCAACCAAAGGGTCCTTAGTTATAATAGACTCAACCAAAGGGTCCTTAGTTACAATAGACTCAACCAAAGGGTCCTTAGTTACAATAGACTCAACCAAAGGGTCCTTAGTTACAATAGACTCAACCAAAGGGTCCTTAGTTACAATAGACTCAACCAAAGGGTGCTTAGTTACAATAGACTCAACCAAAGGGTGCTTGGTTACAATAGACTCAACCAAAGGGTCCTTAGTTACAATAGACTCAACCAAAGGGTGTTTAGTTACAATAGACTCCACCAAAGGGTCCTTAGTTACAATAGACTCAACCAAAGGGTGCTTGGTTACAATAGACTCAACCAAAGGGTGCTTGGTTACAATAGACTCAACCAAAGGGTGCTTAGTTATAATAGACTCAACCAAAGGGTGCTTGGTTACAATAGACTCAACCAAAGGGTGCTTGGTTACAATAGACTCAACCAAAGGGTGCTTGGTTACAATAGACTCAACCAAAGGGTGCTTGGTTACAATAGACTCAACCAAAGGGTGCTTGGTTACAATAGCTTTCAAAGCTCAATAGGCACCAAATTCAAGCTCTGTCTGCCCATAATAACGATCCAGATAAAATAACAGAAGGTGGTGTGTGTGTGTGTGGGGGTGTGTGGGGGTGGGTGTGTGTGTGTGTGTGTGGGTGGGTGTGTGGGTGGTGCAGACATGGGAGCAGGTGTGTGGGTGGAAATTGCATCACTTTGAAAACGGAAGCCCTGAAAAGACCTGCTTGATATCAAGGGGACCTGCGTGGCCTCTGATTATAATTACAGCGCTAAACGACAGGCCAGTACACCTGATCAGGGAGGCTATGATGGTACGGACGGCACCGCTACTCTCTGAACGACGGACCTAGTCGGTCGCTAAGCAACAAGCATTGGACCAGTGAGGAGAGAGAGACAGAGTGAGAGACAGAGAGAGATAGACACGACAAGAGAGAGACAGACAGACCGAGACAGACTGACAGAGATGACAAGAGAGAGACAGACAGAGACAGAGAGATAGAGAGACAGACAGCCTACGCTAGTGTTGTCCACAACTTACTTAACAAACAAAAACAATTACAATTAACTAAACACAAACAGAGAGAGTGCAGAGCAGCCTTTAGAACCAGAAATACAAGGTTAGGCTTTTAACGTGAATTTTGGGTTTACTCGGTTCAAAGTCTTCCAAACTGAATCTTCCGTACTTCCGAGGGAGGGAGAGGAGGAGAGGGAGAGCAGATGGGGCTAGCCTCATACCTGTATTCGCGGGTCCTGAGGGAGTAGAGCTTGCAGGTGCAGGCCATGGCAATGACCAGCAGCAGGCCGCACACCAGGCTGCCCACGGTGGCGGCCGTGATGACCTTGCGCGGCAGCACCACGGTGCAGTCCATCTCGTCCGTGCCGTCCTTGCAGTCCACCTGGCCGTCGCAGCGCCAGCTCTCAAACACACACCTGTTGGCCGCAGGTACACATTACATGTTGGTGGGACAGACAGAGCTCTCTCTCTCGAGTGTGTGTGTGGTGGAGGCTGTTTTAACCTGTGGGCCTTGATTAACAAGGACCCACAGGTGTGCAGCCTCACCAGCCATAGAGGAATCAGTCTAACTCAGGCCAGGTGAGGCTGCTTCAACCAGACTCTAATCAGTCTGACTGGGGCCAGGTGAGGCTGCTTCAACCAGACTCTAATCAGTCTGACTGGGGCCAGGTGAGGCTGCTTCAACCAGACTGTAATCAGTCTGACTGGGGCCAGGTGAGGCTGCTTCAACCAGCCATACACACACACCTACTCTACAGATATACTGAATTGTTTTTTTGCTTTCTTTATGTTCAGCAAGAGCCTATTACTGTTTTGTTTTCCCGTGGGAAATGGAAAGCTCTATTCGCCAAACATGTGAAACACTGAAAATAAATCATATTTGCTTTGTGCAGTTGATGCCATTTCAGTGTTTGCGGTGTACAGGGCTCTGTGTTTGCGGTGTACAGGGCTCTGTGTGTGTGTGTGTGTGTGGTGGTGGTGGTGTGTGATAACACTTGAATAAACAATGATTACATTTTATAATAAATAACACATTTGCTTGTGTTAACCATTGCTTTAAAAAAAAAACATATATAAAAAAATAAATGTATGAATAAATACTATTTGCTAAATAAATGCATACATAAAAATAAAAAAATAAATGTAAATAAAGCGTGGATAAAGAGACAGCATTACGGTCCCCAGCCCTACCGGTCACTGTCGCAGTGGAAGGTTCCGGGCTGACACACGGTGCAGTCCCGCTCGTCGCTGCCGTCCGCGCAGTACAGCTGGTAGTTGCACCTCTCCCCGGCCGGGTAGCACACGGGACGTCCGGCCAAGTGGCTGGGCGCCGCCACCGGCGACGCCCGCTGCCCCGCGCCTCCGCCGCACGCGAACAGCTCGCGGCCGCAGCCCCGGCAGCCGGCCTCGTCTCGGCCCGTCTCGGGGCAGTCCCAGCGGCCGTTGCAGCTCTGCTCGTGGGTGTAGCAGCCGCCCGCGCCGCCGCCGCAGCGCTGCTCCCACGGAGGGCAGTAGCCGCCCACGCGGAAGGTGGCGTTGAAGCCGCGACCCTGCGAGCCGGCGGTGGTGCGGTAGGCCAGCGAGAGCAGGCCCGTCCGGGACTCCACCTGCACCGACTTGTAGTTGGAGGAGCTGGTGACCTGGATGGACGGGGGACGGGGGGAGGCGGAGGAGACGGGGGTTGGACTCGTTTTTTTGCGCTGACTCCGCCCACAACCTATTTTTCAGAGCGCTTCTCCAAACCCCTTACTAGCTGGGTTTCCATCTGCTTCCATAGTTGAGTTTGCTACGTCAGAATTTAAATCGGCAAAGCCGTATCCATCTCATTGTTTTTTTCGAATGAACCTCGTTTAGAATCAGTCTAAATCCACCTCAAGCGAGCGGATTAACTTTTATGCGAATCAAAGGAAACCGATTGGAATTTGGCCGTTTCCGTCGACATTTTCCTGCGATACTTCAAAACGTGAATCGAAATATGGTGACGGAACCCCGACTGTTGCTAGGTTATGAAAACTTTGACGCTTCCATACTTGCTTTTGCTTTCCATATAGTGACTGTCATAGTTCTTCCAATGAGAAAATCGTATAAATCACTGGGTTGTCGGTGACCGCTAGCATCGGTCTCTCCTCCGCCATTGTTGATACCGTATGTCCCGCCCCTTCCCCTCGATTTGAATTGGCCGGAACAGAGAGAAGTGAACCGTCGGCGCTAAAAACGAGTTTTGGTGGACAAGGTCTATTTAGTATGATACAAAAGCGGTAGCCTTGCGCTTGGAAATATTGAAAAAACTATTTTACGACTTTTTCTATTAATGGTGAGATTTAAGAAACTGTCACAATTACGCCACTGTGGGTACAACTGTACCCCATGACACGCCTGACACACACAGACACACACACAAGACACACAGACGTACGATCTCAATGATATCCCCGGCGCCCTGCTTGAGGTTGTAGATGGCCAGCGTGTCCCCGGGGCCCAACTCCAGCTGCTGCAGGTCCAGCTTCACGGGCCGGGGGTCCTGGGGGTCCAGCGTCCACACGCACCACAGCGGTGCCCCGCGGAGCGCGGGCGGGGCGAAGGTGCCGTAGAAGGTCTGCAGGAGCCCGCCGCACGGCCACTCCCGCTCCGCCGCGGAGGGCGCCGGCGGGGCGGCGGCAGTCTCCTGCCTCCCGTCCGTCCATCCCCAGGCCTGGTCGTCCCGGTTCTTCAGCAGGGACCACAGGGTATCCTCGCTGCTGCGGCCTCCTCCCCCAGCCGCCGCCGTGGCATTCCTCTGGCCGGCCGAGGCGGGGGCGCCGGCGGTCGGGCCGCAGCCCCGCTCATCGGCCCCGTACCCCTCCCCCAGACACTCCACGCGGCCGTTGCAGCGCCACGACAGGGGCAGGCAGCGCCCGCTGACGCACTGGAAGGACGACAGAGGACACTCTCTGCTGTCTGGAGGAGGGAAGCAATAAAGAAGCATATAACAATCAGAAAGGTTCAATGGTAGGTTAAATTGTAGGTAAGATTAGAGAGTCGTAAAGAGAGAGCAGAAATCCCCTCCTTAGGTTTATCTCCTCCGTTGAGAAGCGTTGTGTTGGCGTGACCCGTGACTGACCCGCAAGACGGATGCCCCCGAAACCAATCGATCAATCAGGGTTGGTCAGAAATGAGCCGGGAGCCGAAATTCGAATTTCACTGATTAGCATCTAACTAATTGCACTGCTCTTGACAGCTCTTAAATCTTCACCTACAGCAACTTGAACTAGAGTGAAAAGACAAACACTAAATTGCCCACGTACAAATGCCACTAAAATAACAGACTACCAGCAGCTATACAATATAATAACCAAAACGCAATGAATGATAGCCTTTATTGAATATTACACAATTATCTACATCATTACAATCACACACACCCGTCGTCTCACACACAAACACACACACGTCGTCCCTCTCACACACACATCCCCGTCGTCACACACACACCCCCATCGTCCCTCTCTCACACACCCGTCGTAATCCACACACAACCCCACCCACACATCCGTCGTCACACACACACACCTGTCGACACCCCCACACACCACCCGTCGACACCCCACACACACACACAAGACAGCGCACCTCTGGCATAGCTCAGCAGGAAGGACGAGACAGGAAACAGATGGGGCAGGAAGTGATGCACCACCGTGATGTTACCGCCCGGGAACTCGATGGTCCTTGGCAACGCCGGGCCACAGAGGACCACGGGCTCGTCGGCCATCGACGACCTCAGAGACACCCATTCCTTACTGCAGCGCGCAGAGAACTGGGAGAAGCTACAGAGGAGGAGAGAGAGAGAGAGAGAGAGAGAGAGAGAGAGAGAGAGAGAGAGAGAGAGAGAGAGAGAGAGAGAGAGAGAGAGAGAGAGAGAGAGAGAGAGAGAGAGAGAGAGAGAGAGAGAGAGAGAGAGAGAGAGAGAGAGAGAGAGAGAGAGAGAGAGAGAGAGAGAGACACAGGAGAGCGAGAATACATAATTAATACATTCTACATGATTCAAAACTAACCCACACCACATTGGTAGGAAAGCTAAAAGCACCTAAAAGCAGGTGAAGGAAAGAAGAAGAAAAAATAAACAGAGAAAGTGAAAGTAGACTGGAGGGGGTGTTTGAACACCATGAGTCACCGAGCTCTCCGAGTGTTGCCGGGCAGAACAGAGGTCCAGAACACAAAGTTCTGTTTGCAATAGTACAATTTAACCCATCCTAGTATGAGGAGCAGTGGGTATCGGCTATTGGATCTACAGCTGGGGGGGAGCAGTGTAGTAGGGGTCTGGTGCCTTGCTCAAGGGCACCTCGGCAGTGCACCCAGGTGTTTCGGGGACTTGAACCGGCGACCTTCCCTACTGACTGAGCTAAAACTGAGCTGAACTGGGCTACTGTGTGTGTGTGTGTGTGTGTGTGTGTGCGGCAATGTTGACCACGGAGGACACTTGATGAAAGATTGTGTTGAAGACACGGATCACAAACGCAAAAAGGAACCCGTTGAACTCCTCTCCGGGAAGCACACTCGGGGCCCAGCGCGGTGAAAAGAAACTGTGGGGATCTGGTGGCGCCTCGCGGCCTACCTGATGACCACGGGCTCATCCTCGCTGCCCTCGATGATCCAGCAGTCGTAGTTGGATCCGAAGCGGTAGGACCAGCTGTGGTAGGCTGAGCTGGTGACCTCCCCCTGCCTACCGCTCAGCACTTGGGGGGCATGGCTACACCGCACTGAGAGCCAGAGGAGAAGGTAAAGAGCCAGTTAGGAACAAGCACATTTGAATCTTCCTTTGATCACACATTGCCATTTATATATATTTATATATATATATATATATGTGTATGATCACACACACACGTATTTTCCTCACCTGAACAGGTGGCAGGTTTGACATGGCTGCCTGCTGCCAATTCAGAAGCAAAAAATAGACAAGTTAACAACTCATGTCATAGATCTGACCACATTGTATTGAGAGAGAGAGAGAGAGAGAGAGAGAAAGAGAGAGAGAGAGAGAGAGAGAGGTAACAAATATTTGGACCAACCTATTAGGCAGAGTACTATGAGGTTACATAGGTTGTACGAGACGCTCATTTTAGTAGAAGGGTTATTAGCCTTAAAACAAAACCAAAAACGGCCGGTGAACATGAAAAAATAAATAAATAAGTTAAAACATGGTCGCTCAGAGTTGTTCCATCTTCAGCAGGCCTGGTTCCCAATGACGACTTGTCCTGTGAGGAGACGAGAGAGACAGAGAGACAGATAGAGAGAGAGACAGATAGAGAGAGAGAGACAGATAGAGAGAGAGGCAGACAGAGAGAGAGAGAGAGAGATACAGAGAGAGAGAGACAGAGAGAGACGGAGACATAGACAGATACATACAGAGAGAGACACAGAGAGAGAGAGAAAGAGAGACACTTAGTTACCCAGTTGGCTGGTCCACAGCCAGCGTATCGCAAGTATTGGCTGTAAAACTGATCAGTCTAACGAGTCACGACTGTGACAGCCACATCGAGCCATTAACATGTATATGGGAGGGGTAGAAAGCAGGTGAACCGTGGAGGTTATTATGGAGATGTATCATATAGATATAATGGAGCTACTTCAGTGTTTACACTGAAATAGTTCCTGCCCCCGCACACACACACACACGTCAATGGCGAGAGATAGCGTCACCGAGATAAAACCCTTTAACGATTGACTCTCGAAAGTCTACTTAACCCCTATTGATCTGTGAGGACTAATTTGATAAAAAAAAATAACGATCACTTCTAAAAGATCACTTTCTGTTTTCCCAAAAAGGGTGTTTTGGAAGCGGATAGCTTCCGCACCCACAGCTAGCCACTAATGCTAACAACTTAGCAACTTCCTCCCTTTTAATTCGTGTTACATTTTGTTGTTAAATCTTTAACTTGTACGAGACGTGTCCGTTTAAGACGACCCGCCGAGGTCCACGGACGACACACACACCTACCTGTTTTTATGTCGAGTTATGTAGAAAAACAACCCACTAGGGCGACCGACCGACCGACGACTGAGAGAGCCTTACCGTGTGTGTGTGTGTGTGTGTGTGTGGCCTGGAGTTTGGGTCCCAACTTCCGTGTTGTTGTTATTTATTTATTATTTATCTATTTATCTATTTATCTATTTATCTATTTATCTATTTATCTATTTATCTATTTATTTTTTTATTTTTATTTTATATATAGATATTTTTTTATTTATTTTTTTATTTATTTTATAGATTTATTTATTTATTTTATTTTTTATTTTACTTTATAGATTTATTTATTATTTTATTTTATAGATTTATTCCGTGTTGTTATTTATTTATTATTTAATTTTATATATTTTTTTATTTATTATTTTATTTTATTAATTTATTTATTATTTTATTTTATATATGTATTCCATGTTGCTATTTATTTATTTATTTATTTATTATTTTATATACATATTTATTTATTATTTTATTCTATTTATTTATTTATTTGATATATATTTATATTTATTTATATTTGATATGTTTATTTATTTGTCACTGTGACGCGAGGGTGGGCGTGTCTACGTGTTTTTAACCCGAGTTAGTGCTCTATTTCTTTTTCTTTTTTGTGTTAAAAAAAAAGGTTACAAGACGCGATCGCCAAACCGCTTACTCAAATTTATATCAAAAATGTAAAATATAATAATAAAATGATGTTATATTTATAATAAATAAACATGATACTTCTTAATGCTTCACACTTTTAAATTTTGTTCACGGTTTGCGTTCATGTCCATTGAACAGCACTTTGGGATGTCCTCCCCACATAAATAACACAAATTAAATATAGATCAGAGGTTAGTTTATTTGTCACATCATTTATAAGGTCAATAAGTGTCCAATGTAATACACCAAGGTGTATTTTCTATTTCTTACCACTAGGTGTCCCTATCGGTCAATGTAATGACAAGGAGACCTAAAGCCAATATAAGAAAACCACAACGATAATTTGTTATTGTATTAACAATTAATGTGTTATTCAAGACAACATGTTTGAGACTAGTTTGACTCGATGATTAATTTGATGTGTGTGTGTGTGTGTGTGTGTGTGTGTGTGTGTGTGTGTGTGTGTTATTGTATTAATAATTAATGTGACTAATAATAATACGTTTTTTGTTCAAGACAACATGTTTCAGACTAGTTTGACTCGATGATTCATTTGATTTGTGAGCAGTGTGTGTGTGTGTGTGTGTGTGTGTGTGTGTGGTGTGTGTGTGTGTGTGTGTGTGTGTGTGTGTGTGTGTGTGTGTGTGTGTGTGTGTGTGTGTGTGTGTGTATGTGTGTTATTACAATAACAATACTGACAGCAGCCTCCATTCAGTAGTAGTACAGATACGTCGTCACTTCCAGAGGAGGGGACCTCAAGGGGAAAAAATCTCCCTCCTCTCCCTCCCTCCCTCTCTCTCCATCCCTCTCTCTCTCTCCCTCTCTCTCTCTCTATCCCTCCCCTCCCTCCCTCTCTCTCTATCCCTCCCTCTCTCTCTCCCTCCCTCTCTCTCTCTCTCCCTGCCCCCCGTTCTCGTTTGTTTGACCACGTCCACACGCAACACATGCGATATCAACAGAACCCAGGGCTGGCGAGAAGCGGGGGAGAGGATCGAGGCAAAAAAAACAAGCTTTAAAAAAGTATTTAATAGTATAGAATAGTATTTAAAAAGTTGATTATCTGCACTCGGTTGATACATGTGAAAATAATCCAACTTTTTGCTTTTGGAAGTTTAGTCCAGTCGTTTACAGGGAGGGGACGTTTAGACAAGTCAAGGTTTTCTGTGCACATTGCATTCGGGAAAAATAAGTATACGGAGGGAGAAAAGGGAACAAGTTGTCACACGACCCCTTGGAGCAGCGGCGTAATATTCGGTCGTCTTACCCCCCACCACCTGGATCATCACCCGGAGCAATGCTGCCCCGGCTCCTCTCTCTGGCCTGTGCTCTCTGTGTGGGGGTCGCCCCCCCCGCAACGGCAAACGCCGTACGAGCCGAGGTGAGATCATAATACTCTTATAAATAATATCTATATATTTTTTTTTACTGTTGTTAAGCCCACACTTTCGAGTTTTGCTTTTGTTCGTTGCATTTTTGGGGGACCGCCTCAGTTGCTCTTCAGTGAACGGTTACCGTTATGGATCTATGGACCTACTGTAGTAATGCATACACACTTTGTACAAGAAGCCTCATAGTGTAACCGTCATATTGTCTGTAAATATAGATGAATATAGATATAGATATCTATGAATATAGATATTTGCTCTGCATTCGGTGGAAATCAACTGAGAAGGGGAGCACATCCTATACTATCCTATACTAAGCCCTCCTGGTGCGAATCACGGGGCAGGCCCGTGTCCAGAGAGACGCTTCAAGTATCATCTTCCCGTCTTCATTGCCAATAGTTTGTCATCAACGGCCCCTAAAGCTCACAGTTTGTCTTTTTTGTCTCATTGTCTTTTTTTGTTGTCTTTGAAGACACTTTGGAGGGTGATTGGTGGCGTGTTTCTTTCTATACACTGTGGAAACACTAAGACACACTGTATATACACACACTGTAAACAGACAAGACTGCACAATGTTTTTTTTTAAGACAAAGCGGTGCTTCATTACACACTAATATGTGCGTGTTTCCAGTAATGCATGTTCTATGTACCTGGTCTGTGTACCGTAACACACAGGATGCAGTACGAAAGATCGCACTGAGTCACTGACCTCAAACTGTGTGAGGCATGTGAGTCAGTCCAGATCATGGTCACTCACTTGCTGGAACCTGGGAGGGAGTCAGAGGGGGGGGACCTACCTGAGAGAGAGAGAGAGAGAGAGAGAGAGAGAGAGAGAGAGAGAGAGAGAGAGAGAGAGAGAGAGAGAGAGAGAGAGAGAGAGAGAGAGAGAGAGAGAGAGAGAGAGAGAGAGAGAGAGAGAGAGAGAGAGAGAGAGAGAGACAGAGAGAGATGGGGGAGAGAGAGAGAGAGAGAGAGAGAGAGACAGAGAGAGACAGAGAGAGATGGGGGAGAGAGAGAGAGAGAGAGAGAGAGAGAGAGAGAGAGAGAGAGAGAGAGAGAGAGAGAGAGAGAGAGAGAGAGAGAGAGAGAGAGAGAGAGAGAGAGAGAGAGAGAGAGAGAGAGAGATGGGGGAAAGGGAGACAGAGAGAGAGAGGAGAGAGAGAGAGAGAGAGAGAGAGAGAGAGAGAGAGAGAGAGAGAGAGAGAGAGAGAGAGAGAGAGAGAGAGAGAGAGCGATGGGGAAAGGGAGACTGAGACAGAGAGAGAGGGGAGAGAGAGAGAGAGAGAGAGAGAGAGAGAGAGAGAGAGAGAGAGAGAGAGAGAGAGAGAGAGAGATGGGGAAAGGGAGACAGAGAGAGAGGGGGGAGAGAGAGAGAGAGAGAGAGAGAGAGAGAGAGAAAGGGAGAGAGGGGGGAGGGGGGGACAGGACTGTCTGACAGAGAGTCAGACAGTTAAAGATGTCACAGAGGAAGTGATGCATGGTTGTAAACAAAGATATTTAATAAAACATTAGCCACTGCTAATGTTTTAGCTCCATCAGCAGTGGGTGAGTCGTTTGGTAGTGTAGAGCTAGCCACAGTGCGGGCCTTCTCACATGATCACATGTTGTGTATCCTTCTGGTCGCCGCGTGGACGGTATAAACATTCCTGCACCCTGTAGTAAATAATAATAACAATAATAATCATAGTAATAATAATGATATGTAAAAAAACACCACATCATCTCGACTGCACGCATCACCTCTCTGTCTGTCTGCGTGCTGCAGCCAGAGAGGTGCTGAACCTCAGACAGACAGGCCCCAGCAGCGTCTCCCGCAGCACGGTTAGCGGTTAATTGCAGGGTTGTCCTTACTGTGTTGCTATGACATCACCTGAGGGCCGGAGGGATGGAGGAGACTGACTGACTGGTCGTGTTTGGAAAGAGCCGTCTCCAGCGTGGGAGACGTAGACTAAACCTCCACGCACACACAAGCCACCGCCGCTTCTGCCGTCCCAGAAGAAGAAGAAGGAGAAGGAGAAGGAGAAGGAGAAGGAGAAGAAGGAAGAAGAAGAAGGAGAAGGAGAAGAAGAAGAAGAAGAAGAAGAAGAAGAAGAAGAAGAAGAAGAAGAAGAAGAAGAAGAAGAAGAAGGAGAAGGAGAAGAAGAAGAGGTAGCTTCGCTTCATGGATGGACGGAGAAGGAGAAAGGAAAATGGAGGAGAAAGAGAGAAACAGGAACAACCTCAAATGTCAACATTGGTGGCTTGACGTTCAACTTCGAGCCACCAAAGTGGACTTCTGTTTGAAAACCAGGGGAACGGAAAATAAAAGTTGCTCAGACAAGGTCAAAGACCGCTCCATCTGTGAGGAGTGAGGGGGGGGGGGGGAAGCCTCGTCGACAAGATGTCCACCAAACAAAGCAAAAGGGGGAAAAAACATCTGGGGCGGAAAACTAGAATAACTCAGCAAAAACTCTCGGCCCGTGTTGTTGTTATCATGAGGCCGCCATCTTGGAATGTGCGTGATTGTGCTGTGTTTGTATTTCTGTGAAGTCTTCCCCAGGTACCGGAAGCACATCTGACTCAAATCTCCCCTCCTCCTCCTCCTCCTCCTCCTCCTCCTCCTCCTCGGATCAAACAGAAATACGTTGTGAGGATGAAACGAGGCACTGCTAACCAGCTGTGTCCTGATCCCCCCATATGCTATCCTCGTAGCATATGGGATTCATTTCCGATATTCCCTTCCCCTGGAATGGTTTTCGTCGGACGTTAGCGGCGGTGTGTATCGGAAGTGCCCCCCCCCAGGGTCTGTTTTGGGGGGGGGGGGGGGGGGGGGCAGAGTGGCAGGCAGCTCAGGGGGGTAACCTAATGGGAAAGGGTTCCAAATCAAATCAAACCCCCACGACAACACAACAGATTCTTGGGTTTTTTTGGGTTCTGGATTGCACGCGTGTCAGATGTGTCAGAACTCGCTCTCCGCGCACAAAAGAACTGCAGACGCAGGCTCTTTTTAAACCACTTTCTTTTGAGGGCATGTTGGATTGGGCCTGTTGGATCGTGTCTTCCTCCTGGATGGCTCTCTGGGTACGCTGAGATTCAAACAGTCACGCTTCAGGCTTATATCTGTTTAATGTTCCTACTATATACTTCTACTGTAGTATAAAGTACTGTGTACTGTATTGTACTGTAGGTTCTATTGTAAGTCCGATAAGAGCTCAGTTCAAAAGGTGTGCGTCCGTTAGCGTTAATAGCGCTCAGAGTCTAGAGCCGTGGGTTCGAGTCCCGATCCCGTTCCCCCGTCCTGGTTTGCGTATTCTCCCAGTTGCTTCTCCTTCTCCTTCTGCTTTCCTCCAAAAAAATATGTATTTTTCCCTTTTAGTTTTTTGTTCAAAACCTCTTTTTTGGTCTTTCACAGTTCCACACATTGTGAGAGAGAGAGAGAGAGAGAGAGAGAGAGAGAGAGAGAGAGAGAGAGAGAGAGAGAGAGAGAGAGAGAGAGAGAGAGAGAGAGAGAGAGAGAGAGAGAGAGAGAGAGAGAGAGAGATAAGATAAGGCAGGGCAGGGGAGGGGGACGTTATTCTGGGTCTGAAAGGAGCCAGACCCTCATTCAAATACCTTAATACCTCTCCGAGTCTAGAGCCATGGGTTCGAAATCCCGAAAACCGGTTCCCCCCCCCCCCTGTCCTGGTTCTCGTATTCCGTCCCAGGTGCTCCGGGGTGTTTTCTCCGTCCCCCCCCAAACACACACCAGGGCTCAGACCGGGGAGGAGGTGTGAAGGAGGTGTGAGATGTCGCTGTGTGTTTGTTCAGCTTTCTCTACCTGACGTCAACTTTCAGTCACCTTTTTTTTTTGCAACGCTTGCAATTACCACATTTTAAAAGCGTGCAATTAACGTACTCCCAATTAACGTGTGTGTGTGTGTGTGTGTGTGTGTAATGACTTCTGCTGTCCGCAACTCCCCAACAGGACAGTGTTGCGGCTACAGAGGTTGTCGGGTTGATATCCCATGGCACTTTAAAATGCTTTAGTTGCACAATTCACCCTATGTATACACTGTATTCATGATGCTGCTGCACTACTGGCACTTTAAAATACTTTTTTAAATGCTTTTTGTACAATTGCACAAACACATATCATTCATCAGTCATATTTGTTATTTTTATTGTCATTTTTATTCTGTATAGTATTTTTATAGTATTGTATTTGAGTAAAGTTATACTGCAGGAAGGAATGGGGAGTTAGCATTCCATTGGACTGGTTGCAAACGCTCTATAGTGTTGTTTATAGTATATAGCATAGTACATAGTATATACTATAGTGTTGTTTATAGTATATAGCATAGTACATAGTGTATACTATAGTGTTGTTTATAGTATATAGCATAGTACATAGTATATACTATAGTGTTGTTTATAGTATATCGCATAGTACATAGTATATAATATAGTGTTGTTTATAGTATATAGCATAGTACATAGTATATACTATAGTGTTGTTTGTAGTATATAGTATAGCATATCATAGGTAGTATAAAGTGTGGTTTACAGTATAGTAGTGTTGTGTATAGTATAGTTTAGTACAGTTTAGCACAGTATTGTTGTAGTAAATTCACACTGTAGGAGGGAATGGGGAGTAAGCGCTCCATTGTACTAAAATGGCAAATTAAAACCTCTTGAATCTTGAACGTCCAGTGTGTGTACGTGTGTATGGTGTGTATGTGTGTATGTGTGTATGTGTGTGTGCGTTTGTATGTGTGTAGTGTGTGTGTGTGTGTGTGTGTGTGTGTGTGTGTGTGTGTGGTGTGTGTGTGTGTGCGTGTGTGTGTGTGCGTGTGTATGTGTGTGTGTATGTGTTTATGTGTGTGTGTGTATGTGTGTATGTGTGTATGTGTGTATGTGTGTGTGTGTGTGTGTGTATGTGTGTGTATCCCACATGGCAGTGTGACACTAAAGCAGGGTTCCTTATTGGTTGTGTTGGTAGCGCATGGCGTTTATGAGACGGAGGTTTAAGTGGGTTAAATGAGTAGATGCCAAGAAAACCAGGACCATGTGGGCTGCCCTCACGTTCTTTCCGTTGGCAGAGGAACCGGAGGAACAACTGACTCAGGCGGACTCGGTTGGCTTTGAGAAGTTTGCCCCTGTGTCTCTTTTTCATCTGCCTCCACCCGCTCCTCTCTCTCCTCTCTCCTCTCTCTCCTCTCTCCTCTCTCCTCTCTCCTCTCTCCTCTCTCCTCACTCCTCTCTCCTCTCTCCTCCTCTCTCCTCTCATCCTCTCTCCTCTCCCCTCTCTCTCCTCTCTCCTCTCTCCTCTCTCCCCTCCTCCTCTCTCTCTCTCGTCACCCATCCTCCTCCTCCTCCTGCAAAAATAATGTATTTTTGTTCTTCAACCCCCCCCCCCTCTTTTCTTGTCTTTCACAGTTCCAGACCAGATGCTTTCAGGGGTTTTTTGTTCTTCGTATCTCCAAGATAGAGAGAGAGAGAGAGAGAGAGAGAGAGAGAGAGAGAGAGAGAGAGAGAGAGAGAGAGAGAGAGGAGAGAGAGAGAGAGAGAGAGAGAGAGAGAGAGAGAGAGAGAGAGAGAGAGAGAGAGAGAGAGAGAGAGAGAGATAAGGCAGGGGGACGTTATTCTGTGTCTGAAAGGAGCCAGACCCTCATGGAAATACACTGCCTGATGTTGTTGAGGGGGAGAGGGGGGAGGGGGGGGGGAGGAGGGGGGAGGAAAGAGAGGAGGAGAGGGGGGAGGAGAGAAGATGAGAGGAGAGGAGGAGGAGAGTGGGGAGAGAGGAGGAGAGGGAGGGGGAAGGAGAAGGGAGGGAGGGGGGGAGCAGGAGATGGAGGGGGAAGGAGAAGGAGAAGGGAGGGAGGGGGGAGGAGAGGGGGGGGAGGAGGAGAGGGAGGGGGAAGGAGGAGGGAGGGAGGGGGGAGGAGAGGGGGGGGGGGAAGGAGGAGGAGGGGAGGGATTTGGACTCC
>CM051021.1:17500-22500 GCA_027704905.1 Muraenolepis orangiensis | reverse complement strand
TACACATATACACGCACACATACACACACACACACACACACACACACATATACATATACAGACATACACGCACACATTGACACACATACACACACACATACATACACAGGCACACACACACAGGCACACACACACACACATATAAACACACGCACACGCACAAACACGCACGGACACACACACCCACACGCGCACACAGGCACACACACACAAACACACACACACACACAGGCAAACAGGCACATATATACATATATATATATATACATATACAGACATACACGCACACATTGACACACATACACACACACATACATACACAGGCACACACACACAGGCACACACACACACACATATAAACACACGCACACGCACAAACACGCACGGACACACACACCCACACGCGCATACACACACACACACACACACACACACACATATACATATACAGACATACACGCACACATTGACACACATACACACACACATACATACACAGGCACACACACACAGGCACACACACACACACATATAAACACACGCACACGCACAAACACGCACGGACACACACACCCACACGCGCACACAGGCACACACACACAAACACACACACACACAGGCAAACAGGCACATATACACACGCACACACAGGCACACACACAAAAACACACACGCACACACACAAAAACACACGCACACAAAGACAAGCACACACACACACAGGCACACACACAAAAACACACACAGGCGCACACACACACACACACACACACACACACACACACACACACACATACATACCTTAGGGCACAAGCAGCAACACGCGTCCATAACAAACACACTCGACATGTCGGGCGTTCCTTCCTCGTGACTCACGGTCCGACTGTTCATCCCCAGGGCACCAGTATTTACAAAATAATAATCCTGATCAGAATGATCTGGATGGGATTAAATGAAAATTGGGTTAACATTTTAAAACAGGATAATGTGATCCTGATCCTACAAAATTGGGATATCGATTTGGTCTAATCCAATCCTACCCAGAATCAAATGTTGTTTGGGGTATTTCAAAATGCTACGGTCGACATCAGGATAGTTTTGATGGTGAAGATCAGGATTCTCCTGATCCCACTGGAAGGGGTGGATCAAGCGTGGATTTGAGAAAGATGTGTAATCAATGTTTTATTCAATGATTGCATATTAAAGTGACACACACCATGCCAAAACAATAACTTCTCTAAATTGGGGCGGCAGTAGGTCTCTAGATCTCTAGAGCAGGTCATCGTCTGACAACCGGGTGGTTGCTGGTTCGATTCCCCTCCCCGGCTGTTAGGGTGCCTTGCTCAAAGACACCTCCTCCTCCTCCTACTTCCCCGGTTGAATGGGTGAGTGTGGGACTTGATTAGAAAACTAGTTAGAAAAGCACTATATAAATGCCGTCCATTTAAAAGTCCATTTAAATTAAATGATCAACCAATTAATTAAAATGTTCTCAATTAGAACATTCTTAAATGAGTACAGGCTTGAAGGTTCATCGTGGAATCTTCAAAAGCGTGGCTCTTAACGAGGGAGCGTTCTAATACAGCCAAAGGCTGCACAAGGCACGGCCAAAACCACTACAAGAGTACACAGATGTTGAGTTACATGCAAGGTTCCCATTTGGTTTCATGCTGACATTGAATTCCTTTCCTGCTTGTCTGCTTGGACCACAACTGGAACACGCCATACTAAAAGAAGTCACGCATCACTCACACTGTGGAGGAGGAACAGTTACTCTTTGCTTTTGCGTTTCTACGCATCTTCCGGATCATTCTACCAAGTCATTGGAGATGGTGTGTGTGTGTGTGTGTGTGTGTGTGTCCAGGAATCCACTGTTAAGCGTTGTGATCCACAGAGTGTCTGCGTTAGCCAGCCTTCTCAACCAGTTTGTGAAGTTTTCCAACAGATTTTCCAGAGGAAATCAAGCAGGATCAAAAGCTCAAAGTTCTATGACTTTGCAAAGATGCCGAAAGCTATCGATGCGCCACTTATGGGTAATGCAGACCTCATCATAACCAACTGTGGTGTGGTGAAATGGGCAGGGTCAGTCCATGGTGAAAGGATCTTAAGGGAGAGACAACTTTTCTGGAAACCTCCAGAAATCCCCAAATCGCCCAGATGGCATCCTATTGGATGTCAGTGCACACCCTCTCTCACCATGGCTCATGCCACCTGTCGCCATGGCAACCAATGACCCAAAAAGGGGAGATACAACCGTGGAACTAACCATGGCCCCCCATCTTCCACACTCCCATTGGGTGGGGGGGGGGGAACCACCCTCTAGCGTGGGGAGCCACGGGGAGCATGCTGCATTGTGCTTCCCAACATGGCTGAACAACGCTAGTAGCTCCTCCCTGGGGATGAGATTCCTGATTGTTTACAGCCCCGCCCCTAGTGGACGTCCCTGATGTCCCAGCCCTGCAACCGGCTGGAACCGGCTGGACGGTCCATGAGAAACAAAACTGTGGTCAACCACTATTTCTAACCACTACCTGTGTAGTGTGCTGACAATTTCTGTTGGATCCACTAAGACATTTAATTGTAATTAATAATTATTTCTCTGTATGTCTCTCTCTTTCCCTCTCTCTCTCTCTCTCTCTCTCTCTCTCTCTCTCTCTCTCTCTCTCTCTCTCTCTCTCTCTCTCTCTCTCTCTCTCTCTCTCTCTCTCTCTCTCTCTCTCTCTTTCTATGTCTATGTCTCTCTCCCCAGGTGTGGCTACAGCAGTATGGTTACCTGCCTCCGGTGGTTGCGAAGGCCCAGGGCCTCCGCTCGTCCAAGTCGGTCGTCACGGCGATAGAGGCCATGCAGAGGTTCTATGGCCTGACGGTGACAGGCACCGTCGATAGCAACACGATAGCGTGAGTTAGTGGTGAATGGTGATGTGATCAATAATGTTAATGGTGAATTGGTGATGTGATCAATAAAGTTAATGGTTATGGTTGATGTGATCATTAAAGTTATTGGTGAATGGTTAATTGTTAATTGTGATTATTTGTTTGAATTGTTGTTTGGCTAAAATAAACAAAATGTAAGCCATGAATAATTACATTCATCCACATCCACAAGAAGGTCC
Source organism: Muraenolepis orangiensis (assembly GCA_027704905.1). Lineage (NCBI taxonomy): Eukaryota > Metazoa > Chordata > Actinopteri > Gadiformes > Muraenolepididae > Muraenolepis > Muraenolepis orangiensis. Next base: position 19,387 of record CM051021.1, on the reverse strand, counting down.
GCGTCGACACACAAGCGATCAATCAATCAATCAATCGATTGATTGATCGCTTAACTAAAATGAGTGTTCACTATTGTTAGTCATTTTCTTTTGTGTTTGTTTGCCGATGTTTTTAACTCTGCAAAGCACTCTGAGACATTATTATGGGAATGAAAAGCGCAATACAAATAAAATGAAGCATTATTATTATTATTATTATTATTATTATTATTATTATTATTATTATTAATCGACAAAAATCGTGAAATACAGACTAACCGTGTCACTTGTTCCCCGTTGCCAGGGCGATGAGCCGGCCACGCTGTGGCGTTCCCGATAAGTTTGGTCCCGAGCTGAAGACCAACCTGAGGAGGAAGAGATACGCCGTCCAGGGACTCAAGTGGGACAAGTCGGAGATCACCTTCAGGTCAGAGGTTAACCCGTATATACATGCACACACACACACACACACACACACACACACACACACACACACACACACACACACACACACACACACACACACACACACACACCAGCAGCAGCGGTTGGTTGGTTCTGTGGTGGAATGAACTCCCGTCTCATGTCAGGACGGCAGAGTCCCTCGCCAGCTTCCGCAAGAGACTCAAGACCCACCTGTTCAGAGTCCACCTGGACTCTCCTTGAACCCTCCTTCTCCTTCGTGAAACCCCTAAACTTGCTTAAGTCCTGACATTAATAGCTCTTAGCATGTTGTATATGTTAGCAAGTGTGTATCCTTAATGTTGATAACACGCTCTTATCACAGCTACTTAAGCAGGTGACCTAGCAGTACGAAATTGTGTTATTCATCTTGTTAAAATGAATGCTTGTGAACTACTGTATTTTTATGTTTGCGTACCCCAGTGTTATGCTATGTCTGCTTCAACTAATGTACACCTTGTAAGTCGCTTTGGATAAAAGCGTCTGCCAAATGCCCTAAATGTAAATGTAAATGTAAATGTTCTAAAGCAGTGGTCTTCAAGCAGTGGGTCTGTGGCCCCCGGGCGGTCCCTGCAGGGGGTCCTCAAATTAAGGATTAATGCAGAAACCAATTCTTGCCGTCACCCCTTACTTGGGGCTTGGGGCTCGGGGACCGAAAGGGTCGCCGGTTCAAGTCCCCGAAAAAAACGGACCAAGTAACGAGTGAGAACCGGTACTTTGGGAGAAGTTCGCCCTCTGGGCCTAACTGCCGAGGTGCCCTTGAGCAAGGCACCAGACCCCTACCCTGCTCCCCCCCAGCTGTATGTACAATAGCTGATACCCACTGCTCCTCATACTAGGATGGGTTCCATGAGAGGAACTCATTTCACTGTGTGGACATGTGACCAATAAAGAGGATTCAATCCTCCAGATTTAGATTTAGCGTGGCAGCTGGATATATTATGAAGTTAATAATGTATTATCAATATATTATTAGGGCTTTGGATCAAATGCAGCAGCGTTTTATTGAAAAATATATCAGGGGTCCCTGCGCTGTTTCTCAATCCACCTGGGCTGAAGAGAAGGTTGAAGACCCCTGGCTCTAAAGTGCATCTCTTCTTCATACCTGTAAAGTCACCTCTCTCTCTCTCTCTCTCTCTTACCCCCCTCCCCCCTCTCTCTCTCTCTCTCTCTCTCTCTCTCTCCTCTCTCTCTCTCTCTCTCTCTCTCTCTCTCTCTCTCTCTCTCTCTCTCTCTCTCTCTCTCTCTTACCCCCTCCCCCCTCTCTCTCTCTCTCTCTCTCTCTTTTTCTCTCTTACCCCCTCCCCCCTCTCTCTCTCTCTCTCTCTCTCTCTCTCTCTTACCCCCTCCCCCCCCTCTCTCTCTCTCTCTCTCTCTCTCTCTCTCTCTCTCTCTCTCCTCTCTCTCTCTCTCTCTCTCTCTCTCTCTCTCTCTCTCTCTCTCTCT
>CM051021.1:5000-15000 GCA_027704905.1 Muraenolepis orangiensis | reverse complement strand
CTGAACTCTAAGAACTCTAAGTCTCCTATCTCCATATGGATATAATATGAAGATATATATATATCGCCCCAGTGCTACTATGAGCGTGTATTCAGGAGCACTCTTCCTAACCCTAATCCCCCCCTCACCCGTCTCTCCACCCGTCTCTCCACCCGTCTCTCTCCACCCGTCTCTCTCCCCCCCTCTCTCTCCACCCGTCTCTCTCCACCCATCTCTCTCCACCCGTCTCTCCACCCGTCTCTCTCCCCCCGTCTCTCTCCCCCCGTCTCTCTCCCCACCCCTCTCTCTCCACCCGTCTCTCCACCCGTCTCTCTCCCCCCGTCTCTCTCCACCCGTCTCTCTCTCCACCCCTCTCTCTCCACCCGTCTCTCCACCCGTCTCTCTCCCCCCGTCTCTCTCCACCCGTCTCTCTCCCCCCCCGTCTCTCTCCACCCGTCTCTCTCCACCCGTCTCTCTCCCCCCCCGTCTCTCTCCACCCGTCTCTCTCCCCTGTCTCTCTCCACCCGTCTCTCTCCACCCGTCTCTCTCCACCGTCTCTCTCTCCACCCGTCTCTCTCCACCCGTCTCTCTCTCCACCCCTCTCTCTCCACCCGTCTCTCTCCACCCGTCTCTCTCCACCCGTTTCTCTCCCCCATCTCTCTCCACCCGTCTCTCTCCACCCGTCTCTCTCCACCCGTCTCTCTCTCCACCCGTCTCTCTCCCCCATCTCTCTCCACCCGTCTCTCTATCCACCCGTCTCTCTCCACCCGTCTCTCTCCCCCATCTCTCTCCACCCGTCTCTCTCCCCCCGTCTCTCTCTCCACCCGTCTCTCTCCCCCCGTCTCTCTCCCCCCGTCTCTCTCCCCCCTGTCTCTCTCCACCCGTCTCTCTCTCCACCCGTCTCTCTCTCCACCCGTCTCTCTCCCCCCGTCTCTCTCCCCCCTGTCTCTCTCCACCCGTCTCTCTCTCCACCCCTCTCTCCCCCGTCTCTCTCCCCCCGTCTCTCCCCCCCTGTCTCTCTCCACCCGTCTCTCTCTCCACCCATCTCTCTCCACCCGTCTCTATCCCCCCGTCTCTCTCTCCACCCGTCTCTCTCCCCCGTCTCTCTCCCCCCGTCTCTCTCCCCCCCGTCTCTCTCCACCCGTCTCTCTCCACCCGTCTCCCCCCTCAGGAACCAAGTCGGGAGGCCCTCCCCCTCCCCCCCGGCCCACCAAGCCCTGGGTCCCTGAGGAGCCCGTCCAGGGCCCTGACGTCTGTGAGGGCCACTTTGACACCATCGCCGTGCTGAGAGGGGAGATGTTTGTGTTCAAGGTGGGCGACGTTGAGACGCACGGTCAATGTCTCCTTTAGATTTTTTTTTATGTTTATTGTTTTTAAGAGTGTCTTGAGGATTGCTGTACAATTTTGTTGTACAAGGGCAATTCAGGGCATTCTGATTCTGATTGATCCATCTGAGTGATACGGATATTGATGACAAAAATTATTTTATTTAATTGAAAATTCAATTTTTTATTTTTAATCAAGGGGAAGCATCACGCCCGGCTATAAAAGAGATTACACATTCATACGTGTGATCACGTCTCCGCAATATAATCATCAATATAACCTTCAATATAACCATCAATATTATCATCAATATAATCATCAGTATAATCATCAGTATAATCATCAATATAATCATCAATATAATCATCAATATAATCATGGGAAGGTCAGACTGCTGATGTCTTGTTGTCATTGGTCCAGTAATTGTTTCATTGATCAAGGGTGTTTGTTTACAACCCGTGTATGAATCACTATTCTCCTATAAAAAAAAAAAACACCCTTTAATAAAAATAATCTTAATCTTATTATTATTATTATTATTATTATTATTATTATTAGTTTCCAATCCTCTGTTTCCTCTATGTTGTGCACACTTGGTGACGTCACAGGACAAGTGGCTGTGGCGGGTGAGGAACAACAAGGTTCTGCCGGGCTACCCCATGCCCATCGGACACTTCTGGAAGGGCCTGCCGTCCAACATCAACGCCGCCTACGAGAGGGACGACGGGAAGTTCGTCTTCTTCAAGGGTAGGTCCCCCCCCCCCCTGCTGTTATGTGCGCCATGGCGTGCGTTGGTGTAAACATCTGGCCCCTTGTTTATAGTTGCTGACTTCCTGATGTCTCTCTCTCTCTCTCTCTCTCCCTCTCTCTCTCTCTCTCTCTCTCTCTCTCTCTCTCTCTCTCTCTCTCTCTCTCTCTCTCTCTCTCTCTCTCACTTTCCTCCTCTGTCCCTCTCCCTCCCTCTCTTCATCTTAACCCCCCCCTCTTTCTTTCTTTCTTTCTCTCTCCCTCTCTTTCTCTTGTCTTTGTTATCTCCTCCCTCTCTCTCCCATCCTCTCCTTATATTATCCCCTCTCTCTCTCTCTCTCCTTCTCTTTCTCTCCTCCTCTCCACCTCCCTTTCCTTATCTTATCCCCTCCCTCTCTCTCTCCTCTCTCCCTCCCTCCCTCTCCTCATCTTATCCCCTCCCTCTCTCTTTCTGTCTCTCCCTCTCTTTCTCTCCCTCTCTCTCCCTCCTCCTCTCTCCCTCTCTTATCCCCTCCCTCTCTCCCTCCTCCTCTCTCCCTCTCTTATCCCCTCCCTCTCTCCCTCCTCCTCTCTCCCTCTCTTATCCCCTCCCTCTCTCCCTCTCTCTCCTTATCTTATCCTCTCTCTCTCTCTCTCTCTCTCTCTCTCTCTCTCTCTCCTCTCTCTCTCTCTCTCTCTCTCTCTCTCTCTCTCTCTCTCCTCTCTCTCTCTCTCTCTCTCTCTCTCTCTCTCTCTCTCTCTCTCTCTCTCTCTCTCTCTCTCTCTCTCCCTCCCCCTCTTTCTCTCTCCTTGTCTTCCCCCTGGTTCCTCTTCTCCCCTCCCCCATCCCCTCCCCCCCCTCCCCCAGGAGACAGGTACTGGGAGTTCTCAGAGTCCAGCATGTCCAAGGACTCCCCCAAGAGCCTCAAAGACCTGGGCAGCGGCCTGCCCCGGGACAAGATGGACGCCGCCCTGTTCTACACGCCCACGGGTCAGACCTACTTCTTCCGGGGGACAAAGTGAGTCTGTCCGTCCTCGGGAGAAGACGTTCCGCTTCTCTGTTGCTCTGTTGTTTGTTTTTCTTCGGTTACGTTCGTTCCATTGGATGCCAGGCGTCCTGGTTGGTGGTTTTTGTTCAGTCTTGTGTTACTACTTCTGCTTTTCCCCTCGTTGTTTTCTGGTTATTTCCAGGCTCTCGGTTTCATAATAGGACACTTGTCTCAGAATATAGATACCGGAATTTAGTATCGTGGTATTTCCGCTCGCGGTACGCTATCGATGCACTGGCACCAAGTAATGCTATTTATATTCAAAACCGTGCTTTTTTTTAGGACGGATTAGGTCAACCTGTCACTAAAGGTGCTTTCGGACCACAGGAACCTTTTCATAGTTCTAATAACTACTGGAGGAAATGTCCTCTTTGTGTTGTGTTCCCACCACAGGAACTAGGAACCGTCGTGGTTCCCATAACGCTGCTCTGAGGGACTTTTTTAAGCTCCTGCTTCAGAGCAGCAAAGAGGAACCTTCGGTGACGTTGTAGGTGTTTGGTGATTGGTAGAACATGAGCCAATACACCACAGACAACCGCCATTTTATAAAATACCCTTAGCTAGCTTTGTTTACCGTAAACTGTCAAAAGTAAGGTAACAAACCAGCGCTTTTACCGGTTACGGAATGGAAGAAACGAAACAAACCAAAACAGAAAGAAGTTGGAAGCAAGGAAATTCAACGCGGGTTTGAATCTTCCAGCCGAACTGTAAAAATATCCGCTAGAATGTTGGCTAGCATTTCGCGCCGACGTTCCGTCGATGACGTTAGCATAACGTTCCTATTGGCGTTGCTAATGCTAAAAAAAAAAGCTCCTTGAAGGAATTTGTCCTCCATCTCCTAGAATTCCTCCCTAGTGGAAACAGTTGTGTTCTAGCCGGAAAATCGAACTCAGTTTCACTGAAACAAACCAAAATGTCTGTACTCCAAACATAATGGGCGGAAGTACGTCAGTCTGTTGGGACTTGGGGCTTGGGACTGGAGGGTTGCCGGTTCGAGTCCACGAATTGGAACGAGTACCGAGTGAGAACAAGTACTTGGGGAAAAAAGGTGCCAGTTCTCCTCCTGGGCCTAACTGCCGTGGTGCCCTTGAGCAAGGCACCAGACCCCTACCCTGCTCCCCCCCAGCTGTATATCCAATAGCTGATACCCACTGCTCCTCATACTAGGATGGGTTACATGCAGAGGAACTCGTTTCACTGTGTGTGTTTACATACATGTGACCAATAAAGAGGATTAAAATCCTCCAGATTGAAGACTTGGATTTAGTGTTGTTATTGCCATGTTGTAATTTGCTGTTTGTTTGTTTGTTTGTTTGGTGTAAATTCTAGATACTACCGCTTCAACGAGCAAAGTCAGACGGTGGACAAAGACTACCCCAAGCCCATCAGCATGTGGAGTGGCGCTCCGGATAACATCAAAGCCGCCATCATGAGCGAGGACGGATGTAAGGAAACAACAGTCACTTCTATTTTACTGTTTTCACACTGGGCTAAAATACTGTATTTGCTTTCCCACTGGCAAGTAATGCGCATTCTCTACCCAACTAGTGTTGCGCATTAACTAATCCACCTTGGGGTAGGTGGTTTCCATCCCGATCAAGTAACTAGTTTGGGTGCAAAGCAATCAAACTACTACGGGTTTCGCTTCCTGTGTGTGAACAGAATCTTTAATACGCATTACTTTCACATCACTCAAAACTTACCAGTCTCCTAATTTAAAGCGCATTCGCTTCTCTATCGTGTGTGTGAACGAAACCTGGTATCGAGTGCGCAGCGAATTAGAAGAGAGTGTGAACATAAAGTGTATTTGATGCACACTAACTAATACGGTATCGAGACCCGTATTAACTAATACTATCTCTATACCGTATACAGTGTGAAAACTGTATTTCTACAGCTCCTTAATCACTTCGACAAGCCCCTTTACAACCAACACAACCCCCTATAACTCGAAAGCCCGCTAAAGGGAGAAGGGAAAGACATATAAACTATTATCAAGGAAGCAACTGTAGCAGTGAGTGTCCCGCACTGGGGATTCTAACTCGCGACCTCCCCCTCCGGCATGAGAGGCAGATGCTCTAACAAAGGGAAGCTAGAATACCTACAGGGCTCTAGAGCTTCATGGCTAGAATCAACTTCTTTTAGGTGTCAGGGGGAGTGAGGTTTACTCCACTGCACAGCACTTAACTGGCTGGCTTCCGTTACACCACCTCGATGAGGAACGCGGAAGAGGGGTCCCTCCTTCCCCAGGGAGGGAGGGAGGGAGGGAGGGAGGGATGATAACGGTCAGATAATAATGATGGGGACATAACAAGCAGAACAGTTTAAGTAACGTGAAGCTGTTTGCAACTTCCTGAACCGCTTGGACGGCACATTTGTCCGAAAGACAAGATTGCACATGGGCGAGGCGTAGAACACACAGGTGGTGGTGTGTTGTTTGTTGATTGTTGATTGGATGATTGAGCTCAGTTGTCATGTGACTCCGCCCCCCGGTGATAGTTTGGGACGGATAGTTCGGTATACCAGCCTCTATGTACCAACTGGTAGACTGATCTAGCCATCAAACATCTGAGTGGACCCTCCCACTCGTCACGCCACGATGTCCATGACTCAGATTTGAGTCATGTGACAATTAAGAATACTGAAAGAATTTTGAATTTTTTTTTAAGAATTTACAAAATAATATAGAAATAATTTTTTTTAAATTGTGAAAGAATTTTGATATTGTTTTTTTTTTATTAATTTAGAAAAAAAATTGAAACTATTTGAATACATTTTGGACAAATTTGAAAGATTTTGGAAATTTTGGAAAAGATTTAGAAAACATTTGAAAAAAATGTAATCATTTGGAAAAGATTTTAGAAAAATTTGAAAAAAATTAAAAATGTAAGAAAAATGTCTTGTGTATTTTCACCATTTTCGTCATAAATCACGAGACTAACCCCATCCCTCCCCCATCTCCCCCATCTCCTCCCCCCCCCTCAGCGTACACCTACTTCTACAAGGCCAACAAGTACTGGAAGTTCAACAACCAGTACATGAAGGTGCAGGCGGGCTACCCCAAGTCGGTGCTCAGCGACTGGATGGGCTGCGAGGGGGAGGAGCCCAAAAGGGGGCGAGGAGGCGAGGAGGAGGTGCTCATCATCGAGGTGGACGGGTCGGAGGGCGGGGCGGGACCGGCCGCCGTGGTCCTCCCGCTGCTCCTGCTGCTGCTGGTGGTGCTGACCCTGGGCGCCCTGCTCTTCTTCAGGAAGTACGGGACGCCCCGACGCCTCCTGTACTGCCAGAGGTCCCTGCTGGACAAGGTGTAAGAGGGGGAGGGAGAGATGGAGAGATGGGGGGGGGGGAGAGGGAGAGATGGAGAGAGAGAGGGATGGAAAGAGGAGGGTGAGAGAAGGAGAGAGAGAGATGGGGGGGAGAGAGGAGTGGGCGAGAGAGAGAGAGAGAGAGAGAGAGAGAGAGAGAGAGAGAGAGAGAGAGAGAGAGAGAGAGAGAGAGAGAGAGAGAGAGGGGGGAGAGAGAGAGAGAGGGATGGAGAGGTGGAGAGAGAGAGAGAGGGAGAATGAGAAAGAGAGAGGGGGAGAGAGAGAGATAGGGGGGAGAAGGAGAGAGAGAGAGAGAGAGAGAGAGAGAGAGAGAGAGAGAGAGAGAGAGAGAGAGAGAGAGAGAGAGAGAGAGAGAGAGAGAGAGAGAGAGAGAGAGAGAGAGAGGGGGAGGGAGGGGAGGGAGGGAGAGAGAGAGAGAAAGAGAGAGAGAGAGAGTGTGGGATGAGGGGGGGAGAGAGGGAGAGGGAGAGAGAGGGAGAGGGAGAGAGAGAGAGATGGACATATCTTCAACCCACAAAAGAAAAAGTGTATTATGTTACGTTAGCCAACTTTGTCCCAACGGCTCTACGACCATAGAGATGGGGAGATGGAGCAGAGTGAGCCCAAACCAAAGCGTTCTACTAGCCTGCCTCTCCGATTTCCTCTGCCACGCCCCCACCCCCCCCCCCCCCCCCCCCCGCCTTACCCCACTACTATTACTTGACGACTCCAGCTACACCAGCTGTCTGATGACCCCCCCCAACCTCCACCCCACCACCCCCCCCCCTGTAAGCCCTGTAGTAGTTCTACTGGCGTCGGTTATCGTTTTGGGAGAAATCCGATCTTTCTCTGTTGAGCTCAGAAAAACAGAGCGAAAAAATGAAAACATTGTTCCTATTTCCTTTGTCCCCTCCCCCTTCCTCCCCCCCTCCCCCTCCCCCCTCCACCCACTCAGTGCCTCTGTGGAAGATCTTATATCCACCACAAAGCAGGTACTCCACCCCATGGAACCACACCCCGCAGTAATGCTACAATCCACCGGTTACGATTGCGTACTGAATCCAACGGAGTGTAGTGTGTGTGTGTTCTGGAACATTCTTAGGTAGCTGCTCCATGGTTGGGACATTTGGTTTTTATTGTTTTTGAAGAAAGAAGAACTACCGACAAGAACTACCCCCCCCCCCCCCTGCAACAAAACAAAGGGAATCAAACTTTCCGTGGGAAGATAGTTCGTCTTTAGTTCCATAGAACATCTCAGTGGCGTATGTGCAGTATTGGCTCGGCCGTCTTATCTTAGTACAATAGCTACTACACTAGTAGCTATAATAGCTTTTACGATTAGCTAGCGTACTGGTCTGCTAGTTCGGTGTTTGTTTGTTTGTTTGTTTGTTTGTTTGTTTTTCTTTTGTCGAGCATAGTGTGTAACTGATAAAGCAAGATTTTAAACAGTGGCGAGGACGTGGCAGTCATACAACCTTTCAGTTTACAACATTTTAAATCCCCACATCTCGTCACAAACGGTTGACTTGGTACATATATTACAGAGATATAGTTAAAGGTAGACAGAATTAAGTAACTCTTGACTCTTTGTACTTTGCCACCAGCAAACGCTAGTGTCCTTATACCCTGCTCCTAATACTAGGATGGGTTAAATGCAGAGAAACTCATTACACTGTGTGTGTGTGTGTGTGTGTGTACATGTTTGTGACAAATAAAGAGGATTTGAAATCCTCCAGATTTAGATTTCAGATTAGATTAATAGTGAACTTCCAAGTCCATAAGGTCCTCCCCAGTATATTCAAGTCGACCATCTCATCTTGCTAATTTAGCACAAGCCGCTGGTGTAAAAACATGGCGACTTCTTTCTTCTCTCTCTCTGAAGCTGGAATTTGTCAGTTGGTACGTTGTTTTTTTCGAACAATGCAGTCCGAATCCAATAATGGTTTCATTTTTAATTATTATCATTTCGTATGACAAACTATTGTTATTATAGTTATCGTTGTTTTATTGGTAACGTAATGATGACTGATTTATTTTATTTTATTTGTTTTCGGTCATCGGACGCCTGCTGGACAGAGGCTAACATGACAATCCTGGCTCCCATTTTAATGTTATTCCGTGTGATATATCGATATCTGTACGTTAATTCAGAAACTACCTGGATTTTTGTTAATGGCTGGCACAGAACCACATTTATTTATGAACTACGATTCAAATGGTGCTCAGTGTGGCGTTTTGTGTTCGCACAGAATCCCAAATCATTTGAATTGATTTGTCTTTTACATTTTTTTATAATCAAGTGCGCAAATTACAGATCACAGAACGGGGCTTGCTTTTAATACACACATACATCTCCACAGCGGGGACTTCTACCAAGTGGAGAACACTAAGGGATCAGTGTTGATGACAGTTATGCACGTGGCGCTTTTCACATTTTTTAACGGTAAAAACATTTCCATTATAACACCCAAACTGACACTCAAGATGCCTCTCCCATTCTTTTGTAATGTTCGACATTTCTTAAAATGAAATACACCAAAGCCAAGACATAATAACATACCATTGAGTATCGTAAAATCACGATTATATCGTAAAAGCCATATTGGTATATGTATATGTATATGTATAGGTCTGGGTTGAAGCGCCGGCATTGCCTTGTTTTGTGCAGCTGGTTCTGCGCTGTTGATTGGTCCGTTGAGCCTCACGCGGAGAGCGTTTCAAGCCCCGCCCATTCCCCCAGGCCCACCAGAGAAAGGATGCGGTCTTTGTTTGACCACAGAGGGCGCTGTTGCCGAGTTTTAATTACCGTATTGAGTTACCCCTTTAATGGCCCGGTATCACTGCTCTAGATGAAGGAGAGGAAATATGGAAAATAGCTCATGATAATATAAAATACATTAAAAACTCAGACCGTTCCTTTTTTCCGAAATGTCCTTTTTTTCCCCCAAAGATGTCCTTTAACAGAGCCAACCTCACTCAAACTGTGCACACTGTGTATGATAATGAAAGCAATAAAAGGAGATACTCAATTTCTGTTTTCACCTTTGTAATTATTTTAGATGACATGAAATAAAGGTGTTCGAAATACCTGCGTTTGACGTTTGACGAATGACGTTTTAAATGCATTTTTAATTCAAAATGTAATGTAGTGAGATATACTGTACATACATGCTGCATGCCGACCTGTGTTGTGCACACACACACACACACACACACACGCACACACACGCACACACACATGCACACACACATGCACATAAACACAGCCAGCCAGACAGAACCACACAACAAGTACTCAACTCCTCCACTCAAGCACATGCACACATACTGAAACACACACACACACACACACACACACACACACACACACACACACACACACACACACACACTTAAAAGCAACTGTTTTGATAAAGACTGATAAAGAATTGTATTAATGCTTGAATTGAATTGAAAAGCCTCAACCCAGAGACTACGTGATCGAAAGTCTCCAGTATCTCAGATTGAGTGCTACTTTGGATGCATTGGATCCGTCCTAAGTCTGGTTCTGTGAGTCGTCTGGAGGGAGTCTTCAGGAGGGAGTCTTCAGGAGGGAGTCGTCTGGAGGGAGTCTTC
>CM051020.1:23321155-23333655 GCA_027704905.1 Muraenolepis orangiensis | reverse complement strand
TATGCTCTTAAACTGACCTTATGAACAACTTTGTACTAGGCCTACTTCAGAGAACAAATATGCAGTTTGATTGGCATTTCAATTTAAACTTGATTAAATGTGATCACTTTTTATGAATAACAAGAACACATTACAGCCACAGAGACCAACACTATGGGCAGCCAGAGAGCTGTTAACGTTATCTGAGCTAATTACAGCAACGTCTGAATACATCTAATGCCTTTGGTAGCATGGTGGGTATGTTTTGATAGTTGTCATCTAGGATTACAATTCATTAATTGGGAGGATTTATAGTTTTAAGTTATGAAATTAGTTAGGATTGCTGAGGACTTCACCACATTAAAGCCATAGGAAGTTAGTATAACTTATTCTTGAATGATCAGATACTTTATTACACATATGTTATATATTTGTTCCATGAGAATTCATAATTTAGCATAGTGTTCATTTTATCACATTGAATCTAGCCTTCAGGTTGCATTGCCTTTGATGTCAGTGAGTTTAAAGTAACTTTGAAAGTGAGAAGTTGCTTTGCATATGTCCACGCTTTTGTTTTGTCAAAGGCTTCCAAAAATCATCTTTGTAAACGTGTTCACACATTCAGGGTCCTGGTAATATAGCCTACAGTAGGCCAGTCTATTGAGACTTGGGAACCGGTTCAAGTCCCTGAAACTGACCTGAAGTACAGAGTGAGAACAAGTACTACAAAGGGTGCCAGTTCACCTTCTAGGGACTGCCAAGGTGCCCATGAGCACGGCACCCGACACTGCTCCCAGGGTCACACACTCCAATACAAGGATAAATGGAGAAACCAAATTTCCCTGCGTGTACGACCAAAAGACGATTCAAAATCCTCCAGATTTACAGGTCCGAGACCAAGGCAGCAGGTAATCCTGTCAGCAGAGCAGACAACCCTCTGCAGTCAGGCCATGCACATGGGAGCACAAGAGATGCGCTTCTCGGACAAGCTTGTTTGGAAACTTGCCCGACGCATTAATGCCACCCATTGTCTGATTTAAAGAAATGGAATTCCAGTTCCCCCCAATTCTGCTAGACGTATAAATGTGTTCAGTTGCCACTAATTTAAAGTAGATATGTAGGATCGTCTGTGCTTTAACAGAAGTGATTTCATAGAAACATGTTAAAAAAGCAGCCACCTGTTGTTTTGATAAACATAGTCACCCATTGGCAACTTGAAGACACCAGACTAGTGTGCCAAGAAAAAAAAACAAAAAATAAATATTTTGTTAAAAGGCCATTTTATTATAGACATCTGTAAACCCCTCAGTCACAGCTCCAGTGATGACCTGAGACAAAATAAAACAGTAAATTAACTTCAGGAAACAAAACATTAGAATTTACCAATTTAATCCATGTTAGGCGTTTTCTCTTTTGCATTAGGAAACATGGATGGCTGATGCCGGGGCAACCTCAAAAGCTACCTCTTTGAGGCTGCTGGGGGGAAAAGCTAGGCTGCTGCTTTTGAGGCTGCTGCTGCTTTTGAGGCTGCTGGGGCACAAAGCTATGCTGCTGCTTTTGAGGCTGCTGCTGGGGAATGTAAATTAGTGGTTGCTGTGGGGGACTAGGCTGCTGCTTTTGAGCGAGGCTGCTGCTGAGGCACAAGGCTAGGCTGCTGCTTTTGAGGCTGCTGGGCCACAAAGCTAGGCTGCTGGGGAACAAAGCTAGGCTGCTGGGGAACAAAGCTAGGCTGCTGTTGCTTTTGAGGCTGCTGGGCTACAAAGCTAGGCCACAAAGCTAGGATGCTGCTGCTGAGGAACAAAGCTAGGCTGCTGCTTTTGAGGCTGCTGGGGCAGAAAGCTAGGCTGCTGCTGGGCCACAAAGCTAGGCTTCTGACGCTGCTGCTGGGGAATGTAAATTAGTGGCTGTTGTGGGGGATCAAAGCTAGGCTGCTGCTGTGGCACAAGGCTAGGTTGCTGCTGAGGCACAAGGCTAGGCTTCTGCTGATGAGGCTGCTGGGGCACAAAGCTAGGCTGCTGCTGGGGCACAAAGCTAGGCTGCTGCTGGGGCACAAAGCTAGGCTGCTGCTGGGGCACAAAGCTAGGCTGCTGCTTTTGAGGCTGCTGCTGGGGAACAAAGCTAGGCTGCTGCTTTTGAGATAGCTGCTGTGGCACAAGGCTAGGCTTCTGCTGAGGAACAAAGCTAGGCTGCTGAGGAACAAAGCTAGGCTGCTGCTTTTGAGGCTGCTGGGGCACAAAGCTAGGCTGCTGCTGCTGGGGAACAAAGCTAGGCTGCTGCTGGGCCACAAAGCTAGGCTGCTGTTGCTTTTGAGGTTGCTGGGGAACAAAGCTAGGCTGCTGCTTTTGAGACAGCTGCTGTGGCACAAGGCTAGGCTTCTGCTGAGGAACAAAGCTAGGCTGCTGCTTTTGAGGCTGGGGAATGTAAATTAGTGGCTGCTGCTGGGGCACAAAGCTAGGCTGCTGGGGAACAAAGCTAGGCTGCTGCTTTTGAGGCTGCTGCTGGGGAACAAAGCTAGGCTGCTGCTTTTGAGGCTGCTGCCGCTGAGGCTGCTGCTTTTGAGGCTGCTGCTGAGGCACAATACTAGGCTGCTGCATAAAGCTAGGCTGCTGCTGCTGCTTTTGAGGCTGCTGGGGCACAAAGCTAGGCTGCTGCTGCTCTTGAGGCACAAAGCTAGGCTGCTGCTCTTGAGGCTGCTGGGCCACAAAGCTAGGCTGCTTTTGAGGCTGCTGCTGAGGCACAAAGCTAGGCTGCTGCTCTTCAGGCACAAAGCTAGGCTGCTGCTGCTGGGGAACAAGGCTAGGCTGCTGCTGCTGGGGAACAAGGCTAGGCTGCTGGGCCACAAAGCTAGGCTGCTGCTGCTGGGCCACAAAGCTAAGCTGCTTTTGAGGATGCTGCTGGGGAACAAAGCTAGGCTGCTGCTGGGGCACAAAGCTAGGCTGCTCCTTTTGAGGCTGCTGCTGGGGCACAAAGCTAGGCTGCTTTTGAGGCTGCTGCCACTGCTGGGGCCTGTATCTAGGAGACTGCTTATTTTGTTGAGGCCGCTTCTGCCATTGCTGGAGGTTGTATCTAGGAGTATTCTGTTCTTGAACCTGCTGCTGGGACCTATAATGAGGGGGCTGCCGCTGCCTCTGAACTACCAGCTGCTGCTGCTTGGGCCTGGCACCAGGCTGACTTTGTGTTAGTCTCTGCTGAGGGATGTAGCGTCGCTGCTGGTTGCTCATCCATGGCCTCTGCTGGGGAATAGAACCACGCTCCTGCAGCTCAAGGCTGGGCTGTTGAGGAGACGATCCGGGCTGCACTGCATACGACTGGGGTTCGGACAAAACCTTGTCGAAAGCCAAGCTTCCCAGCAAGCTCATTCCTGTAAGCTGTTAAACATTGCATTAACATTAGTCATTTAGCAGACTCTTTTATCCAAAGCAACTTACAATAGTGCGTTTCAACAAAAAGGTAGGTAAGAACACCAGAAGTCAAGTGCATTTCATTCCTAACGAGTCAAACTGAACTAGTGCTCAGGTAAAAGTACAATAAGTTTTCAAACACTATAGAATTATATCTTCCCAACAATCTACTTAGTAAGACACTGGTAAAAAGTGATAAGAGGATGCGCTAGGAGAAAGGATCCGGGTAGTGTTTCCTGAAGAGAACTAACATTAACAGTGCAGGCACATTGTTTTGTGATTATCATAGTTCAATATTAAAACTCACCATTTCCTTGGGATCCCCCAACAAGTAGCAGAGACAACAGAAGTGCCCTAGAAGAGAAATCCCAGCAGTTATGTGTCAAGCCTGATACCTTTCTAGCAGCTGAAGTAATCAAGTATGTCATAAACAAACGGATATGTCACAAACAGATTACCTTGTTAGAAACACAACAGCGGCAGCCATGGCTGTGGACAACAGACGCTGCAGTAAACCGGTGACCCTGGTGCAGCAATTTAAATGAGAACTGTCTTAATACAGCACCATGTCTACTCAAGCTGCTGAGGGGTTATTTTTAAATGCTTGGTACATCCAATCACATTCTCATCCGTCACTGATTGGTTTGAAACTAGGTGCAACTCATTCATAATCACTGGCCCTGATTAGTTGGGAGAACTCACTTCAATTATATACTATTCACTATGGAGCTATTTGGTTTGTTTTGTTGTCGTATTAAACATGACACATTTTTATTTGTGTCCATCATTGTTGGTGTATACTCCTTAAAAAATACATTAAAAACAATTCTGAAAGATGTTGAATGCAGCTCCACATTAAATCTGATGAAAAAAAGGTCTCCAATTAGACCACTGCACCTTCTAATTCTTCTGATCAGATCGAGGCCAAAGTCGGCCCATGAGACCAGTTAACTGATAGATGCTCAAGAATTGTATTTGCCATTTGCTACAAGAACAATGGAATGCTTACTTGACATTCCCTCCCACAGTATACAATTCTTGCTTTCCCCATGACTGAGCTTGAAGAGATATCCATTAAAGTTCTCCTGATCCACCCTTGTTTACCCTTTTAGAGGATATTTTATAATGCACGCGTGTGTGATCCACTAGCCAGTGTTTCGTGGGAGAGATTAATTTGATTGTTTGATTGAAGTTCTCCAACAGAAGAAGTGTCTCCAGTGGCCACAGATTGATAAAGCCACAGATAAATACACATTTTATTTTGGTGGATGGATTGAGGGTTCAACAGAAAAATGAAGCAGATGCATTCGTAGAAGAAAATCTTTGCTTATCATTTTACCAACCCATTTAGAGACAGACAATCTAGTCTTCTGGCTAGATTGGGACCTGGGACATCCAGGTCCCTTTTTTATTATTTTTCTGTAGACAGATTACATTACATAAGTCGAACCAGATACAACTTCAACTGAAGTCAGTGAATAGTTTAGTTGATTATTAAGTTTCTAGGTATTCATAGCTCCAGACAACAACCGTCAACATATTCACCATGAATAATTGTTGGTAGACTTTACCATGCATCATCTATAAATGTATCCAGTAGTGTCCGTGTTATTGATCTGAGTTAGAAGTAATATGGTGGTATTCATTTTTACAGCCACAATCATCTGTGTATAACATCAACAGGGGAAACAACGCAACCCTGTGGCGAACAAGTGGAAGTGGAGTTGTCTTGTCTAGTTCACAAAGCGTCAGGGAGAGAGATTGGTCATCAGGAACATCTCTATGCGAGAGGAAGAGATGTAGAGAGAGAGTGGGATAGGATATCCATATTTGCTTGATTAGCCAACTGCTGATCAATTTAAAATGTTTGATTGATTAAAACATTTTTATCAACTGTTGTACTTCATAACAAATAAAAAGTTATATCAACAAGTGTTGTTTTTTTGTTATTTTACACTGGCCCACACAGTAACTTTGAGTAATTAATAAACTAAGTAGTTGTAATTGTACTTTTACTTAGTACATTACTCCACCAGTACTCCACCCACCACTTGCCACACGTATGGTCTCCTCCTCCACCACCACCACCACCACCACTGTTGTTTACAGCTCCTGTAACTCCCTCTCATGCAATGATGACAGCTATGCGTTCTTTATGATACTGATAGGATTTATTCAATCCAAACCGTGAGAACTGTGAAACACACACATGAAATACAATAAATCACAGATCAAACAATAACAACATACATTCATATTAATTCTACTTCGTCTCTTAGTGTCACATGTCTTTACAATATTGTTTACCAAAATGAACTTAACCTACAAAACGCATTAAATCCTTCTGCAATAATAATAATAATAATAAACTCACTTAACAAACATTTCGTTAGCACTTTAGCTACCTGGCTTGAGCTTACACACAACTAACAACCACAACACCAAACGTACCTTATTGGCTGCATGCAATAAGAGAGGAAATTATGGAACTTCACTGACTGAACTGATCGATCGAACTGACTAACTGTGACGGAACTTTCTCTTATATAGAGATTTCTACACGCGTGTGCGTCGGCATAAAACGTCCCCGGAACACTGTGCGCTTCAACCATTAGTTCCGCTCTTACTCTACAGCATTTAGGTAGGAACCAAAAACTGGTAGGAACCAAAAACTCAAACTGAACACAGAGGCAGTTACACTCCCACCAAACATATCACTTGTATATGATTTTACAATGACTTAGAACCAACATACTACATAGAAAGTAAACAAAAGTAAATACAATAACTTCGGTCTTTGGCCTCCACAGGAAAGGTCACTTCCGACTTCGCCTGGGTGTTGAGAACCTGGGCCTTCTTAAGTTCAGGGTCGTCACTTGCGATCTCTCCCACCTTGACTTCTCCACTTGGTTCTCTTTCTCTTGGTAACACGTATCTTCCCAGGCTTTTGTGGATGATACACCCCATGATGTGGGATATACCAAGCTGGAGCTTTGTAGATGTCTTCCTCTGGAACCCTTTCTGCATCTCCACGGGTTATGGTCTCATCCATGAAGGTCTTGTAGTCTGTGTGGTACTGATCGTTTCTTCTCAACTTCCTTTCTAGACAGTTGAGACGATGGATAGTACAGATCTTGTTATCAGGTAAGTTAGGCCTTTCCTTCTTGAATGGCAGCGGCATTTCATAATGACCGTCGCTCTTTAACTTGATGCCCTTCTCCATTTTCGACAGGAACCTTAGATCCTCTTGAGAGATGGGGCTGGCTTCTGACACTCTTTCAGCGAAGTCAGACTCCAGCATCTTTATGGCATCTGCAGGTAACACAACTTCCTTGATCTGTGTTCTACAGACACAGTGCACTTCACTTGTGAGGTCGGAAGAGGACGGTAGACCTGGCGTCACTTGCTTCACAATGACTTGGTGACTGATTCCGATTGTATCTCCATAGTTGAGACACGGTTTACCATATCCCACCACACTCCAGCCCAAGTCTGTTCTCTGAGCAAACGGCTGATGTTCCTCACCAGTCACCACTTGTCTTGGAATGAGGGCTTGAGCACAGTTGTAGCCAATTAACAGGCCGACATCACAGCTTTGCTGAGAAACGATCTCATCTGCAATGTGTTCAAGATGAGGCCATGCCTTCGCTGTCTCTGGTGTGGGAATATGGTCTCTGTTTGCAGGGATAAACTCTCTTGAGTAAGTCACTGGCAGAGTGATTATCTTGTCTGAATTGAATCCTCTTACTTGTAGACCTGTCAGCTTCCAACAGGACACGACTGCGTTTCTTGAAGCTAGCGTGGAGAGCTTTAGCTGAACTGGTTCACCTTTTGTGTTGAGAGCCTTTGCTGTCTCTTCGAGGATAAAGGTTGTGTCACTTTGTGTATCAAGGAGTGCGTACACCATAACCTCACGACTTGGCTCACTTGTAGACGACACCCACACTGGAACTATTGTGGATGTATGAGTGTTCCCATCATTCTGGATGACTCTAAACGATGTCGCCTCACGTGATGGTCTCTCTGCCTGGTCTTGTGGCTGATTATTCTCTCTTTCTTTGTACTTTTCACTGTTCCTTGCTCCATCCGGCCTTGCTGACATCCTTTCTTCCTTGGTGCGATCATCATGGAGGCAAGTTGGATGTCTTCTCTCACAGGTGTCGCAGGTGTTTCTATCTCTACAGTCCTTGGAGCGATGGCCAGACTTCAGACAGCCGAAACACAAGTTCTTCTCTTGGACAAACTTAATTCGTTCACTGATTGTCATCTGCATTATCTTGCGACACCTCTGTAGACTGTGTCCTGCCCTCTCACAGAAGACAGCCTGTGGCGACGGCTTTCTCATCTGAGCTGGTTGCTAAAACCCTTGCTCCAGGATCTCTGCTCCTGGAACCCTTGTCCAGAATACTTTCCCCTGGCTTCAGAGCATGAAGAGCGATTATTGGGTGGCAAGCGATTCTGGCTTCACGTGTGAGGAACTTGACAAACTGGCTGAAGCTCGGGAACATGCAAGTTTCTTCTTCTGTGGCCATGACCTTCCTACACCATCTTGAAGTCAGCCAGTCTGGAAGTTTGGAGAGTATTTTCTGGTTCTCGTTGCAATCATTAAGTATTTCAAGACCTCTGACCTGAGACATGGCAGCCTCACAGCTGCGCAGGAAGTCGGCGAGTTCTTGAAGTTCCACACTGCATTTGGAGCTTATCTTGGGCCATGACTCAATCTTATCTCTGAAGGCCTTGGCAATGAGGAATGGATTGCCATATCGCTCCTCTAGGATGTGCCATGCTGCATAATAGGCTGACTCTGTGCCTAGTAAGAAGTAGCTCTCTATGGCCTTCTTGGCAGATCCACCCACGTACTTGCGTAGATAATATATCTTCTCTTCGGCTGGTATGTTCTTTCTGCCAACAAGCGTCTGAAAGGACACCTTCCAGTCGTTGTATCTGAGTGGGTCGCCATTGAACACTGTAGGTTCAGGCTTGATTTCCACTTCACTCTTCACAGAGACACGTCGATGGAGAAGCTCATTTACTGAGCAGTCACTTCGTTTAGCTGCTTGAGCTGAACATTCGCTCTGCTCATATACTTGCTGTCGTGCCTTGGCAGCCTTTAGCTTCTTAATAGTTTCCAATCTATTTAGCTCTCTGCGTTTGGCTTCTAGCACTCTTTGTCTTTCTGCAGTTTCAGCCTCCTTCTTGGCTTTTAACTGGGCGGCTTCAGCCTCCATCTTGGCTTTTAACTGGGCGGCTTCAGCCTCCATCTTGGCTTTTAACTGGGCGGCTTCAGCCTCCATCTTGGCTTTTAACTGGGCGGCTTCAGCCTCCTGTCTCCTGTCGTCAGCCTCCTGTCTCCTGTCTTCAGCTTCAAGTCTTTGAAGTTCTTCAATATGACGCTCTTGCTCTAGCAGGACTTTTAAGGTGACTTGGTTAGCAGCAACCTCAGCAGCTGCACTTGTTCTGCTTGCAGAGTAGAATTCAGTGTGGCGAGAGCTGGTGCCTGTCTTGACTGAGGCTACAGACACTATCTCTTCCATGAATTGTTCTTCATGCATTTGACCTTTAGCCTTTCTTGTGTCTAGAAGGTCCATTGCATTATTAAAAATCTTCTTTGTTACTGATTCACAGGTGTCGACTCTGCGACGTGTGTTATGGTCAGGCACCTCAATGCGCTTCCAATCGTCATAAACCTCATTCAGACTCTTAGAGGCACTGCATACTTTAGTGACGCGTCCATCCAGCAGGTCGTCTGAGCTCGGTGCACACAGCGCTTGGTTAGCTTCTTTAGCAACATTTTTCCACTTCTCATAGCCCACACTGAAACGATGTGCCACTTTTCTTATTTGCTCATCATGCAGTTCTTGACCCTTTTCCGTCAACATGCGGACTCTTTGGCCTCTTCGTGGCTCTTCTGAGGAAGCGGGGTTGCTAACTATTGTGCCTTCTTCCCTTTGTGGTTGCACGGTTGCTCTGTCTTCATTTGCACCCTCTTCGTCAGGGGCTTGTGCCTGCATGTCTGTGCAATGTACATCCACAACAACCACACGCTGGCTGCCACTCTCAGACATCTTCACTTGTTTAACGTTGTTACTCACTGCTTTCTGATGCTGTCTTATGGAGCAGTAAGTTCTCACTGTAACTCCCTCTCATGCAATGATGACAGCTATGCGTTCTTTATGATACTGATAGGATTTATTCAATCCAAACCGTGAGAACTGTGAAACACACACATGAAATACAATAAATCACAGATCAAACAATAACAACATACATTCATATTAATTCTACTTCGTCTCTTAGTGTCACATGTCTTTACAATATTGTTTACCAAAATGAACTTAACCTACAAAACGCATTAAATCCTTCTGCAATAATAATAATAATAATAAACTCACTTAACAAACATTTCGTTAGCACTTTAGCTACCTGGCTTGAGCTTACACACAACTAACAACCACAACACCAAACGTACCTTATTGGCTGCATGCAATAAGAGAGGAAATTATGGAACTTCACTGACTGAACTGATCGATCGAACTGACTAACTGTGACGGAACTTTCTCTTATATAGAGATTTCTACACGCGTGTGCGTCGGCATAAAACGTCCCCGGAACACTGTGCGCTTCAACCATTAGTTCCGCTCTTACTCTACAGCATTTAGGTAGGAACCAAAAACTGGTAGGAACCAAAAACTCAAACTGAACACAGAGGCAGTTACAGCTCCTAATAGGCGGGGGACGGAGTCTCTCTGGTGTCAGAGGTGGAGAGGTGTCACTACCCTATACTCACTTCAGTCCGTCGTGTGAACCTGGGTTTACATCTAACAGTCGAAGCGAATTTAAAGGGATAGTTCACTAATTTGAAAAAGCACATTGGGCGATAAAACAGTAACTTCTAAGTATACCCCGAGTTGTTCACAAGCACCCGCTGCTATTTACTATTTTATTTTATTTTTGTTGTTGTTAAAAATCGATCTTTCTGTGGGAGATGCCATTTTGTCCAAATTCAGCGGCTGTGACGTAGACAGTGCTCGATCACTCTGCAGTCCCCAGCAGTCATCCGCTGTTGTTCGGGATGCGCATTGTGCGTTGATTGATCGTTCAATATCGACACAATGCCGTTTTGTAGCGCGAAATACTGCAAGGTATCCGACAAAAGTAATCCGGACCATGCACACTTCTTCAAAGTGCCGACTCAGCGATCGAGGCTTCATACACGAAGGCAGTGGTTGGCCAAGTGTTGTCGTAAAAAACAGGCGTTGTGTAGTTAGTAGGTGTTGTGTTCGGGGCTATGTTCTATGTTCTATGTTCTGTGTTCTATGTTCTATGTTCTGTGTTCTATGTTCTGTGTTCTATGTTCTATGTTCTGTGTTCTATGTTCTATGTTCTGTGTGGTTGTCTGTGTCCCCGCCGTGCGCCCATAGGGCTGCGTGCTGCAGGAACCGGATGGCGTTCGACGCAGAGGCGGTAGCTATATTGTATGGCTTTATAATATTTATATAATATACTATATTATATTATCTCAACTATATTTATCAAGCCGAT
Source organism: Muraenolepis orangiensis (assembly GCA_027704905.1). NCBI lineage: Eukaryota > Metazoa > Chordata > Actinopteri > Gadiformes > Muraenolepididae > Muraenolepis > Muraenolepis orangiensis. The sequence continues at coordinate 23,322,733 of CM051020.1, read as the reverse complement.
GATTATCCTGAAACAAAGTTTGCTGATACAAAAATCCCTCCTCTCTCAAACACACACAGAAGGTGTGTGTGCGTCTCGGGTCATGGGTGCTGCTGCCGTTGCTCAAACACATCCTTTCATGTTCGTTCTTTTCAACATCTGGCCCATGCTGTCTATGTATATAATAAAATATATAATATAATATCAGTATAATATAGTTGAGTGGTGTGGTTGCCGCTTCTGCGTCGACCGTAATCCGGCTCCTGTAGTGCGCCCAGCCCTATGGGCGCACAGCGGGGATATAGACAACTTATATAGAATATAGTTTAACACAACAATCTCTACTGCTGCCCCTGTGGGGCCTAGGCCTCCTTGGTTCAAACCTCTATGGTTGAACGCCTCTTTCTGCATTCAGTTCAATAGTTACTTCCTCACTGGATGAATCACCTCGATAACTCGCCATTTAGCAGGTGTACAACGGAGCACTGATGACGTCATATGGATCACATGACTAGTAAAAATGGCGGCGTCCAGTGCAATTACGATAAATGTTTCAATAAAACATAATTATCTACACATACATTTTCTTAGCCTATTAGTGAACTATCCCTTTAAGCGAACTTTTGGAAGTTGGCACAAAACAAAAACAAAAAGGAAATACGAATTAGTTGTGTTTTCATCAACTAGTTGGAGCGAACTATAAGTACGTCATCGATGACGGATATCGGGCGGTGACTCGAGAAGAAGCCGACAGCGTAAGTCACGTGAGTGTCAAAGTTCGCTACGTCAGAATTGACGAATGACCTCCATTTGAATCGGTTCAAAAACCACCTCAAGTCAGCGTATCAACTTTTATGCGAATCAGAGGAAGTTGATTCGAAGTTGGCCGTCTCCATGAACATTTTCTAATACTTTTTTCTAACATTTTCTGATACTTCAAAATGCGAATCAAAATATAGTAATGGCCACCCGACTCGTACTCCGTCCCTGGTGAAATGCTTAGCGGTTCTTCTTCTTTTTGAGGTTTTTTTGGCGATTAGCAAACAACGAATAGGTGCATTACCGCCACCAACTGGTATGGAGTGTGGCTCATAATGTTAATTGAAATGTATTATTATTTTTTAATCCAAAAAATTAATAAAATAAAAACGACAATTCTATATCCCGTTGATAATGTTAATAGCGGTGGAAGTTGAGGAAGATGATCAAGATGTTATAGTATTTGAGCCCTTCTGTGATGAAGCCCGGAAACAGAGACAATCACTTAAGGAGATACTCAGGACAAGTGCTCCTTTTACTTTTTAAGGCTTTGCTGTTTATTCGTTTTTTTGTCATTTTTTTCCTCCTACAACAGCAAATTACAGAAGCAGTATTGAAAATAAAAGTATTTTTTTTGTTCTTGTAAAAAGAAAAAAAAAACCCTCAAACCAAATTAGCACAAACAGTTGATTGACAGTACAAAATGAAGAGGGTAGTGCGGGGTGGGGGATATATGTAGCTGTGAGTGTAATGCCTTTTTCCATCATGAAAACATCTGAATACGTCGTTAGAATTTTTTGTTGTTGTACATTTCAGATTAGCATCACGTCATCTGAAACT
>CM051020.1:23296155-23301155 GCA_027704905.1 Muraenolepis orangiensis | reverse complement strand
CCTCTCTCCCCTTCCTGCCTCTCTCCCCCTCCTCTCCTCATATCCTCCCTCTCTCTCCCCCCTCTTCTCTCTCTCTCCTCCTCTTCCCTCTCTCTCCCCCCTCTCCTCCCTCTTTCTTCCCCCCTCTCCCTCTCTCTCCCCCCTCTCCTCCCTCTCTTCTCCTCTTCCCTCTCCTCCCTCTCTCTCCCCCCCTCCCTCTCTCTTCCCCCTCTCTCCCCCTCCTCCCTCTCTCCCCCTCCCCTCCCCTCCCCCTCGCTCCTCGTCAGCAAGCTACCACATGCAGCTACTTGAATGTACATACGCATATATGACCAGACACACATGTTAACGCGTGCACACACACACACACACACACACACACACACACACACACACACACACACTCACACACATTACTCACACGTACACAAACAAGTACCACAGCAAAAGCACCAATAAACATCCAATACACATGCTTGGTAACCCAGGGGAAAAAGGGACCATATGTGCATACAAATAAACATGCACAGATGAAAGCCAGCTTTGCACGCACACACACACACACACACAGGCACACAGGCACACCATGTTAAAAGCACACACACACACACACGCCCGCACACACACACACACACACACACACACACCATGTTACAAACACACACCATGTTACAAACACACACACGCACACACGTCATCTACTCATTAAAATAATGTGCTTTGACAGCAGAGGCAGCAGACACTGTGAACTGTGCTGTAATCAGAGATGAGCGAGTGGGTGGGAACACAGAGGAGGGGGGGGGGGGGGGTTTGGGGGGGGGGGAGGGGGTGGATGTGAGGGAGGGATGGTTGAGGTTGGTTGGGCTTAAGGGACATGGAGGGGGAAGATCATGAAGATAAAGAGAGAGACAGAGAGGGAAAAGAGAGAAAGGAGCAACGCACCCTTTTTTGGAGAAGAAAATTATAAAACACACACACACACACACACACACACAATCACGCACACAATCACGCACACTAACGCACGGAAGGTGCTAGGTAGCCCTGCCCTGCCGCCCCCACTGGCCACCAGCTGTCGGGGGCCCATGCATATTGAATGATGTACATTCAAACATCAGGTGAAACATAAATACGTGATCTCCCTCCACGCCCTGTGCCACGCCCTCTCCATAATGCAGCGGCTCTTTGCGGCTCTTTGGCCTGCGTTTTCAGAGAAGCACCCCCCAGTGTCACTACGGGAATGAGGGGAATTTTTGTTGTTCAAATATCAGCCGGAGATAGATTTTGGGAAGAGAGAGAGTGTGACAACACTGGGGGTTCTGTGCGGTTCTGTTTGCCTCCTCTGTTTTGCCAAAAAGCAGTTTTGACCCAGGAGCGCCGTTTGTTTGGATTTGTTCTCCAGAGGAAAAGCGAGTTGTTCGGAAACAATTGTTTCCGATGAAAAATGACAGCTGGTGTAACGCATCCTTAACACGGGGCTCTTAAAGTCTACACGCCAATGTGTTATTTTTAGGGAAATCCCAAAAAAAAATCATTAATTTGGGTAGTTTGTTTTGAAATATTAATATAGACACAAATTGTCCATTTTGTACAAGTCACAATTGTGTTGACCGACGTACGACGTGCGCCTGAGAAGACTCGCTCCTCTCTTGCACTCACCTGATATCTTACAGCCGTACACCTCGAAGCGCAGCGCGATGCCCGTCTCCCAGGCAACCGGGCGTATGCGCAGGTAGCGTGTCAGCGTGGGCTTTGGCAGCGTCGCCTTGGCAACCTCCATGGGGCTGGTGTTGCCTTGGAAAACCTGACGATCGTCAACAAAACACACAAAACATTGTTCATTATAGAGAGATCGTTTCGTCGAGACAAGAAACAAAGCGCCAGCGTCAGCTTTCGCCTCGAACCACGGCCGGTGTTAGAATAGATCGGACGGGGGTTTCGATTGGGGGACTGGCTTAGATAAAGGATGAACAAATTGAACATATATATACATGTTCCATTCTTTTGGGGAAAAACCTTATTTTGTAAGAGACTTGGCTTGGCTTGTCCAGACAGTTTTTGTTTCTTTACGGTTTCCTGTAAAACCTCACAGTCTCCATCACACCACATGTCACAGTACAAACAGACGGAGGGTATGAGGGGGGGTGTGGGGGGGAGAGTAGGAGTGAGTTGTGCAATTCGAGGCCTCACGTTTCACGAGTGAGGAGACGACCAGATTGACACGAGTCCGTCTTTGTGTGTTTTTGTATGTGGCGTTTAACTGCGGCGTCTCTGTTTGTGAGGTCACAGATGTCACCCCGGGAAAGTTTTACCAGCGCAATACGAGAAGACGGGGCCCCGGGTTCGGGGGGTTGGGGGTTTGTTCGGCCCCCAGCCAGGGCAGGTCAGCCTCCCCTGGGGAAGCATTTTCCCTTTACAATCCATCAGAGGCTGTTCAGCATAATTGAAAAACACTGTTGACGTTTGCAACCCACTGACCCGCTGGCTTTTCCATGCCGGGCTGTAAACAGCCCAGATGTCAGACGCACAGGTCCGATGTGCGTCAGACGCAGAGACCTCAAAACACAAGCTGAGAAGCACCAAGGTGTTTCTTTTAAGAGAGAAACTGTGTGGACTTTCCAGCAGGTATTTTTGAATGTAGCTGTGCTGTACACACACACACACACACACACACACACACACACACACACACACACACACACACACGCTCTTTGTCCCAACAACGGGAAGTACAAAGTGAATCTGTGACCTAATCGCGAGTCGCTGTGTGCAGCGTTTTTCACACCTTCGAAATAGACGGAAAATATGTAAGCAAGTGTGCTAAGCACTCTTCTGTGTGTGTGTCATAATAAAAGTGGAGAGCGCACACACACACACGCGCGCACGCACGTGCACACACACACACACACAGACGCACGCACGTGCACACACACGCACACAGACGCACACACACACATGCACGCATGTACGCACACACACACACGCACGCACACACACACACACACACACACACACGCACACACACACGCACTCTTTTCCCCGGGCACTTCCTGTCAGCAGTGCCGCCGGGGGACCCACAACAGAGTCATCCACTCCTTTTAAATGTCCTCTCCCTCCACTGCACTCGCTAACTCTCAACTGTTAAATGGCTTTTCTGTGTTGTTCCCTCTCTCGCTCTCTCTCTCTCTCTCTCTCTCTCTCTCTCTCCCTCTCTTTCTCCACAGTTGCCACGCTCTGGCAAACTGTACGATCAGCAGTTTGGCAAATGGGTCCCCTCTCCATCCTCCTCCTCCTACGACGACGACGACGGCGAAAATAAAGCACTTTAGGAGTCGCGTCCAACACACGGCCCTGTGCCTCGCGGCTTCTGCCGTAAGGGCCGACGGGCTGCTGTGTGCTGCGGATGACGCAAGGGCCAATCTTGGGCTATTGCAGGGATGGGTGGAGCCCCCCTGAACAGTTCCGTATATATATTATACATAAAGAAAACACCCCAGATAGGGATGCTGGGAACTGAGAGAAAGCCGCCATGGCGGTATCGACGCAACAAATTCTCCTCTCGACCCGTCAAGCGGGTTTTTCACGTAGGGCCGCCAGCGGGACACCCACGGAGAGGGGAGAGGGGTAGTGAGGGGGGGGGGGGGGGGTGAGGGTTAGGGGAGGGGGGGGGGAGGTGGCGCCCGCTTTACAAAGCACAGCACGATTGGACAAAGCGCGCTCTGTGTAACTAAAGGTTGGGTCGGATCGATGGCTGAAGGCGCCGTCACGCTCTGGTTGCAAACGTCTCTCTCCTCCCCTCCCCCCCACTCCCTCCCTCCTCTCTCTCCGCCTGCCTTCCCCCCTCCCTCCCCACACCCACTCTCTCTGGCCCATCTCCCCCAGCTGGTCAAACAAGAACAAGCCCTGGTGCCTTTTTTCTCACCTCCGTCCATCATTCCTTTAACTGTTGTTTGCTGAGTACTTAGTTATGCTATTTTCCTCCTTCTTCTTCTTCCTCTTCCTCTTCTTCTTCTTTAAGACAAGTTGAAGGGGGGGGCTCTTACACAAAACAGTGGCGGCATTCCACACCAGATCCCTTTCAAAGGCTAGCATTAGCACTGAGGTCTGTGTAGTAAATGTCGTGCTGTCACTCGGGAGGTTTGTGGCTAAGTTGTCGTACCAAACAAAGTGTATAATTGCCCCTTTTTGAAGGCAGAGGCTCAAGTACATGTATGGAGGGGTATTTCCCCCCCCCCCCCCCCTGTTCCGTCCCCCCTGTCCTGTCCTGCTTTTCTGCAACTTAAAGGGAACATGGGACGGACCACAATTTGAGTCAGCTGGCCGTTTTTAGGATTTTGGGATATTCCAAATGCAGTGCATCTGCAGGGGTGGTTTTGTTCAAATGCGGACACAAAATGTGCACAGAACGTACGTATATATATAAAACACATCAAAGTATTTTCCAGTTGCCTTTCTTTTCTAGATTCTACGTTTCCACCGACTATCGAGCAGGCAGGAACTTCTATGCTAATTTATGTGGGCGGCAATTTTCGTTGGAGTGTGGTAAAACATTAGTTTGTGTTTGTCTGTCTTCAGTTTTTTTGTTGAATTTCCTACAACAGATGTTCTTCAAATTGTAAATCAATGGCTGGAAATGAATGTTGACACTGTGTCCACCGAGATGAGTTCAGATGGATACAGTAGACATCAACAACATGAGCAAGGGCTAAATAAGGAAGAAGAGAGAGTGAGAGAGAGAGAGAGAGAGAGAGAGAGAGAGAGAGAGAGAGAGAGAGAGAGAGAGAGAGAGAGAGAGAGAGAGAGAGAGAGAGAGAGAGAGAGAGAGAGAGAGAGAGAGAGAAACAGCGAGGGATAGAGAGACAGAGACAGAGAGAGGGGATAGAGAGACAGAGACAGAGAGAGAGAGAGAGAGAGGGAGAGAGAGGAAGAGAGGGAGAGAGAGAAAGAGAGAGAGGGAGAAAGAGAGCGAGATGAAGAGAGAGAGAGAGAGAGGGGGGGTAGAGAGTGACCTCCTGACGCCT
>CM051020.1:23281155-23288655 GCA_027704905.1 Muraenolepis orangiensis | reverse complement strand
GTGGAGGATAGAGGGTGGAGGGTGGAAGATGGAGGATGGAGGGTGGAGGATGGAGAAGAGGAGGGTGGAGGGTGGAGGATGGAGGATAGAGGGTGGAGGGTGGAAGATGGAGGGTGGAGGGTGGAGGATGGAGGGTGGAGAGTGGAGGATGGATGGTGGAGGATAGAGGGTGGAGGATGGAGGGTGGAGGATGGAGAGTGGAGGATGGAGGGTGGAGGATGGAGAGTGGAGGATGGAGGATGGAGGGCAGAGGTGGAGGGTGGAGGGCAGAGGGTGGAGGGTGGAGGATGGAGAAGAGGAGGATGGAGGGCGGAGGATGGAGGGTGGAAGGTAGACGATGGAGGATGGAGGGTGGAGGGCGGAGGGTGGAGGATGGAGGGTTCCGAGGGTTAAGGGGCGTTGCCACTGCCCTGCTAGGCTTCGATGAACATAAAGCTGTTTTGGGTTGGTGAACGTCACTCTCATGACCAGGTCCCTCTGAAAAGGGGGCCGCCATCTCATTAGCGATCATTGGCTATTACCCGCTTTCGCTGCGTCAGCGTGGGAAAACGCGTCAGAGAGGCCACGGGGGGGGGGGGGGGGGGCAGGCAAAGTGAGACTACCTCACTACCTTGTCATGTCTGCTCGCCATTAAGGCAACGGAAGGTGACTGAAGATGACGTGATGAAGGCCCAGATTAAGCCTCTGCCTCTCTTTCTCTCTCTCTCTCTCTCTCTCTCTCTCTCTCTCTCTCTCTCTCTCTCTCTCTCTCTCTCTCTCTCACACTCTCACACTCCCCGTCAGGCTATGACTCTCTCTACTCTCTGTCTCTGTCTCTATCCCTCTCCCTCTCTCTCTCTCTCTCTCTCTCTCTCTCTCTCTCTCTCTCTCTCTCTCTCTCTCTCTCCCCCCCTTCAGTCGGAATGCAGACGAGAAGCTCGCGCGTGACTCTGGCCGAGCAACAAAGTGGGATGTGGTTTTGTGCGTCTCCCCCCCTCTCGTGGATGATTGTACTCTTGTACTCTCTCTCAACATCTCATGACAACACTTAGTCCCCAGAGGATGTGGCCGCACGCCGCGCTTCAAGAATAAGAAGAAGAAGAAGAAGAAGAAGAAGAAAGAAGAAGAGAGAAGAAGAAGAAGAAGAAGAAGAAGAAGAAGAATGTGTCTCTGTATTCCGTTGATATTTTTTGGTCTTTCTTTCATTTCGACTGACAGCGATGCCCCCAGGAGCCTGGGTTGGGGGGGGGGGCGGGGCGGGGCGGAGGGGTTGGCAGACATAGTTTCCATTCATCCAGCGAGATGAGGTTGAGGATTGATAATAATGATTGATAATAATGACGACGACTGCAATGATGATGATGGCGGTGATGAGGAGGAGGAGGAGGATGACAATGACGAAAATGATGATAATGCTAATGATGTCGATAATGATGATAATGATAGTGACAGTGATGATGATGATGATGATAGTGACGGTGATGAAGATGAAAGTGATGACGATGAAGATGATGACGACGTCAGTGGTCTCAGCCCTCCTCGTTTGACTCTCTATCGCTCCTTCCCTCCAGCGCCGTGAATTACCCACATCTCTTCTAATGACTCATCACTTGGACAAGGCCCTGGAACCGGGAGATCCCCCCCCCGACACACACACACACACACACACACACACACACACATCGGTTGGCGTTGTTGAGAAACAAAGAAAGACAATAGCAAGAGAGAGAGAGAGAGAGAGAGAGAGAGAGAGAGAGAGAGAGAGAGAGAGAGAGAGAGAGAGAGAGAGAGAGAGAGAGAGAGAGAGAGAGAGAGAGAGAGAGAGGGCATGTTCAGAGCCCCCTGGGGTAAATGAAAACACATTTGGTGGACGGGAGAGAGAAGAAAATGGGATAAGGAAAAGGTTTTTAATGTTGTTCCGCTCCTCTTAAGCGGGACAACGAGAAGATAAAGTCGTCATTCTGCGCCTCTTAAGCAGGACAATGAGAAGATAAACTCGGGCCAGGCAGTTGTTTTGTGTTTTTATAGAGTGAGTCTAAGGAAGTTGGAAATAAGTGCCCGCATCCTCGCGCTGGAAGTGAACCGGTCGTAGCTTTGTTTAGATGGCCTTCTGGGTCCAGCGCCGATGTTATCGTAACAACGTTAAGAGATTTGCATGAGGAAATTGGTTCAGCGTGGGTTGTGCTTCGTCATACCCCCTCCTTCTCCCCTCGAATGTTAACATCATCATCATCATACCCCCCCCCAAAGCCACTTCTGTTGGCGTGTAACCGGTGAGCTCACTAACATGGGACACGGACAGCGCACATTGTGAAAACAAAAGACCTCTCTCATGCACAGGACATTTTGTGAAGCAGTCGTCGACAACCGTCAAAGTGGGAAGACAAAAGCCGTTTGCCTCTTAATCTGCAACCCAATCACAAAATCAAGCTACCCCTGCGTGCAAATCAATAACAAACATATTTAGCGGTGGCGGCGGCGGCGGCGGCGGGACGGCGGTGGAGACGAAGGACAGCGTGAGCGCTTATCTAGGAAAAGATTAAGGAACTCCTGGAGACAGACCTACTAACTCTGAACCCTATAGTGGCTTATAGATTACACGGCCGCGGGGCCCTGTTGCCGTGCCGTGCGCTGCGGCATGCGCCGCTCGATAAAAAGGCTTTCAGGTATCGACGCCCATCTCCCCCCCTCCCCCCTCCCCCCCCCCCCCCCCCCAGAGACGTCGCCCTGCATTATTTATGGAGAGCAGTTTGCACAAAGCATGCCCGGGTGATCAATGGCGTCCGTCTGACAGACTGAAGTGGGCTGGCTGGTTGTCCTTTTTTCCTTTTCTTTTTTTTTTATCGCATCGCTCAGGAGCTAGCAGCAGGGGGTGGGGGTGGGGATGGGGGGACGAGGGCGGGGACGGGGGGGGGGACGGGGGGACTCTCCTGGCCTCTCCTCTTCCCCATCCCTCACTGGGGGGGGGGGGGGGGTGAGGGATGGATGAGAAGGCCGCTGAGAGGAGGGCATGCCTGGCGAAACTCCCGCTCAAACTGGCCCGGCTGACTGCTGCTGAGCAACCACCGGGTGGCCTCCCCTTGAACAAAAACCAGATCATCTAAATCTAACTCTAAATCTGGAGGATTGAATCCTCCTTATTGATCACATACATGTACACACACACACACAGTGAAATGTGTTTCTCTGCATTTAACCCATCCTAGTATTAGGAGCAGTGGGGGCAGCTATAGTAATGTACAGCGCCCCGGGGGGAGCAGTGTAGGGGGGGGGGTTCTGGTGCCTTGCTCAAGGGGCACCTCGGCAGCGGCCCAGGTGTTTCGCGGGGACTTAAACCGGCGACCTTCTGGTTTCCTAAGCCAAGGTCCCTACTGACTTGAGCTATCCTGCCGCCCCCCAGATCATGCCCTGGTCTTGGCCCCCGGAAGAAGAGGGGGTTTGGATTGCAGAGTGGAGCAGTGGTTGGTTCAGAGATACGGACCTAGATCTGCACCGCTTCCCCTTTCGGGATCTCGACATGTACGACGGCCTTGGTGTTTTCCCCCCCTAATGGCCGTGTTGCACACAGACGAACGTCAGATGAAGAGAGAGAGAGAGAGAGAGAGAGAGAGAGAGAGAGAGAGAGAGACACGGCCACATTAGAAAGTCAGCCCGGGTCCGAATGTGTGCTCGTTAATCTTTGCCTGGGAAGCGGCGGGACACTGTGGTGAGGCTTCTGATCCTTTTAAAGGACTTCAAAGGCGGCGAGCAGAGGGCCTCGCTAAGAAGCTTCATATGCACATCGCCTGCTCCATCTTGATTTAGATCAATCGGCGGGACGAGAGAGAGAAAGAGAGAGAGAGAGAGAGAGAGAGAGAGAGAGAGAGAGAGAGAGAGAGAGAGAGAGGAGAGAGAGAGAGAGAGAGAGAGAGAGGGGGGGGGAGAGAAAAATACAAACTCCCAGAGGAACAGCGGAAAGGGGGAGAAGAGGGGGAGATAGAGGGGAGGAAGAGAGAGCGAGCGAGAGAGAGAGAAAAATACAAACTCCCGGAGGTGTTTGTATTCAAACAGCGGAAAGGGGGAGAAGTGGTGGGGGGGGGGGGGGGGGGGATAGAGGGAGGGGGGGAAGAAAGAGAGAGAGAGAGGGGGGTGAGTGGGGGGGGGGGGGTTCAGAGCAACATGACGGGGAGCGGTACGGACGCGGAGGAGGAGGAGGAGGAGGCGGATGGTGTGAGAACCGCTGAAGAGTGAGACGGAAAAATTGAAAAGAAGGAGCGAAAGGAATTATTTTTTCTTTCTCTCCTTTTTTTTTTTTTTTTTTTGCTTCGTTCCTCAGCCACAAAGTCCTCGGAGGAGGCCCTGTCCATCAGTGTGTGTGTGGTGTGTGTGTGTGTGTGTGTGTGTGTGTGTGTGTGTGTGTGTGTGTGTGTGTGTGGTGTGTGTGTGTGTGTGTGTGTGTGTGTGTGTGCGCGTGCGTGTGTGTGTGTGCGTCTGTACACCACAGTTAATGAGCCCAGCCAACCCCTGCACTCGGTTTTGTTGAAAACCACAACGCACCGATCTAATTACCCGGAGAGCCGATCACAGAGAGACGGAGGGGGGAGGCGGGGGAGGCGGGGGAGGCGGGGGAGGCGGGGGAGGCATCTTGGCGTGTCTCTCCCCCCTCCCTCTCCCCCTCCGTTCGCATTACAACGAGACAACACGGAAACGGAGGACAAATCTGCACTATGTTTTCGACAAAGACACAGGAGAGGAAAGGGAAAGGCAAGGAAAGGAAAACAAAGGAGAACCCCCCCCCGGAATCAAAGACTCATCTCCACATGAATAATGCAGATCTATGCTGCCAATTGCAGCTGTGAGGGGGAAGAAGGGTGAGGAAATAAATAATGAATTGATAACGATGATCTGCAGGGGGAGGGGCCTGTTAGAGATGAGCTTAATGACGGGGGAATGAATCCACTCGCTTGATAACACTTAGGTAGGTAGTTCGGCTTCACGACTAGAATATATCACGTATCACGACTGGATAGTCACGTATCACGATAAGATAATCTATCACACAATCTATCACAATCTATCACAACTAGAATATCACCTATCACAACTAGAATATCACACATCATGACCAGAATATCACTTATCACAACGAGAATATCACAAACCACACCAAGAATATCACAATATCACATATCACAACTAGAATATCACATATCACGAATAGAATATCACTTATCACAATGAGAATACCACAGATCACCTATCACAACTACAATATCACAATATCAAATATCACAACTAGAATATCATATGCATTCAAAACAAGTAAAACAAACAAACAAACTGTAGTTTTGCAGGGATTATGTGGTAAGAAGTTGATGGATATATATATATATAATATATATATATATATATATATATATAATATATATAATATAAAATCAAATGGACATCTCCTTTTTGGGATTAGCCTAATACTTTTAGGCCCAATAAATAAAGGCCATAAAGAAAGGGACAAAGACACACACACACACATTAATGTGCACAGTCACGCACACACACACACACAAAAATGTGCACAGTCACGGCATGCATGGACACTCACACACACACTCACGCACACATTGATTAAATTAGTCTGTAGAAATGAACAGGGGTCCTCAGGATAATATTTTCATTGCAATAAAACGAGACGTTCCCTGAGAAAATATTTGGCTCTGGGTCAGTAGTATGATTCCTACCGGGAAGGAACCCAGGGGCCAAACCCTTCAGCCGTGGAGCAAGAGAAAGGTTAAGAAAAACACAGCTAGGCCCAGAAGTAAATCAAAACCTTTTACTTACATCCAAGTTACCATATTAAGCTAACTTTATACAGCAGACACACACTTTACACACAGTATGTACTTGTGCTGACACAATAAACTGGCAAAAGTGTCAGAGTATATTTAAGTGTGTGCGTATGCATGTGTGTGTGTATGCATGTGCGTGTGTGTATGCATGTGCGTGTGTGTGTGTGCGTGTGTGTGTGTGAGCCAGAGACAGTCTGCATGGCTAGGCAGGTTGGCTTCGCTGGAGGCGATCATAGAACATCCCGCTGCCAGGCAGGAAGTGTCAATCTTTGACAGGAGAGGATGAGCGAGAGACAAGAGACAGAGACAGAAGGAGAGAGAGAGAGAGAGAGAGAGAGAGAGAGAGAGAGAGAGAGAGAGAGAGAGAGAGAGAGAGAGAGAGAGAGAGAGAGACATAATGAGAGGGAATGAGAGAGAGAGAGAGAGAGACAGACAGACAGACAGACAGACAGACAGACAGACAGACAGACAGTGAGTGAGTTAAAGAGAGAAGGAGAGAGAGAGAGAGAGAGAGAGAGAGAGAGAGAGAGAGAGAGAGAGAGAGAGAGAGAGAGAGAGAGAGAGAGAGAGGAGAGATGAGAGAGAGAGAGAGAGAGAGAGAGAGAGAGAGAGAATCAGACGAGAGCAGGGAGAGGGAGTGAAAATAAAAAAATCTTGGATGGATTTTGTAAAAAAGGAGAGAACCTCCCGCCCACCCTCCCCCCTCCCCCCTCCCCCCTCCGCCCTCCGACCCCCAACCTTCCCTCTTGTGAATGAAGGGCACACAAAGGACAGTCCAACGGAGAATCACCAGGAAGAAGACACACAGAGCAGAGCTGTGACTCACCTCCAACAACACGCTGGGTGGTGTGTGTTTAAACTCCCCCCACTAAACTGCCGTGGGAGTCTCGCCACTCCAACAATACGCCATTAGCGGCTCATTACATACCCCGACACAAACACATTTGTGTCTTGTCATACTTGTCTTGCTGGGAAGAAAAAGAAAAAGAAAAAACGAAGCTGAAAACACAAGCCAGAAAAACCGCCGGGGCCGTTTTACATTTCTGCACGACAAGCCTGTTCTTGGTTGTTTTCAAATAAGGTTGTTGTTCTCCCTCGCTCTTATTTAATGAGCATGGGAAAGACTTAAAGACAGGAACGTGAGAGAGAGGGAAAAAGAGAGAAAGAGAGGACAAAAGAAGGAATGCACCGACGAATTAGAACCAATGAAAGGAAGAAAATAGAGTGCCCTCAGTAGAGAGCATACCTCCGTCACACACCTTAAAGGTTCCCTGGATCCCGATTCGGATCCGGGTCTGTTGCCGAAACGGAACCAACTGTTCCTTGGCCAATAATTAATTTAAGCACCACGTTTAGTCCGATTCCGTACAGAACTTTCTGAATTATCTCGCTGACGGACAGACAGAGAGACGGACAGACAGACGGAGAGACTTCGTCTTCGATGGCCGGAGGGTAAAAAACCGAAAGATGGGATGAATGACGGAGACAGAGGCTGAGAGGGGCCACGCCCGTACCTGGATCCACTCCTTGTTTGAGTCCTCGGCAGGCGTCCAGGGCGTTCTCGTAGTTGTTGAGTCTGGAGCGCTCCGGGGACCAGCTGGGGTTGTACTGGGTCGACGCCGCAATCTGCTCCGAGGGAATCTCACCTGACTCCATCCCCAGGGGTTCCATGCAGTCGAAGTCTGGGAGAGAGAGA
>CM051020.1:23268655-23271155 GCA_027704905.1 Muraenolepis orangiensis | reverse complement strand
TATATATATATATATATATACCACCACAACAACAACAGCAGCAGCAAAAAGAGCCTTGCTATAATTTTGTTATGCTTTTATCTTCTGCTTCCATGGCGTAGGGCAGGGGAGCTTGGTGTGTGTGTGTGTGTGTGTGTGTGTGTGTGTGTGTGTGTGTGTGTGTGTGTGCGTGTGCACTCCCCCCGCCTCTGTGCTCTCTCTCCCCCTCCCTGAGCTACCCAGCATGCATTGTGCTGATGTTCGCAAAGAAGTACAAGAAGAAGTATAAGAAGAGATATTCAGGATCAGTTGCAGAATCAGTTCTTTTTTATTGTAATTCCAACGCATTGTATGGCCTGTGTGTGACCTACTCATTATGTGTGTGTGTGTGTGTGTGTGTTGTGTGTCTGTGTGTGTGTGTGTGTGTGCGTGCGTGTGTGTTGTGCGTGTGTGCGCTATAGCGAGAAGCCTCTGGAGATTAAAATGCTGTGTCGTCAGCCAAATCTAAGCTCCCACTGTGTTTTCTCTTCACTTTGCCATTGGTTGTGTCTTACAAAACATACATACGCACACCAAGTCCATTGTCATCGCAACGCGCATCGACGGAAACACACACACACACACACACACACAACCACACTCACATACACACACATACACACACACACTCATAGTTGGTCATGGGTAACGGCGCACATCGTCTTATCTGAGATAAAACAGCGCAGCAGTGGGCGCGGGTGTTGCGTTTAAACAAAGAAGCCGGATTTACGACAGGAAGGAGAGAGAGAGAGAGAGGGGGGTGGGGGGGGGGGGGGGGGGGGGGGGGGGGGGGGGGGGGGGGGGGGGGGGGGGGGGGGGGGGGGGGGGGGGGGGGGGGGGGGGGGGGGGGGGGGGGGGGGGGGGGGTGGGGGGGGGGGGGGGGGGTGGGGGGGGGGGGGGGGGGGGGGGGGGGGGGGGGGGGGGGGGGGGGGGGGGGGGGGGGGGGGGGGGGGGGGGGGGGGGGGGGGGGGGGGGGGGGGGGGGGGGGGGGGGGGGGGGGGGGGGGGGGGGGGGGGGGGGGGGGGGGGGGGGGGGGAGGGGGGGGGGGGGGGGGGGGGGGGGGGGGGGGGGGGGGGGGGGGGGGGGGGGGGGGGGGGGGGGGGGGGGGGGGGGGGGGGGGGGGGGGGGGGGGGGGGGGGGGGGGGGGGGGGGGGGGGGGGGGGTGGGGGGGG
The DNA here is from genome assembly GCA_027704905.1 of Muraenolepis orangiensis. Taxonomy (NCBI): domain Eukaryota; kingdom Metazoa; phylum Chordata; class Actinopteri; order Gadiformes; family Muraenolepididae; genus Muraenolepis; species Muraenolepis orangiensis. The sequence goes on along the minus strand of CM051020.1, from coordinate 23,269,965 downwards.
GGGGGGGGGGTGGGGGGGGGGGGGGGGGGGGGGGGGGGGGGGGGGGGGGGGGGGGGGGGGGGGGGGGGGGGGGGGGGGGGGGGGGTGGGGGGGGGGGGGGGGGGAGAGAGAGGGGGGAGAGAGAGAGGGAGGGAAGTGGAGGTGGGGGGGGGGGGTAACCTTGAGAGAGCCCTGAGAACATTTACCAGCGGTCCTCTTTTACAGCCAGCAAGGTCAAGGCAGTGCACTAAATACGCCCCGCCCACAGTAATGGATTAAGGTATCGAACACGCGGTTCCGGGCCGGAGTACCATCTCGAAGGACGCGAAGGACCCGCGCCAGCGCTACCGAAATATATCCGTCACTCGAGCGGGGGGCGGGCGAGCAAGTGAGCAAGTGAGCGAGTGAGCGAGGGAGCGAGCGACAGGGGCTTGTTTTGGTCAAACGCGGGTTAATGGATCGGCTCGTTTTTCAACACTGCAAATGCTCGGGGATTTCATCCTAAATCCTTAAATAAATAGGGTTGAGACGAGAAGGGGACGCCGCTGGGGCCTCTTTCAACAGAGTTGAGTGCCGCTGATGACGTGCTGCCTGGGTCTGTGTGTGTGCGTGCATGCGTGTGCGTGTGTGTGTGTGTGTGTGTGCGTGCGTGTGCGTGTGTGTGTGTGTGTGTTTGTGTCTTTCATCAGTTCTGGGAGCACAGCGCCGACCGCAAGATTAATCATTAGCACGGAGGCGGTGCCTAGCAACACACAGGCCCCGGCAACACACCACGGCAGCCATCTTTTTTCCGTCTGTGTTCTTTGTGTTTTGTCTTTTTCTTTTCTGTTTCTCAAAACACACGGATGTCTCCGTCTGTTTTCTCTCTTGCGGCTTACGTTTTTCTCTCACTTGGTCTCTATCTCTCTCTCTCTCTCTCTCTCTCTCTCTCTCTCTCTCTCTCTCTCTCTCTCTCTCTCTCTCTCTCTGTCCCTGCCACCCACCCTCTCTCTCTCTCTCTCTCTCTCTCTCTCTCTCTCTCTCTCTCTCTCTCTCTCTCTCTCTCTCTCTCTCTCTCTCTCTCTCTCTGTCCCTGCCACCCACCCTCTCTCTCTCTCTCTCTCTCTCTCTCTCTCTCTCTCTCCTCTCTCTCTCTCTCTCTCTCTCTCTCTCTCTCTCTCTCTCTCTCTCTCTCTCTCTCTCTCTCTCTCTCTCTCTCTCTCTCTCTCTGTCCCTGCCACCCACCCTCTCTCTCTCTCTCTCTCTCTCTCTCTCTCTCTCTCCTCTCTCTCTCTCTCTCTCTCTCTCTCTCTCTCTCTCTCTCTCTCTCTCTCTCTCTCTCTCTCTCTCTC
>CM051020.1:23258655-23261155 GCA_027704905.1 Muraenolepis orangiensis | reverse complement strand
AACGTTGGTAATGCCAAATGACTTTTTGTTTTTTTCTTTGTAACTGTGTGACTGAGTTCAGCATGTGTGTGACAAGCCACCGCCACACTCTTAACACACACACACACCCAGACACACAGACACACACACACACACACACACACACACACACACACACACACACACACACACACACACAAGCCCAGCGCATAGTGTAGCGTCAGTATGCCACATGGCTTTGGAAGGACAACCTGGAATGCGTGTGTGTCTATGTGCCTGAGGGTTTCGCGATGGATAGACAAGATGACTACTGTGTGTGCTAAATGTCGCCAGCGGCCCTAATCCATCAGCAGGTGTTAGAGCTCATAAAGTGTACTTGTAAATCTTACACACAGACACACGCACACACACACACACACACACATGCAAATACACACATACAGATGCACACACGCACACACACACACACACACACACACACACACACACACACACACACACACACACACACACACACACACACACACACACAAAAGCATGCATGCACAGACACAGACACACACACACACACACACACACACACACACACACAATGTACGCTCTGCAGCCTGCACAAATGGAATTTTACACCATGGCTATTGACGGGAGCTGTGGCCTAATTGAGTGAGCACAGAGTTTGGAAGTAGCAGATATTTTTTTTCCTTCTTCTAAAAAAATCGCCTGGAAACCAGAGCCACACACGAAGCAAGCACACAGACACACACACACACACACTATGCAGGCACACACACGATGCACGCACACACATACACACACACACACGCACACACTCACACAAAGCACACACACACACGCGCGGGTACACACACACAACAAAGCAGAAAGTAGCCAGCAACGAGTGGGTGGTCCTGAGTGAGCTGGTTAGCAGAGTGATGTTGGGTGTTTGGGGGGGTTTGAGTGCATTGTGTAACGTGTGTGTCTGTTATGTGCAAATGTGAACATAATTCCGCTGCAATTTGGGCCATCTGTGCACATCAGTTTGTTCTGATCTGCTCGTGCCTTCGTGTAGCTGCCTGCCAGATTGTCAGCATATTAGTGGGATTTTGGGGTGTGCGCACAAGTGTGTGTGTGTGTGTGTGTGTGTGTGTGTGTGTGTGTGTGCCTCGGTGTGTGTGTGTGTGTGTGTATGTGTGTGAGTGTTTTACAAAGGCTTGCTAAATGCCTAGCGAGTTAGTGTCAAAGTGTTCTTTCAATTGAATGCTCTTGTAATTGTATTATCTTTCTGCGGCTGTAGTGTGTTTACACTGGAGTGGTCCGCATCTCTCTGAATGTGTGGTCACGTTTGTGTGCGTGTGTGTGTGTGTGTGTGTGCGCGTGTGCGTGTGTGTGCGCGTGCGTGTGTGTGTGTGTGTGTGTGTGCGCGCGCGCGTGTGTTTGCGTGTGTCTATACGTTAAGAGTTTGAGTGCTGGAAGAAGAGACGGGGGTTGGCCACGCTGTGTTTTGGTTCTGGCCTGGCGGGGAGAGAGAGAGTGGCTTCAAGTTTCGTGTGTGCTGCCCGGATCGACCCATCACCCCCAACCCCCCACCCACCACACCCCTACACCCTTCTTGACCCGCAGCAGCACCACACACGTCAAGCGTGGGACGACAACACAGAGTGGTCTTGGTGCACTAGAAAACAGCAGGTCCTTCTGGGTGGAGAGGCGGTGGAGCCGTCACTCCCGTGTGGGAGCATGTGTGAGGGCTCCTGACTTCTCCTCCCTTCGAAAATATTTCGCCCTCTGGGCCTGTGGGGAAAGGGGGGGGGGGGGTCTATTTTCATAGTTCTGCTTGATTCCCAAATTACTGTCAAAACACGGGCTCCCCGCCTCCACACTTAACGTTCAGTACTTTTCACACAAAAAGCCGATTTACACTTTGACTGATGGCCCAGGGGTGATGGGTGTGTGTGTGTGTGTGTGTGTGTGTGTGTGTGTGTGTGTGGTGTGTGTGTGTGTGTGTGTGTGTGTGTGTGTGTGGGCGTGGGGGGGGGGGGGGGGATTCTGGATACTGGTTGGTACAGAAGGTGTACTCACTTGTTCCAACGCATGCCCACCCCTCCTCCTAGCACACACACACACAGACACACACACACACAACCACACACACACACACACACACACACACACACACACACACACACACACACACACACACACACACACACACTGATGGGGGTGATGACCAAATTTCTCCCCTTAGTCGGTGATTGTGAGGTGATTCATGTGACCGTGCATCACATGCTTTCCTGGATACATCTATGTGTCCGCAGTGTGTGTGTGTGTGTGTGTGTGTAGGTGTGTGTGTGTGTGTGTGTGTAGGTGTGTGTGTAGGTGTGTGTGTGTGTGCGTGGGTGTGTGTGTGTGTGCGTAGGTTTCTGTGTGTGTGTGTGTGTGTGTGTGTGCAGGTGTGTATTTGTGTGTGTGTGTGTGTGTTTGTAGGTGTGTGTGTGTGTGTGTGTAGGTGTGTGTCCTGCGGCTC
>CM051020.1:23226155-23253655 GCA_027704905.1 Muraenolepis orangiensis | reverse complement strand
TCTCTCTCTCTCCAAAGCGCCAATTATCATTAGCGCTGATGGATCAGGCGGGCTTCCATCTATTAGCTTCCCCTAATTACACTGTCGAGATCGGCTGTCGCCAACAATCAAAGTAATGAATTTGCCTATTTAGACACCATTATCGCCCACTCCACGACACCACACCCAATAGTCTCCTGCTGTGTTTTTATTTATTTTGGGGGGAGGGGTGGCGTTATGATATATAAGAGAGTGAACGTTCCCGTCAGGTTTTTTGGGGGGTTTCACCGCTTGAGGTGGTTTAACGGCACCGCCGGCGGGAATCAAGAGAGGAGGTCGTGGTCTACGGTGGAGGAGTACAACACGGCAACATGGGGAGAGAGAGATAGAGAGAGATGGGGAGAGAGAGATGGAGAGAGAGGGGAGAGAGGGGGAGAGAGAGACGGAGAGCGAGAGAGGGAGGGAGAGAGGGATAGAGAGAGAGAGAGATAGTGAGAGGGGGAGAGAGATAGGGGGAGAAGGAAAGGGGGGAGGGAGAGAGAGAGAAAGAGGGGGAGAGAGAGGGGAGAGTACTGTTTCCCCCAGCCCCATCTCACATGTGGCAGGGTCCATTGCTCTTCGTGGCCCTCCGGGGGGCCGAGGTCTATTCAGCTGATGCTCTCTCTCTCTCTCCCTTTCTCTTTCTCTTTCTCTTTCTCTCCCTCTTCCTCTCTCGCTCTCTCTCTCCCTCCAATTCCCCCTCTCCCTCCCTCCCTCCCTCCATCTCCGGAGGCCCGAACAACAGATATGTTCATATTTCACACGTCGCCTGGAGCAGGCGATCTCTCTGGTCCTTTCCATTTATGTGCTCGACGTCTCACACACACACACACACACCACACACACACCACACACACACACACACACACACAGAAAGAAGCCTGATAACTAGGTCACGGGAACGTGATTACAGAGCTTGGCTGTGATATGATAAGGACTAGTTGTCTGCAGCAGCAGCAGCAGCAGGAGCAGCAGTCATGCTAAATGTCAGTTCACTGCCTCGAATGACGAGGCCTCCGCTTGACCCTGGAAATCAATGTAAAAATAGGCAAGCTCGGGTCAGACCAGAGAACATCTCCATTTTTGTTGGTTATTGTATAGTATGTTGTTTATAGTGAAGTATTGTATATTTTTGTATAGATTAGATTAGATTAAAATGTATTGTCATTGTACAGCACAAGTACAGTACAGCGAAAGGAATTTGGCATCGAACCAGAGTGCAAATGTTGCAGTAAAGTGCATGGTAATATATTATGTACAGTTGTTGAACTTGTATAGCATTGTTGTAGGCAATTCATACTGCAGGAGGAAATGGGGAGTAAGCATTATATTGTACTTGTTGTAAATGGTTGCAATTAAAAACATCTCAAGTCTTGATTTATTCTTTTTAACTGCTTTGTTTCACGTTGTTTAGATTTATTATTAAAATAGTTTGCCGTCTGGGAGGGGATTTTCCGAGGGGGATGTCGAAACAAGTGACTCTCGATCAACAAATCGCCTGTTGATCTCAAACTCGGGTGAACTTAACTTGAACCATGAGCTCACGTCACGCATATCACGGCTTTGGAGGCAGCTGACTTTCCTTTTTATTAATTTTATTTTATTTTTTTCTCTATTATACAGCCTCATTATCGTGAATTAAACAAGAACCACCACAATTAATTAGAAAATTGCCCGTGGCCAATTGAGAAACACATATTTGGTGCTCACTAAGTGAGCTTTGGAATTTAAACTGTTTAGCATATAGAGCCACGTGTGTGTGTGTGTGTGTGTGTGTGTGTGTGTGTGTGTGTGTGTGTGTGTGTGTGTGTGTGTGTGTGTGTGTGTGTGTGTGTGGTGTGTGTGTGTGTGTGTGTGTGTGTGTGTGTGAACATTATCAGTGCATTAGTGGGACGACGCGAAACCGAGATATGGATATATGCGCATTATGTATGAACGCTTGACTCTTTGTGGAACACGGTGTGTTTCATAGAGCTGGAGATCAGGCGCCTTGAGTCACGGGGTTCGTTATGACATATGTCTTATCCTTACGCAATATCAGCACATCAACGATCGGCCAATTTTCCCTTGCGGGTGTTTCCCCCCCCCCCTCTCCCTTAAGATGACTCCTCTCACTTATCTTCCTCCTTGCAAATTACTAATTATAACAAGGCGGGTGAGTGGGGAAACCAAGAGCCATTGAAGTACAGTACCCCGGACCTGATCAACGCTGAATAAAGAAAACAAATATAAAAGTTGAAAAGTTGACCTCGATGTCAGAGTGGATCTCTGATGTGTAAATCAGTGTGTGTCTGTCTACAGAAGCTACAGCCACACACACACACACAACACACACACACACACACACACACTCTGGGGCACATTAGGGATGAGCACGAATGAGACACTCGCACAAGCACACGTGAGTGCACGCACACACACACCCGCACACGAACACACACACACACACACGCACACACACTCACACACACACACACACACACATACACACACAATGATGGGTGAGCCCTGGACCGTGTTAAGGCATACTTAGTCTTGAGCCTATTCAATGAGGACCCAGAGATCCCCCCCCCCCCTCCCCCCCCTGCCCTCGACCAATCGAAAGCAGCGAGCGGTCCCAGCGGGGCGGGGTCATGCGGTGGTTACCCGGCGGTCGTGTGCTAGTTATGAAGACAAACGGCGCGTATATGTTAGCATTATAGGACGGCCCTCGGGTTAAAATCAATCGGCTAACTATGTGACTGAATAGGCTGCCGGGGTTCCTTTCTTTCTTTTTTTTGGTGTGTGTGCCAGGAAACAGAAGGGATACGATATGGTTATGATAAACAATGTGGAGGGCAGGCCAAGCAGTGACCCACTGAACTCACTTATTCACCAGGAAAATGACACGACTGACCTTGGCGTGACACACGAGGGAGATCTCAAAGAGCAGGAGGCACGAGAAACCAACGGCCACCAACGGACAGTAAGCAAGCTAGGCGTGGCGGCAGTGTTAGCGATCGACAGGTTTTTACAACCACTTCCCCCAGAGAGAGAGAGAGAGAACGAGAGAGAGAGAGAGAGAGAGGAGAGAGAGAGAGAGAGAGAGAGAGAGAGAGAGAGAGAGAGAGAGAGAGAGAGGAGAGAGAGAGAGAGGGCATTCTACACGTGCGTGCCCAAATCATCCATCTGTTTATTCTGCGACATGCGACCCCCGGATGGGTAATGGACCTCTGCATATTAGCCATAAGAAAGGGGGCGGGGCTGTGTGGGGGGGTGAGACGACTGTGTCTGGGGTCATCCAGAGGTAAAGCCATTGGAGGCTGTTCAAAACTCTCTCTCCTTTGCCACAATGGAGAGGAAACGAGAGAGAAAGACACAGAGAGACAGAGAGAGAGCGATGGTGGTGGTGGTGGCGGTGGTGGTGGTGGTGGTGGTGGTGGGATACAGACTTTGGGCAGGCTGGGGACTTTGGCCAAAGAGAGAGACAGAGAGAGACAGAGAGGGAGAAACAGAGAGAGAGAGAGAGAGAGAGAGAGAGAGAGAGAGAGAGAGAGAGAGAGAGAGAGAGAGAGAGAGAGAGAGAGAGAGAGAGAGAGAGAGAGAGAGCAAGAGCGATAGAGAGAGAGAGAGCGAGAGAGTGAGAGGGAGAGAGTAATAGAGAGGGAGAGTCAGAGTAAGAGTGAGGGAAAGAGAGAGAAAGACAGAGAGTTTCAGGCCGAAGGAACGAAGGGTAAGCAGAGGCTCAGATGAAAAGAAGCGAGATGCGACTGACAGTGAGGACTCAAGAGGGTGGGGGGGGGGGGGGGGGGGGGAGTTGGCGTGGGAGGGGGTCAATGTTGTCCTGTGTGTCTCTCCTCCCCCCCCCCCCCCCCCCCCCCCCTCCCCTGTCTTTGTCTGTCTCTCCCATTTTTTTTCTTTTAACGCTTCTTTTCATTCCTCCCACTCCGGCTGTCCCTTCTATCTGAGATTCGTTTGTGTCCCGGGGCACGGGCCGGTCAGACGGACGTAGCAACACCAGTAGGACTTATTCAATTAAAAAGCCCCATCCATCTCTGTCGTCATTGCCTTCTCGCTCTCTCTCTCTCTCGCTCTCTGCTCTCTCTCTCTCTCTCTCTCTCTCTCTCTCTCGCTCTCCCATGTTCCCCCGAGGCCTACGACAGTGGCAGGGGGGGGGGGAGGTCAGAGAGCAGTCTGGGCCCAGTGTGACGTGACCCAGTCCACTGGCTGGAAACACAGGCCCCCACGGGGTGTGTCGGGGACAGCCACCGCCACCGCCACCGCCACCACCACGAAGACTCAGAGGAAACTCCAGCCGACATTGGAACGCGCCTTAAATCACGTCGACGACGTTTGTTTTGATTATCCCGGCCCAAAAGGGAAGAGGGCGGGGGGTCAGGATGGAACCAGGACATTTGGAGAGCGGTATGCACGCACCACCCATGTTTGCGATTGTGTGTCTGGATGATTGCTTGATTAAAGCCAGACAAAAAAAAGCAATTTCCCTTCCTTCCAGAGCCAGATAATCCTAGAATATCTTTTGAAACCTCATCCTTTGTGCTCAGTGCCTCCTCATTGTGGTTCTGCTTACAGCATAGGTAGCCTTCTTCTTCTATTTTCTTTTCACTCCCCCCTCCCCCCAACCTTTTCCGACGATACGTCTCTCTGACAGCACAAGACGACGAGGCGCCAGGTGCCAAGCAGTGCATTCTGTCCAAGATCTGAGCACCGGGTCAATCGGTGTGCTTGGATGGTGGGCCCCGTCTCCTGCCAAGATCCAGAGGGCGAGCGGTGACCCCCTGCCTTTAACTGGCCATCGCGATGTACCACTTGGCAAAACGGCGGAGGCCGGTCTGTCCAAAGATATTAGCTGCCACCGCGATTGAACCGAGCAATCCTCTCTGGGGGATATTCACTGAGGGTGGGTGGGTAGGAGGGAGGAGGAGGGGGAGGAGGGGGAGGGGGGAGGGGGGGGGGGGGGGTGGGAGTAGAGGCGGGTTATTTGGTCACTTATCGTCTTTTCAAAGGGGGTGGGTTAGGCATGGGTCAGAGTGGGTATGGGGGTATTCGGAGAAGGTACCCCGCTAGGGAACAACACAGGAACGCGTTGTTGAAGAGTTGTCTTAAAGCTTAAAACTCACTGTTTTTCCCCCCCTGTTTTTCTGTTACGAATCCGACCCTCCTCGTCAAGCGAGATGGAATGAACGCGGCGAGACACGGGAGAGAGAGAGAGAGAGAGAGAGAGAGAGAGAGAGAGAGAGAGAGAGAGAGAGAGAGAGAGAGAGAGAGAGAGAGAGAGAGAGAGAGGAAGGCGACGGCAGCATGAGCACATAAAGAAAGAGAGAGCGGGGGGACTAACCGAAGGGCCAATTTCACGAGGAGAGATCAAGCGAGGAGGGGAAAAAACAAAGCCAGGGGTTTTTTTTTGCGAAGTGAGTGGCTCTAACTTAATCTGCAGAGCGGTCGGGAAGCGGCCCATCCATCACTGTCTGCTTGTCTCGGCCCAGGCCTGGCCCCGCCCCGCCCCGCCCCGCCCCGCCCCACCGCAACTACCACCACTACGGCCGGGCGAGCAAGCAAACGAGTGAGCGAGAGAGAACGCCAATGGCCCCCCCCCGACGAGGACAAACAGTAGAAGAAAAAGGGAAAAAAGGAAAAAAGGAAAAAAGGAAAAGGCCAGGAGGTCACTAAGCTTTTCCTCCCCCCCCCACCTATAGCGAGACACTTAGGAACCACAAACAAACTCTCTCTTTAGACAAAGTCCCCGCGGGGAGGGGCATGAATCTTTCAATGAAGAGCCCTTATTCCTGATGAATCGCCCCCCCCCCCGCCCCCCCCCAACAGAGGGGGGCGGGGGGGGGGCCTTTAGGACAACAAACTGGCAGGGTAGTATATGACCTGGGGCCACATCAATCAAAATCATGAGGTCTATTCACTGGGGCTGTAGCCCCCGCTGGAATAAAACCTGGCTGACAAGCTTGGACACGCTGCATTAAGAACTACCCCCCCCCCCCCTTCGAGAAAACCAATGGGGGATCATATCAATTATAAACATTAAGAAAGGCCCCCTTTTTCTACGCTTTGGGGGGGGGGGGCCCTCCTCCGTCTTCAGGGAAGAATCCTACCCCGACTGCATGACCCCATCGCTGGGCAGCCACCCACCCTGGTCTGCTCCTTCCCTCCCTCCAAATAAACCCAACGTGTTCCCCCATTCATCCGCCCGGGTCTGCACTGTAAATTAAGACACTCTTTACTGTTGTCACACATCCTTTGCGTTTATAGCTGGGAGGGGGGGGGGAGGGAGGGAGGGGGGGAGGGAGGGAGGGGGGGAGAGAAACCAAAGGCATGAAAGAAAAACCTGGAGCTCATTATGTCATATGAGGCAGGCGAGAATGTGAATGTGTGAGTGTAAGAGAAAGAGAGAGAGGTGGGGAGAGAGAGAAAGAGAGAGAAGGGGGAGGGAGAGAGAGAGAGAGAGGGGGGGGAGAGAGAGAGGGGGGAGAGAGAAAGAGTGGGGGGGAGGGGAGGGAGAGAGAGAGAGAGAGAGAGAGAGAGAGAGAGAGAGAGGGGGGAGAGAGAGAGAAGGAGGGAGAGAGAGAGAGAAAGATTCAGGGGGGGGGGGAGAGAGAGAGAGAGAGGGGGGAGGGAGAGAGGAGGGGAGAGAGAGAGAGAGGAGAGAGAGAGAGGGGGGAGAGAGAGAGCAGAGAGATCATTGAAACCGACGGTTCTCGCTGCCAACAGTCCTCTGGAACGACGAGCGACACGTAACTAAATTACAGTGTCTTAGCGTTGAGCACTTTTTCAATCTGTGTGCTGGAACGCTTTAAAAAACAAAAAAAAAAGGCTGGAAGTATGAATCTTCTTAAAGTCAATAGATGTGTCTCCAGATAGTAGAGAGAGAGAGAGAGAGAGAGAGAGAGAGAGAGAGAGAGAGAGAGAGAGAGAGAGGAGAGAGAGAGAGAGAGAGAGAGAGAGATGAGATGAGATTACTCGACGTAGTCCTCTAATCACCAGCATCTCTCCTACCATCTGCTTTGGATGAAAAACAAAAGCCAGTGACAGACGTCTTCTAAACTGTGTGGGCTGTGACTCTGTGTGTGTGTGTGTGTGTGTGTGTGTGTGTGTGTGTGTGTGTGTGTTTTTTATGCACCAGAAACATCACCCAGAGTGGGAATATTGAATTGGGGGGGGGGGGGGGAAGCGAAAGCTCACCGTCTGCCAGCAGCAGATTAGCGACATGAGAATACCCGCCCCCCCCACCCCCCCCCCCCCCCACCCCCCCCCCCCCCCACCCCAAGCGTGAGTGGCTAACGTCAACACTGAGATGAGACAGAAACACATCGCACATTCGAGCAATCAAAGCATGTGAGGAGAGCTACAGTGGCAGTTTTGGAGAGGGCCCCTTGGTTTTAAATATCACCCGGTTACCCCCCCCACCCCCCCCCCCATACCACGCCACTGCTTTATCAGGCCTTCCCTTCAGGGTTCCTCCTCCTCCTCCTCCCTTCTCCCTCCTCCTCCTCCTCCTCCCTTCTCCCTCCTCCTCCTCCTCTCCCTCCCTCCTCCTCCACCCTACTCCTCCTCCTCATACATTTTCTTCTTCTCTCCTCCTCCTCCTCATACACTTTCTTCTTCTCTCTTCCTCCTCCTCCTCCTCCTCCTCCTCCTCCTCCTCCTCCTCCTCCTCCTCATACACTTTCTTCTTCTCCTCCTCCTCCTCCTCCTCCTCCTCCTCCTCATACACTTTCTTCCCTCCTCCTCCTCCTCCTCCTCCTCCTCCTCCTCCTCCTTAACACTTTATTCTTCTTCTCTCCTCCTCCTCCTCCTCCTCCGCCTCCTCCTTAAACACTTTCCTTCTCTCTCCTCCTCCTCCTCCTCCTCCTCCTCCTCCTTAAACACTTTCTTCTTCTCTCCTCTCCTCCTCCTTAACCTTTCTTCTCCTCCTCCTCCTCCTCCTCCTCCTCCTCCTCCTCCTCCTCCTCCTCCTCCTCCTCCCTCCTTAAACACTTTCTTCTCCTCCTCTCCTCCTCCTCCTCCTCCTCCTCCTCCTCCTCCTCCTCCTCCTCATACACTGTCTTCCTCCTCCACAGCGATGTGGTGGAGCTTGCCTCCAGCTGTGAGCTACAGAGAGCACACCGGTGTGTGCGTGTGCGCGTGTGTGTGTGTGTGTGCGTGCGTGCGTGCATGTGTGTGTGTGTGTGCGCGCGGCATTGCGCACGGCGGTGGCGCATGAATCAAAGCGGTGACAGAGCGACGGGGAGCACGGCAGATGCTGGCGGTCGCCATGGCGGCGTGGGCCAGAAAGCTTTTCAATCAGCACGCCCTTCTGAGGGCCGGCCAAGGTGAACGCCAAGTGGAGAAAAAACTAAAAAAAATACGGAAAAGGAATGAAAGTCCGACATCCCCTGCAGACACACACACACCACACACACACACACACACACACACACACACAGGCAGACACACACCCACAGGCAGACACACACACACACACGCGCGCTATACAATACACACAGAGACACTCTTATAACCTGCTCATTAGCTGCACTGGAGCACCATCCTTGTTGGGGGGGAGAAAATGTGTGAAAGAGAGAGAGAGAGAGAGAGAGAGAGAGAGAGAGGAGAGCAAGCGCGAGAGAGAGAGAGAGAGAGAGAGAGAGAGAGAGAGAGAGAGCGAGCGTGAAGGTCAACAGGTTTTTTCGATAGAACTCCGGCTGTCATCGTCGGGGGCCATGTTGTATTTTTACCCCCCTGGCTCATTACCACGCCGAGCGTTACGCTAAGTGACCGTCCCCCCCTTCCCCTTCCCCTCTCCCCCACACCCCCGACCCTCCCCCGGGGAGACATGTAACACCACCACCCCCTCTGGCTCCCTGCTCCGGGCCTCGCTATTTACAGCCCAGTGTCCAACCGCTCACCTGTCCTGGCCAATCAGGGGGAAGCTGTGGTAGAGCCCAACGTCTGTCTGGCACAGATTTCAAGAGAACCCAGAGCTCTCATAGTTAGCACAATACCAGTGGGTAGCATCTTTAGCTTAGTTGTAGCATGCTCAGTATTGTAGCATCTTTACCTAAGTCTTAGTATGCTTAGTAGGGGGCATCTTTACCTAAGTCTTAGCATGCTCTCTAGGTAGCCTCTTTACCTTAGTCTTAGCATGCTCAGTAGGTAGCATCTTTACCTAAGTCTTAGCATGCTCAGTAGATAGCCTCTTTACCTTATTCTTAGCATGCTTAGTAGGTAGCCTCTTTACCTAAGTCTTAGCATGCTCATTGGGTAGCATCTTTACCTAAGACTTAGCATGCTCAGTAGGCAGCATCTGCAACGATTGCGGTTGACGTACAAACGGGTATATATTCAAAGTAGATTGTTCTTAGGGCTGCCAGAGACAGCGGCCAATTCTGCCTTGTATTATTTTAACGGTGAGGTTGCGATGGGTAATTCCAGGTATAATTAGATTTCCATTGTGATGCACGGCGGCACACGATTGCTTTTAAAAAATACCAGGTGCATAATTTTCAGGAGCCATTGTCACACCCTGTGTTTAAAAAGGCGACCGTGTCTCTCTCTCTATCTCTCCTCTCTCTCTCTCTCTCTCTCTCTCCTCTCTCTCTCTCTCTCTCTCTCTCTCCTCTCTCTCTCTCTCTCTCTCTCTCTCTCTCTCTCTCTCTCTCTCTCTCTCTCTCTCTCTCTCTCTCTCTCTCTCTCTCTTCGCCCTCTCTGTCTCGCAATCTTGCAGCCGCTGCGATGTCTGGCACGCCTTTGAACCTGTCTTCCTTGACACGTTACTTTGAAACAGAAGTGCATGCGGGTGACTTGAAGCAGTGTTTGCTGTCAGGCCATAAACTTTCTCCAACGAGGCCGTGTTGGGTCAAAGCCTCTTCCTTTTCTTAGCCTCTCTTTCCCTCACACCCACCCCCCCCCCCCCCCCCCCCCCCCCCCCCACACACACACACACATCTTCCCCAGAAAAGGTCACGGTCTTTCTCTCCTCATCTAACGAGGCCACCTCTTCATGGAGATTCATGGAGACAGAGGAATAGATCTCCTCCTGTTACATTCCTGTAGTCGTATTTATGGTGACACCCGGTGACAATAGCTGGTGATCCCCCGTGCAGGACTATCACTTCCTATGACTCTACTACCCTGCAGAGAGAGAGAGAGAGAGAGAGAGAGAGAGGAGAGAGAGACGAGAGAGAGAGAGAGAGAGAGAGAGAGAGAGAGAGAGAGAGAGAGAGAGAGAGGAGAGAGAGAGAGAGAAGAGAGAGAGAGAGAGAGAGAGAGAGAGAGAGAGAGAGAGAGAAGAGAGAGAGAGAGAGAGAGACAGTGTGAGAGGGTTTTTTGTGTTTCCAGAGGGCTAAGTTGTAGGGTGAGAGAGAGAGAGACAGAGAGACAGAGAGAGGCCGTACGCGGTGTGAGAGAGAGTGTTTTGGTTTGAGATCCAGAGAGAGGGTAAGTTGTGGCCCGTCACTACCCAGCTGTGCGGCCCTCCACTACCACTGTTATCCAGGGCAACCGGGGAGGATATATCAGGGGGAATTAGTGAAAGTGACCAAGCCGGTTAGCTGCTGTGAACCTTTTTTATCCCTTAAACCCCCTTCTTCTGTGTTGTTGTTTTTTTCAATTTTATTTCAACCCCTCTCTCACTTCCCAGCAACAGGTGGCTCCCATGATGTTCGTCTGACTCTTAAGGTCTTAGCGGGATTCCACATTACAAAAGGGCTGTGTGTTAAAGAGAGAGTGTTGGGAGAGTAGACCCCGGACAAGGCTATTCTCAGGCCTCCCCCCCCCCCCCCCCCCCCCCCCCCCCTCTCTCTCACCCCCTCTCTCGTTTCCCTCTCTCCCTTTCTGACTTTTACCCACCTCTCTCCATTTCGTCTCCCCTCCCTCTCCCCCCCCCCCCCACCCCTCTCTCTCTCTCTCTCTCCCCCCCCCATTTTTCTCTCTCTCTCTCTCTCTCTCCCCCCCTCTTCTTTTCTCCTCTCCACCTCCTCTCTTCTCTGCTCTCTCTCTCTCCTCTCTCTCTCTCTCTCTCTCTCTCTCTCTCTCTCTCTCTCTCTCTCTCTCTCTCTCTCGCTCCCTCCTGTTTTCTCTCTCCCTCTCCTCCTCTCTCTCTCTCTCTCTCCCTCCTTTCTCTCTCTCGCTCTCTCTCTCTCGCTCTCATCTCTCTCTCGCTCTCTATCTCGCTATCTCCCTTTATCTCCCTCTCTCTCCCTTACTCTCCCCCCCCTCCCCCCTCCCCCTCCTCCCCCCCCCCCCTCTCTCTCTCTCTCTCTCTCTCCTCTCTCCCCCTAAACCCCGGTCGGTCCTCTGTGGAGTCACAGGCTGGCCAGGAATGCGAAGCCGGCAGGATGTCTATTGTCCGGAGGCGCGGTGGAGAATGTTTGCCTTCCAGCAGGTCGGGCCGCTCTGCTGCTCAGCAGGAGAAGGTGGGCGGGTGGGTTAGTGGTAGTGGTGGTGTGGTGGTGGGTGGTGGGTGGTGGTGGTGGTGGTGGTGGCAGCAGGGCTGGGAGAAAAGGGCCCGTTTGACGACTCAAGGGAGCAAAGTTTTAAGGAGAAGCGAGCGGCAGACTGAAGCGTCGCACGGCGGCGCCTCTCACCCTGCGCTGCGGCCAACAATGGGCCGCTTGAGAAGGCATTCCGCAAATGTCTGCACCCCCATCCCTCCCTCCCTCCATCCCTCCCTCCCTCCATCCCTCCCTCCTACTCCCCTCGTCAAGCACCACAGAGCCCCAACACTGCTCCCAGACGCCCACCCCTCGCCTACTCAGGACTGCATGGACCATCACACTGGAATTCTATGTTCTCCGAGGTCTCGACAAATGGCCTGACCATGCAGTGGGGAGAAGCGGTGTGTGTGTGTGTGTGTGTGTGGTGTGTGTGTGTGTGTGTGTGTGTGTGGTGTGTGTGTGTGTGCGTGTGTGTCTCAGAGTGAGGCAGAGTGAGACAGAGTGCCCGCATGGTGCAATGCAGAGGAGTGGAGTCTTGGTTTTTCCCTCTTCTAAAAACTTGGAAGCCGCAGCCCTTGAATGGTGTGGGAAGCTCCTGAGAAGTTCTAGCGAGAGTGAAAAAGGAAGTTAAGCTTTTTATTTTATGTTCTCTGCGAGTCAGCGAGTCCAGAGCCATCAATGATGCATAATGTTGTCAAGAACACATCACAGCGCCGGAGCGTCAGCAGGAGACCGGGCAGAATGCTCGCCTGCAGCAGAAAACCGAACACACAGAGAACCCCGTTATTCTTCCTTCCAACCGAGGTGGTTTCCAGGCTTACAAAAAATCCACTCCCCCCCCCCCCAAACTTTATCAGCTTAAAATGAGCTCTCACAAAACTAGATCGATGATCCTGATGCCGACTCCAGAGGAAGAAAGTGAAAGAAAATGAGTTTAGAAAAGTAGTGAAAACCCCCCCCACCCCCCCCCCCCCCCCCCCCCCCCCCCCCCCCCACCCACCCCCCCCCCCGACACACACACACACACAAACTTTCTTTTTGTTATGGGTTATTTCTGCCACTCTTGGCTCAGCTGCTTATGCCAGGGCGTTTCAAAATCAAACGAAAATTGACTTCAAATATTTGCCTTCACGCTGCCTGCGCCCGCGTCTCAAACTTCATTAGCTGTTGCGAGAGGCAAGCGGCCGGTGGAGGAGGAGGAGCGGTAAAGGAAAGTGCCAACTCTCCCCCTCCTTCTCCTCCCCCCCCCCCCTCCCCTCTCCTCCTCCGCCTCATCCTCTTTCTCCCCCTCCTCCTTCTCCCAAACATCTCCTCCTCCTCCTCCTCCTCCTCCTCCTCCTCTGTGAACGACTACAGCCGAGCGTGGAAGGTAAACACGTTCCGCATTCAGGAACCGCGAGGACTCACTTAGGCTCCCCTTATCTCCGCTGCGGCTGCTGCTGCTGATCTCGAGTGTTTCTCCCCCTGTGTCTCCCCCCCTCTCTCCCCCTCTCCCCCTCTCCCCCTCTCCCAGCCCTTCCTCAGGATACAGCCCCTTGCACCTTCCCCAAACAAACCTGGGCCGCTCACCGGGGGCCGCACACGTGCAGAGACAGACCACCTCTACCACCGCCGCCTCCACCCCCCTCCCCCTTTTCGTGTTTTCCCAATTTGTGTGTGTGTGTGTATGTGTGTGCGTGCGTGCGTGCGTGCGTGCGTGTGTGTGTGTGTGTGTGTTGTTACGAGGCCCCGGCTCTTGAGTGCTCCTTGTTTGGTTTGCTGATAAGAGCCATGTTGGGGAACATGTGTGTTCCATTTAGCCCTAAAGGGCTAATTAGATTGCATGGGCGGTGCACTGAAGCGTGCGTTGTACAGCCTACATCCTTTGGACGTTCGGCCCACTATGGCCTGGTCTATCAGACAAAGCTCCTCCCGTGGTTTTCCATCATGTAAGTCGGGGATGTTTTTTGGGGCGAGCGGATCAGAAACCGGTAAACTCGTGGATGGTGTCTCGAATCCCACCGGATCACCTCCGACCCGGCTACCGTCTCTATAGCAACATCAACACAATAACACATTGAGGCCACAGATCGGGTTTCCCTCTGCCATCATATCCAACTCACCCGAGTACGGCTATAATAGGTCTCTCTCTCTCTCTCCCTCTCTCTCCCTCTCTCCCCCTCTCTCTTTTTTTTCTCTCTCTCTCTCTGGGTTTTTTAACGATGCCCGTACCTCGGTTTACACATCTCCACTCGACCACTGATTCATGGCGTTTGTTTTTTCAGTTTTTTATAAATAAAGCTTCATCCTGCCAGTCTTCATCTTCGCCGGCTCTCTCTCTCTCTCTCTCTCTCTCTCTCTCTCTCTCTCTCTCTCTCTCTCTCTCTCTCTCGACAAGCCGAAACCACAACCTGCTCCGCTAAAACACGGTTCCATTTAAAACCCACTTGGCCGTTATGAACGGCGCTCAATCCGGCTTCATCTGTGTCTGACCATGTGATTATTATGATTATTATTATTATTATTATTCGTATATTGGTGTTTTCCGGTGGCGGGCTGTAAGGTTTAATGAGCCCCCCCCCCCCCCGCCTCCTACCATCATCCGTGACCACGGCCACGCAAGAGCTGGCGCTCACCCAAGCATAATAACAGACAACTGTGTTTGCTTAAAGGTAGAGGAGAGAGAGAGAGAGAGAGAGAGAGAGAGAGAGAGAGAGAGAGAGAGAGAGAGAGAGGAGAGAGAGAGAGAGAGGGGGGGGGGGGGCAGGCTGGGTAAGAGACATAGAGAAGCACAGAGGTTGGGAGGTGGAGAGAGAAGGAGAGAGAGGGAGGTGGTGGGGGGGTGGGGGAGGGTAGCCAAGTGGCGGGCTTACACAAACAGACACACACACACACACACACACACTCACACACACACACACACACACACACACTCTCACACACTCACACACACACACACACACACTCACACACACACACACACACACACACTCACACACACACACACACACACACACATGTCGTGAACATAACAAATATGTGTACAGCCCCCATTTGTCAAATCGGCTTGCCACTAAAATAATTAAACGTATCAGCGGGTCTGCGTAGGAGAAACAAGAGCAGAGCTAACATTCACTTAATGTCATTCTCAACACGCAAAAAGTCGTGTTTCCGACTAATCCGATTAACAGAGAGGTAACGTTACACTCGCCATCATTTCACCTCACCTCTCTCTCTCTCTCTCCCCCCCCTCTATCCCTCCCCCTCTCCCCCCCTCCCTCCCTCTGTCTCCCTCTCAGATCCTGGACAGCTTAATAGTTCCCCCGATGGTGAAACAGGATCCAGGCGGTTGGGGGGGGGGGGGGGGGGAAAGTGTCCAGTCGGATCCACCCTCCAAACAGACCGCAGCATTCATCGCAAGACAGTTTTATTGAAAAACTTCAGGATTAATACAAAGGCCGGCCTGAAAACGTATATACAGACACATAATGCCTGCGTGTGTGTGTCGCTCTGTGTGTGTGTGTGTGTGTGTGTTTTTCTCTGTGTGTGTTTCTGTGTGTGTGTGTGTGGGTGTGGAGGGGGGCCGGCAGGGGAGGGGGGGGGGGGGGGGGGATACAGTAACAGGAGCCAAACACTGTACTCTTCCCGGCCCTGCAGCGTAAACAAACAGCTGAGATAGAGCAGGCCTGCGATACAGGCACAAAAGACCCCCCCCCCCCCCCCCCACACACACACACACACACACACATTACACACACACACACACACACACACACACACGCAGAGGCAATCAGAGCAAGGCAGTCTGCCGACGCACCTCGGGGCACCACACTGACAACAGGCTCATCACATTACTGTCTGGCTTTTGGTTTCACCGGCTTAACCTATCTATCTGACACAACAACAGAGGCCGACGCTTACCCATTGTTGGGTGCGGTCGCCGGTGGCTTACGAGAGAGCACACCACCACCACGGCGGCGGTGGCGGCGGCTTTCTGCGACCGACTCAAATGACTCAAACGGTTGTGGAGGAAGACACGTTTCACCATCGGGGTTCGGTCACACACACGCACGCACCCACGCACACACACACAAACCAACGGTGACCAGCTTTTTATTTAAACCTCGATGATCTAACAGCAGCCAACCGTTAAACATTGCAACAGAAAGACAAGGGGAAGAAGGAGACAATCCAACTCCCTAATTCGTTAGTCCGGGGAGGTAAAAAAAAAACACATTCCCTTTACCGTATGTAGTGTGCGAGAGAGAAAAAAAAAGAAGATGACATTCAATCCGAGCATTTCACCGCCACTAGATGGCGCACTTTCACGCTCCATAATAAAGTCATGTGGAAACGAGAACGAGACGAGACGAGACGAGACGGACGGACGGACGGAGAAGGTGGGGTGGCGGTCGTCGACTCACTTGCACTCCCGGTCCTCCAGATCGAAATGCGGATTGAAGTTGATGAGGATCCGCTGGTGAGGCCCGGGCGCCGTTATCACCCACACACATCTCTGTGAGGGCAGATAGGACGCCGGGTAGCCGGGCGACGTGAGGTAGTTTGCGTTTGTGATTCTGATGTTGTCTCCACATTTATCTGCGGCACACAAGTGAGAACATTCTTTAGGAAGAACAAAAACACACACACACACACACACACAATGGTTTCAAGAAGCAGTACACTGTGATATGATGTGAACCGAGGCTCTCTCTCTACTCTTTAACTCTGAATGGACTCCATGGAATGGATGGATGGATGCAGATTCCCAAGAAAATAAATAAAGACACATAATGCAAACATGGACATATACATAAATGAATATATAGGCAATCAATAAACATACATATGCAAATACATATGTAGCATGTATCTTAATTAGACATCGAATATATCATATATAAATATATCATATAATAGCCTATAGACTTTAGCCTACTATTGCGCATAAACAATTGCGCAAAAGAGGATTAGCCAATAGACAAAACAAGTGAGTTTCATTTAAACAATCTGAATTTTAAAAAGCCAGGTTCTTAAAGTATTATTACGTTTACTCGTGTTCTCATAATTCTGATTGTATACCCAGCATTTCAACGTGAAACGCATGTTGACTTTATCATTATCTGAACTCAGACTTTTATTCATCCGCTTTTTCGCTTTAATCGCTTTTTAAGTTTAGTTTTACATTTTTTAATTGCATTTTATGTGTGTTCATATATGTGTGTCCCCCCCCCCACACACACACAGCTCTGTCCTGTTCCACACGTCATGTTTCTGTGTGAATGAATAGACTGCTACTCACACCGACAAACTATTCGTGATGATGACGACGAGTTATGAGATCATGATCCACATTTATATAACATACATGCCGAAGTTATTATATATATATATATAATATAGATTGAACAGATTATAACGGAACGTGAATGTAATAATAAGTCATTATTAGACATAATACAACCTGTATTAGACAATCGACTTTCGAGGGGAAAGTCAACCTTTTCTAGAAGGAGGTTCAATGCTGTGATGTATTTGAAGTTATTAAAGTATAAAGTGGCGGCCTATGGAACACAATCGATAAGATGTGTATGTGTATGTGTGTGTGTAGGGAGGGAAACACACAGAAGTGTTTTACTTAAAGACTACAGGGACTTTTGTGCGCCTCATGTGAAATGGAGTTTGGACACCGGGCGGAACACAGGTGGCTTCATAGCCATAGGAATACACACAACACTAAACCCTCCCTAAGTTAAACTTCACTATAGGTATACTAAATAACCCCTTGATACCGTACACTACTTTTGTATGAGAAACAGGTCACAAATTGACACATATGTTCTCTCATATGGTTTATTGGTGCGCCTGTTTTGATCAAAGACAAACTAAAATGAATCAGCTTCAAGTGACAAATAGTCAATAATCTCTGACATAAATAAGGTGATGAATTAGTAGATTAGTAGTGTGTATTATATACACGATATTCATTATAGTGTATATATTGAGTAGCCTACTACTACTTGCGGTGAACGCACAAGGGAAACGAACCTATAGTGCGAAAGGCAGCATCTTGAACGCTCTGTGATTCGGATTAAAAACACCAAACACAACTCAATAGCGCTCACTATTTACGCACTAATATTACGCACTGTTACTATGACACGCACTACAACAAGATGCGCTCGAATGTGTATCATCACATGTTTAGAAGATGAATTAAGTATACATATAGTCTTTTTAACTCACCGTTTTTTAAAGCTCTGACAGCCAAGACGATCCCCAGCAGAAGGACCAGGTCTAATCCACAATACATCCTCGGTCAGTCACGGCCAAAAAAAAATAGATTTAAAAAAAAAGAAATGTGAATAAAGTGAATAAAACTCCTCAATTCTTCTGCCTCTGTGTAGTCGGCGTCATGGGGCGCCAAGACACACCACACACACCAGCGCCACAAAAAAAGGAGAGTAAGTAGTGTTGTTTGTTGGGTGTATTTGGGTCGCTTGTGAACTGCGGCTTCTTCAGGTGGCTTGGTCTTCTTGCGTCCCCGTCATCCAGCTGATTACCGCTGCTTCCTCTCTCCGTCAAGCCCGGGGTGTGTGTCTGACCGACGCACGCCCTGTGGCCATATCCTCCCGCAGAAGTCGTCGACACCGACCCGGGGACAATCCAAGAAGACAAAAAAACGACCCCCTTGCTTTGGATCGCGATCCGTTTCCGTCGTTAAGACGACTCCAAAGCCATATATAACAACCGGAGCTTTGAGAGCGAGTTTAATCCGTTATATCTGTCTGGGGGTAGAGGAGAAGACAGACAGACAGACAGACAGACAGGTGAGCACACGCGGTGTAAGTGTCTATAATTGGGGTTTCACAACGTAAAGCGTATATATGGCAGCCCCGGAGATGCGCAACTGTAGCGTGTATAGAGAGACTCTCTCTCTCTCTCGTCTTCACGCACAAGTTGGTGTGCATGCAGTAACATCTGGATAGGATGGCGTTGCCCTAACAAGGCTTTAAAGGCAGGGCTTCTTCACCACCCCCCTCTCTCTCTCTCTCTCCCTCCCTCCCGCCCTCCCGAATCGCAACCACTTTGCGTCTATAGGCCCACAGTGGGTAGATTGGCTGTCTGGCTTCCCCTGCTGGAGCTGGAGTCTCACGGGGGGGAGGACCGCTGATTGGCCAACCTATGAGGGGAGCCCTCGCCTGTCTTTAGACACGCAGCCCGGGCTGACTGACTGGGGCGCAATATCACCATGGACACTCTAAGTCTCTCTCTCTCTCTCTCTCTCTCTCTCTCTCTCTCTCTCTCTCTCTCTCTCTCTCTCTCTCTCTCTCTCTCTCTCTCTCTCCCTGTTTTCTTTTTCTCTCTCTCTCTCTCTCTCTCTCTCTCTCTCTCTCTCTCTCTCTCTCTCTCTCTCTCTCTCTCTCTCTCTCTCTCTCTCTCTCTCTCTCTCTCTCTCTCTCTCTCCCCCCCCCTCTCTCTCTCTCTCTCTCTCCCCCCCCCTCTCTCTCTCTCTCTCTCTCTCTCTCCCCCCCCCTCTCTCTCTCTCTGCCTCTCATCGCCTCAGTTCCACACTGCGCAGGCCTGTAGTAAAAGTCAACAATGTTTTAAGACCTGAGCCCATGTTTTATTTTTGTATTAACCGCATCCTTGAAGGGTTTTTTGTTGTTGTATTATTGTATATTATACTTAAAGTATAACACCCAGGCCAGACACACATGTGTCCCATGGTCGTTATTATTGACCAGATATCAGATTTAACCCACATTTCTTCTCCCCTAAAAAAACAATGGACTTCTAAATGTAATATATGACCGCCTTTCACGGACTGTCGGTCGGCCAGATCGGTCGACAGTTTAAACTCGACTCGACTGAAAAGAAGAAGAAACGGCCGAACCGTAAAAATGCCAACCCTGAATGAATGAGGGGAAATCGATAAAGTGTCCATAATAATAATAGCGGTTGGTGTCTCATCTCAACGACTCGGGGGTCGCACAACAAGACGAGGGGTGGCTTGGACATATTTAGCCTCTTGGATTTCTTTGCGCGTCAACTTAGTTCATTATAAAAAAATATATAAAAAAAAGCCCCATCGTAAGAACAAAATTAGCAAACAAATACACATCTCACGACACACAATTCAACACACGGGTTGTAACACACCCACCCCCCCACACACCCAACGCGCACTCTTTACGTATAGGACAATATCACTGTCACAGTGGGTTAAAAAAAATACTAAAAGCATGACATTAATCCAGATTGCAAACATAGACTTGTCACTTTCTTTTCTCCCCCCCCCCTTACCGGTACGCACAAGTCAAGGAACTGCAATCACCTGCGTGCTGCTGAGGACTCCCAGACCCGTCGGGCTGCACAGGCTGTGGTGGTGGTGGTACGCGTACAACCCTCTCTCTCTCTCTCTCCACCTATCTCCACCTCTCTCTCTCTCTCTCTCCACCCTGCGTGGGGGTGAACACGTTCCTATATCCGTATGCTGTCACAGTGCGACCACTGTGATAGCCGTCTTTCTTCTCCGGGGAGGTGAAGGTGCACAGGTAGTATAGGTTCTCCTCTCTTCTCCTTGGGGCGAAGAGCACACGTCTCTGCTTCGGCACTACGACCAACGTGGCACCACCACCACCATCATCCAGTCAGTCACCGAGTCCCAACAAAAAGGCGCACTGCCGATACCCCTCTGAACACTCGCCTCTCTCTCTCTCTCTCTCTCTCTCTCTCTCTCTCTCTCTCTCTCTCTCTCTCTCTCTCTCTCTCTCTCTCTCTCTCTCTCTCTCTCTCTCTCTCTCTCTCTCTCTCCTCGTACAGCTCCGCTGCTCTCCGCTGCTCTCCGCTCTCTCTCACTCCCCTCTCTCTCCTCCTCTTTCGCTGCCCCCCCCTCTCTCTCTCTCATCTCTCTCTCTCTCTCTCTTCAGTCTCTCTCTCTCTCTCTCTTCTCTCTCTCCTCTCTCTCTCTCTTCTCTCTCTCTCTCTCTCTCTCTCTCTCTCTCTCTCTCTCTCTCTCCTCTCTCTCTCTCTCTCTCTCTCGTTCGTTCAATCAATGTTGTCTCTGCGCGGTATCCGCGCTTATCAACACTTCGCAAGAAGGAGAACAGTCACTTCCAAAGGTTGAACGGAAGACCAAATAAACCAAAAAAACACAGACAACAACAGACCGGATCATCAGAGATAGTATTATTGAGTATAATTGATTACTCTTCCTCGTCAATGCATTTTGTGCATATGTCTAATGTTCACCCCCCCCCCCTTCGATATCCATTCTACTGGTGATGGGGGCTGACTCTGAGTCAGTCACACGCCCCTTCCTTCCAGAAGAAGGGCTGGATGGATGCTGTACTACTACTGTTAGCCTTTCGTGAAGCATTATACAATGGTTTAAAACAAATCGATACGTGGTGCAGAAGGCATATAGGGCCCTAATATCGCATATATACATATTTGCCATTCATTTATTTGATTTGATTTTTTTTACATTTGTATTTGTGAACAGTATATACAGACCAGTGTAGCTGTTGTTTGGTGCGTGTACACTGTACATCTGGTTTATCTATTCGTGTTCAAACTTAATCCCATTATTGCATTGCCTATGTGTTTTTTTTAAAAATAATTTTCACTTTATTGGCTTAAGCCAAGGCAACCCACTTGAAACATCTCCAAATTAACTATTTTTTCTTCTTTTTTATTACACATGAGCGTATTAAGAGAATAATAATTATCTAAAGCAAAGTCTACTGTCGACTTTACGGGCGTTCATTAAATCTGTTTCAACTTTTAGATGTAAGACTTAAAACATCAAACGGCAACGGCGTGTCTCGGAGACCCTCAGTCAAGACTACCGACTGGAGAGAGAGAGAGAGAGAGAGAGAGAGAGAGAGAGAGAGAGAGAGAGAGAGAGAGAGAGAGAGAGAGAGAGAGAGAGAGAGAGGAGAGTGGGACTCGGAGGAGGGTAAAACCGGGCGTAGACTGTTAATGGTTAATGTTTTTCCTGACTCTAATGACCGCACATCAATATGTAACATTAGCTACTTTTTTCATTTTTCTTTGGCTGCTAGTCTCACTACGGCCTGTAGGGGGCGCGGGAGCCAATATAGTCACCCCGTCCAGATGCTCGTCTCTCTCTCTCTCTCTCTCTCTCTCTCTCTCTCTCTCTCTCTCTCTCCTCTCTCTCTCTCTCTCTCTCTCTCTCTCTCTCTCTCTCTCTCTCTCTCTCTCTCTCTCTCTCTCTCTCTCGGTGCACAAACCTTGGCTTTTTACACACATACAAACAGACAGACATCACCCGACGGAATAGACTATTATACTGTCATTCACAAAGGAAAGACATTTTCATAACTTTTTTTTTTTTTACATTAACATCATTTGTGTGGTGATGGGGGTGGGGGTAGGGGGGGTGGGGGGGTGGGTGGGGGTGGGCGCTACCTCTTAAGACCGTTGCAGTGCACCATGGGAAACCTCCGGGACGTCACGTCAGCCCGGTATACGAGTGACGCTGGGGTTTTTTTTTCAGTTCCCGGTTTCTCGGAGGACGGCGACGGTGGTGGAGGAGACTGGACGGAACACATATAAAGTCATAAGGAAGAAGGAACGTGGAGAGAAAAAACAAAAAAAAACACCAAAAAAACCAAAACAAAGAAACCAAGAAAGAAACAAAGAAAGAAAGAAACAAAGAAAGAAAGAAGATAGATGGAGTGGCTTTATTACACTGTTCCGTTTCAAGCCGCTCTCCGTCTTGCCGATAAGGCGCCGCGCGGCGGCGAGGCGATGTGGCGGCTTGGGAACCGGGCGTCTCTATCAAAGGCAACTCACTCCGTGGCTAGCCGCGCGTGTCTGCGGGATAACGCCGGAACAATGGGCAGAGCCATTTCACAAGAGCGCCGGCCGGCCTGCCTGCCTTTCCGCCATATCTAAATGAGAGAGGGAGGAGGAGGTAGGGAGGGAGGGAGGGAGGAGGTAAGAGGAGGAGGGGGGGGGGGGGGGGGTTGTAAAGGAACAAAGAGAGAGAGAGCCATTTAAAAGATTTGCGTCCCTTTTCGGGCCGAAAAAATCCACGATAATCCTTAATATAATACCGGGGGGGGGGGTGGGGGGGGGGTGGTGGGGGGGGGGAAATATAATTGCACCTTTATGACTACAAAAGTGAACATTGATGGCGTGGCCGGCGCGGACGGCTGATTGGATTTTGATGAGCTGAGATGAGCTTTTGATTTCCCGGGTTTTTCTATTATTATTTTTTTGTCCCCACGCACAGGTGAGCATTAAAGGGATGAGCAGAGAGGAACGCTCGCCATCGCCCCTGATCCCGGCGAAGGCGAGCGTTCCCCTTCAGCTCACCTACCGTTTCGGAGAGCAACTGCCGTAAGGGCTGGTGGTGGTGATGGGGGAGGTAGTGGGTGGTGATGGGGGAGGTAGTGGGTGGTGATGGGGGAGGTAGTGGGTGGTGATGGGGGAGGTAGTGGGTGGTGATGGGTGTGGTAGTGGGTGGTGATGGGGGTGTGGTAGTGGGTGGTGATGGGGGAGGTGGTGGTGGGTGGTGATGGGGGAGGTAGTGGGTGGTGATGGGGGAGGTGGTGGGTAGTGATGGGGGTGTGGTAGTGGGTGGTGATGGGGGAGGTAGTGGGTGGTGATGGGGGAGGTAGTGGGTGGTGATGGGGGAGGTAGTGGTGTTTGGGGTGGTGGTGTGGTGGTGGGTGTTGTGGTCATGGGGGTGGTGATTGTGGTGATGGGGGTGGTTGTGTTGGTGGTGGGTGGTGGTGGTGGTGATGGGGTGCGGGTGGTGGTGGTGGTGATGGTGGTAGGTGGTGATGGTGGTGAGTGGTAGTGGTGGTGATGTGGGTGCGTGCGGGTGGTGGTGATTGTGGTGGCGGTGGTAGTAGGTTGTGGTGGTGATGGTGGGGGTGGCTGTGGTGGCGATGGTGATGGAGGTGGTGGTGATGATGATGGTGGTGGTTGTGGTGATGGGAGTCCTATTTTCAAGCACATCGGCCCAATAAAAAGCCCCAGTCTGATATTTTCAGACGTCTGGGCCCCAAATGACTGGGTTGGTGCATGCCAGTCCCGGTGACAGGGCACACCAGACGCCCTGTCACACGGACCATTAGATGCGATAAAGGCCAAGGACGAGATGTGGAGGCGAAGAAGAAGAAGAAGAAGAAGAAGAAGAAGAAGAAGAAGAAGAAGAAGAAGAAGAAGAAGAAGAAGAAGAAGAAGAAGAAGAAAAAAGAAAAGAAAAACCCCCTTCTTTGATAGAAAGGGACACCGTGTCCATCTTGGCCCCACGTTCCCGAGCAGCAACACAATATTGTGACAGTCCCCGGGAGACGGGGCGGTGAGCCTCGGAGAAACGTTGCTTCCCTTTTGAAATTCGATAGTCGCTGACCCGGGCAAAAAATATCCCTCCAACCACACAGAGGGAAGGAACATTTACGATGTACCGACGTTCCTGTACGATTCGCCGCATCGCGAACATGGATTTGAGATATAGAGTGGCATAATGCCACCTTGTTGTTGATACAGCGTGTCGCCCACAGCCGTGCGCTCCCTTGTTCCCCGGGGCTCAGGTATGGATCTAGCGATGGACGGATTAAAAGCGACTGCAGGATGCCTCCAGTGGATGAGGCGGCATTGTGCATGGGAACCATAGAGCCAGGGCTCCAGAGCTCCGATTTCACAGTATAAAGAGGCTGCTGTAGCCACTCACACCTCTGGCGGCTGTTGACAATAATTGGTGCAAAGAATGTGTTCACAGACACACACACACACACACACACACACACACACACACACACACACACACACACACACATACAAACACCCACACACGCACACACCCACACACCCACACACACACACACACACACACACACACACACACACACTTGAACAGGCATGCTGGCACGAAGGCGCACCTTCCAACTCTGAAAATGTGTTGTAATCTTGGGATTTTTCTTGGAATGTGAGACCCGCGCTTGTGTGTGTGTGTGTGTGTGTGTGTGTGTGTGTGTGTGTGTGTGTGTGTGTACGTACACACACACACACACCACACATACACACACACACACACACACACACACACACACACACACACACACACACTAGCACACACTCACATACACACATACATCTTAATCTAACCGAAATCTG
The DNA here is from genome assembly GCA_027704905.1 of Muraenolepis orangiensis. Taxonomy (NCBI): domain Eukaryota; kingdom Metazoa; phylum Chordata; class Actinopteri; order Gadiformes; family Muraenolepididae; genus Muraenolepis; species Muraenolepis orangiensis. The sequence goes on along the minus strand of CM051020.1, from coordinate 23,229,074 downwards.
AAGGATTAAATCCTGTGAAATTTGTTTCTCTGCATTTAACCCATCCCAGTATTAGGAGCAGTGGGCAGCTATTTGATATAGTATACAGTGCGTGGGGAGCAGTGTAGGGGGGTCTGGCAGCCTTGCTCAAGGGCATCCCGGCAGTGGCCAGGTGTTTCAGGGACTTGAAACGGCAAAATTCGGGTTCCCAAGCCAAGTCCTAACCTAGCTATCCTGCCGCACATCGAATATGAACATCCATGCATACACACAAACACACATCCATACAGAAATACATTCATACACTCACACACACACTCTCTCTCTCTCTCACACACACACACACATACAGAAATACATTCATACACACACACACTCTCTCTCTCTCTCACACACACACACACACACACACACACACACACACACACACACACACACACACACACACACACACACACACACACACACACACACACACACACACACACACACACACACACACACACACACACTGTCACACACACCTAATGTATGTGCATTGTACATACATGCATACACACTGACACAGCAGCCAGAGACACGCAGCCTTTTCTAGAGTGCTTGGCGGGGATCCAGAGAGTAGAAGCCTGGCATGGGGATGGGGTGAAGGCAGGGGTGGAGGTGGAGGTGGAGCACAGCGGATTAATCACCGCTCAAAGACGCCTCTCCCCCTCTCTCCTCCCAGGGAGACTTCTGTGGTCTGAGGTGAAACTGAGTGTGAAGGGAATTAGCACGGGAGGACCGAGAAGACAAAAGGCGCTCGCGAACTTCAGAGTGGTTATGGTAATGGGGGAGAAGGAGAGAGATGGGAGGGGGGGAGAGAGAGAGTGAATGAGAGAGGGGGAGAGAGATGGTGGGGGGGGAAGAGAGAGAGATGGGGGGGAGAGAGAGAGAGTGAATGAGATAGAGGGAGAGAGATGGTAGGGGGGGGAAGAGAGAGAGATGGAGAGAGAGAGAGAGAGAGAGAGAGAGAGAGAGGAGAGAGAGAGAGAGAGAGAGAGAGAGAGAGAGAGAGAGAGAGAGAGAGAGAGTGGGAGAGAGAGGGGGAGAGAGATGGGAGGGGGGGAAGAGAGAGGGAGAGAGAGAGAGAGATGGGGGGGAAGGGAGAGAGAGAGAGATGGGAGGGAGAGAGAGAGATGGAGAGAGAGGAATGGAGAGAGGGCAAGAGGGAAATAGGGGGAGAAAGAGAGAGGGAGAGAGAGCGGGGGGAGGAGAGAGAGGGAGAAAGCGAGGGGAGGAGAAAGAGAGAGTGAGAGAGAGAGGGAGAGAAGGAGAGAGAGAGAGAGAGAGAGAGAGAGAGAGAGAGAGAGAGAGAGAGAGAGAGAGAGAGAGAGAGAGAGGAGAGAGAGAGAGAGAGAGAGAGAGAGAGAGAGAGAGAGAGAGAGACGACGCGGCCACGCAGCCTTTGATAGTATTATTATGAGATGAGTTATTATTGTTATTCTAGTTGAGTTGTTTTGGTCCAGGGGGATGTTCCCCCTTTTCAAGCACACAGACGGAGGGGGGCGGCAGGCTGGTGTGTACCAGGGAGGAGGGACCGGAAGAAGAGTAAGACAAAACCAAACCGTATACCGAACCGAGGAAAGAAAAGAAAAGAAAAAAAAAAGAAAAATGCCCGCAAGATAAGAAAAACACCTTGAGTCGAAGGAGAAACATTTACAGTGACATTTAGTGGAGCGGAGAGGATCCTGTATGAATAAATATGCATAATGCTGTGCTGCCGGGAAGCACGGAAACTTTCTCAGGGGTAGGAGAGAGAGAGAGAGAGAGAGAGCGCGCGGTAGTGATGCCTCTTGAATTAATGATGAGGCAGCACACCGTCTGTCTGTCTACGTGTGTGTGTGTGTGTGTGTGTGTGTGTGTGTGCGTGTGTGTGTGTATAGTATTCGTGTGTGATATCATTCCCCTGCAAATATGTGTGTCTCTTATTTGTGTGTGTGCATGTGCAGGTGGGCGTGTGTGTGTGTGTGCATGTGCATGTGTGTGTGTGTGTGTGTGTGTGTGTCCCCTCCCACCCGTCTTCCAGCTCGCTCGTGCTGCACCCCAATTTCACATCATCACACACCTCCGTCGGCCAATCATCACCAGGAGCCGCTGTGACTAGCAATTGTCTCTTACGCTTAATTGCATTTGCGTGTGTGCGTGTGTGCGTGCGTGCGTGTGTGTGTGTGTGCGTGAGTGTGTGTGCGTGTGTGTGTGAGTGCGTGTGTGTGTGCGCGTGTGTGTGTGATTGCGAGAGCGTATACAGTGAGCATGCCAACTAACCTCCTGGCATGTTCCAACTCCCTCTCACTTCTTCGGGTGTCTCTTTCTGTGAGAGGGGGGGGCGGGGCTGACTGTGGGCTGTTTGTTCGGTCCTATCTATTTATTTTTTTATTTTTTTTCTCTGAAATGTGAGAGGATGTGGGGCGAAATGTGCCGCCCGAATGTTGCTTTGTTTGTCGCCGCCGCCGGCAATCAAACGCATGAGCAGAAGCCCCGGAGACCAAGCGGAGGACAGGAAAGTGTGTGAAGTGTGTGTGTGTGTGTGTGTGTGTGTGTGTGTCTGTTGGGAGGTGGTGTAAAGGGGGGTTAGGGTAAGGGTGTGTGTGTCTGTTGGGAGGTGGTGTAAAGGGGGGTTAGGGTAAGGGTGTGTGTGTCTGTTGGGAGGTGGTGTAAAGGGGGGTTAGGGTAAGGGTGTGTGTGTGTGTGTGTGTCTGTTGGGAGGTGGTGTAAAGGGGGGTTAGGGTAAGGTTGTGTGTGTGTGTGTGTGTGTGTGTGTGCATGTGTGTGTGTATGTTGGGAGGTGGTTTAAAGAGGGGTAAGGGTGTGTGTGTGTGTGCATGTGTGTGTGTGTATGTGTGTGTGTGTATGTTGGGAGGTGGTGTAAAGAGTGGTAAGGGTGTGTGTGTGTATGTGTGT
>CM051020.1:23216155-23221155 GCA_027704905.1 Muraenolepis orangiensis | reverse complement strand
GGGGAGAGAGAGAGAGAGGTAGGGGGAGGGGGAAATATAGCTGCTGCTTGTCATACACTCCAGCTTCAACAACACCAACCAAAAATAGTTTGGTCATGCACGAGTGTGTGTGTGTGTGTGAGTGTGTGTGTGTGTGTGTGTGGGGGGGGGGGTTGGTGGACGGGAAACAGAACAAAAAGAAAGAAGAAGCTGGATGCAGTTGCTACAGAGACCTGGATGAAATGACCTCGAGTGACCCCTATTTTTTCCACACACACACACACGCACACACACACACACACACACACACACGCACACACACACGCACACACTATCTCGATGCAAACAGCCAAACACACTAAAACACTATTTCCTTCCATACACGCATTATGTAAACAGGTACACATCTTGACCTGGCGCCCCACTCGTAAGTAATGTGGTGTCAGGCTTGTCTCCCTATCTGACGAAACCGACTCCATACGTGAGTCTCCCAAGATGGAGTGTCCTTTCGGGCCCTTATGTCCGCCCAGCCACCCCCACCGCTCCCCCCACCAACCCACCCCCCCCCACACACATCCCCTTACGCTCCACTAACCCAGGCTCCACCCCCCCCCCCCCCTCCCCACCCCATTAGGCCGGCCCGTCAGCCTGTCACGGCGCATGGGGCATGAGGAAGTGTGCCTAAGCAGACACTTGATTTGTCTTGTTCTGTCATTAACTCAGAGGCCACAGAGTGACCCACGAACCGACCAGAGGAGGAGGAGGAGGAGGAGGAGATGGAGAAGAAGAAGAAGAAGAAAAAACAACTACACATGTCCTATTATGGATTTAACGCCACCGCCGTCCTCATGACCGTGATGCACGACTCGGCCGCCCTCATTTGGACTATATATATATATATATATATATATATATATATATTTATTTATTTATATATATACCAAGCCATATCCGTCGGATACAATATGGATTGCACGTTGCGCATCTGCGAGAGAGTAATTGGCAAGATAATGGCCGTCCAAGTACAACAGATGTCATCCATGTAACGCTGCTCTTCCTCTTCCTGTCCGACAGACATGACTAACAGCCTGTCCGCTGTGCTGTCCGTGGTCGTGTCCGTGCCCCCGTGCACAACCCCCCCTCCCCCCCAACATCACCACTGTGGTGTTACAATATAGAAACAAGAGGGGCACTCAGTTAGAGCGCACACCTCCGCCTCACCAAGTAACACCTTGGCCCATAAGTTGTGTCCAATTCCGAACATAAGTTTTTAAGTTATCTTGCTAACAGACAAACAGACAGACAAACAAACAAACAGGGGCGAAAACATAACCTCCTCCCATCTTCGGTGGCAAAGTCGACAAAATGAAATCGAAAGTAGCAAGCAGTTTGGGCGGGAACATGCAAAACAAAGTCTTTACCACGGCGCCTCTCGGGGAAAAACACGACAAACCCAAAAACGTAAATGGAATAACTCATAATAACGGCATTTCCATTGATTTATTTTCCCATGTCAGAATAAGACATGAATCGGAGAAGCGACGGCAAGGACAAGGTGAGCGCGGGCGACGCGTCGCTTCAGAGCCTTGTCGGTCGCCTCCGCATCTCCCCTGAGAGTCAGTTACCAAGGCAACTACCGGGGCACAGGGGGTGAGGATGGAGGTGTGGAGAATGCAAGGCTACAGTCGCTCTCAGCGACGTTAACGAAGACATACGCGCGAGGATATGAGAGCAAGAGAGAGAGAGAGAGAGAGAGAGAGAGAGAGAAAGAGAGAGAGAGAGAGAGAGAGAGCAAAGCAAAGAGATGCACCGCAATGCACAACAGCTAACCGAAGTGGCAATAATGATGAGGAGGAGGAGGAGATCGTGGTGGTTGAAGTGGAAGAGAGCAAAGCGGCAAAGGCTCCTCGAAGATGGTGTATGACACACGCACACGCACGCACACACACACACACACACACACACACACACACACACACACACACGCTACTAAACCCATCAACGAACTAATGGCCAAAACATTGACTCCACCAATGCGGATCTGATGGCCCCTCCAGAGATCGCTCCTGCAGTCTCTCTCTCACACTCTCTCTCTCACTCTGCACACAGAAGGTAGTAAGTTCTAGAAGCTCTAGAAGTTCTTCGACCCAGAGCTATGGAATGTTTCTCTTGGATGCTTCGTACGACTGAATGTGTGGAATTTCAGGCAGGGCTGGGACTTTTCCTTTCAGTTTTTTTCTTCCCGCCTTTCGGAGACACGAAGCTCAGTCGGGAACATCTCGGAGTTTGTTTATTTTTGTATTTTATTGAGGAATCTAAATAATTCAGGACATAAGTTTTAGTGGCTTGGGTTCATCCAAATATTTAAAGGTTTGAAGGTTTTGGTTAGCCATTGGATTGTTTTAACAAATCGGTTTTTACAAATAAATGCTCCCTTTCAAAATAAGCGCTGAACGAAAAATATTTTTATTTCTGCTAAGATGGCACACAAAGAAACAAATTTAAAAAACAACGATTACACAGCACAAAAGGACAGTTGTTTTTTTTCCTTTCTTCTCTTTCTCTCCAAAACCTGCATCAGTGTTCTGGTCTTTTTCAGAAAGAACACAAACAAAAAAGCCCTGTCCCTGTGATTATAAAAACACAGCACTCGCAGTTTCGCAAAGGAAACCCAGGGACCAGACAGCAAGGAGAAGGAGGGAAGGGGAAGGGAAGGGAAGGGAAGGGAAGGAGGGGAGACTTAGATAAATACAAAGCTTTGGTCTCTCTCTCCTGTTTGAAACACATACACAGCTATCTATCTATCTATCTATCTATCTATCTATCTATATACAGTATATAGCGCGCTATATAGTGAGTGACTTTGAAGATGCAATTGTCCAATTTGTAGGGCTTTCCGAATCTATAGTGAGAATTATTATACCCTATTTTGTTCACTCATCGTATCCCGCAGTGCACTGTCGAAAGAAGTGCACCACCGATGATCACAAACCGAGCATATAGACCATCCGAAAAGAAAGAAAAAAGAAAAACAGCAGACACAGCAGAAAAACAGCAGACGTCCACCGCTGAAGTTATGACACGTTGACAAGTACGGGACAGCAATGACGTTATTAACGGAGACTCCAGTAGTGTTCCAAAGAGGTTTTTTTTAATGTTGCAGAGGAGCTCACTATGTAATCCTCACCATTGCGCACTGCCTATGTAGGAAGTAGGGAGTAGGTGAACGATTTCGGACACAGCCAAAGTCTTGGTGCCTTCTTCCTGCTTCCTTCCTTTCATTTCCGAGGTGTTATTTTCCGACGCCTCTGATAACCGAAACGCGCCCGCTGTAACAGTTTACCTTAAATTACCATGTGCTGACATATTCCCGATCCTATTGGATAGCGTGTGATTGTCACATCACCCCCTCCCCCCCCCTTAATCTGTTAAAGGGATGAGAGGCAATTGCGAAGGCGATAATACAAACTGTGATCGGAGGCCATTACCCAACCCATCATCAGGGGCTTCAACTAGCCGTCCATAAACAGACGAGACGGCCCGGTGCTGACGGGCGGAAGTGCAACACACACACTGTTTATACACCCGGTCGGAGTCAATGGGGCTGATTGGGAAATGATGCGGGCGGGGTTTTTTCTCCCCCTCCCTCCCTCCTCCTCCCTCCCTCCCTCCCTCCCTCCCTCCCTCCATCCATCAACACGTTCCACCGAGGACCGAGAAATACCTGCTTATCAGCCATGATGAACAAGCCCTGTTTCAATGTGTGTGTGTGTGTGTATGTGTGTGTGTAGAGGGGCATATATATATAAATAGTATACAAGTCGTGTGATACACACGCTATCCATTTCTATACAGTATATTTCTATTTTTATATAGATTTATACAAATGGATAGCGTGTGCGGGTATGTGCACTTGTGTAGTGTGTATGTGTAGGTTTGTGCATGTGTGTGTATTTATGTCTGTCTGTGTGTGTGCGTGTTTAGGTGTGTGTGTGTGGGGGGGAGGGTTATGTGTGTGTGTGTGTAGGTGTGCATATATGTGCACATGTGTAGGTGTGTGTGTGTGTGTGTGTGTGTGTGTGTGTTGTGTGTGTGTGTGTGTGTGTGTGTGGGTGTGACTCTAAAGAAACAGCTGCCCCCACCCCTGTGCTGATGCAGTGTGTGTGTGTGGGGGGCCCCGATCAGGTGGGACCACACATCTCTGTGGCGACAGTGGACGCTGCGTGCAGACAGCAGCACCCACCATGAGCCTCCAGGCCCTACGCGCGGTGGCTAGGTCAGAGACGACTGAACCGGCTGAACTGTTGCCAAACGCCCTCCGTGTCCAATACCTATCTACCTAGTGGGCCCAGCCCATCCTTCCAACTCTTAATTAAATATGGAAACTATAGCATACTGTACTGTAATACTGTAAATTGTGCAATTCATCTTCATCTATCAATACATTTAGATTTCATTTAGAGTTATTTAACTATATTTTTGTTTATACTAGTTTTATTTAGTTAGTTGTTGTTTTTAGTTTTTTAGCTTAGGTATTAGTATTTGTGTGTGCATTTATTCCCCCTGTGTCAACTGTTGCACCTTAATTTCCCCCGGGATTAATAAAGTAATCTGAATCTGAATCTGAATCTGAATACCACGGCACACAAAAAAATAAATCTAACCACCAAGGTTTGTCCCATTCCGTACACAACTTTTTTAGTTATCTTGGAAACAAACAGACAGGCAGACAAACAGACAGGCAGACAGACAGGCAGAAAAACAGGGAGTGAAAACATAACCTCCTCCCATCTTTGATGGCGGAGGTAACAGTATTTATAAAGCAAAGCCAGGGGGCATTTAAGTGTTCCTGCAAGGAGAGATGGTCAAGACTCCCACACTGCTCTGTGTGTGTGTGTGTGTGTGTGTGTGGTGCGTGTGTGTGCGGGCTGTGCATGTGCGTGGGTATCCGTCGTCGTTTGCCCTAGACCTGTCTTTTACTCCATGAAGGATGATCCAGAGAAGGTCAAGCACCTCGGAGG
>CM051020.1:23181155-23208655 GCA_027704905.1 Muraenolepis orangiensis | reverse complement strand
CGGAAGGCCTTCCAGACTCTGTTTTTTTAAGGGGGTCAACTCAAAGCTGTAAGTGTAGACCTTTAGAGGTGTTTTAGAGGCAGGGCCTCACTTGCTGGGTTGTTCATCTAACTGTCGAAGCAAATTTTAAGGGAACTTTTGTAAGTTTGCACAAAAAAAAAGAAGGAAATGTGAAATAGTTCGACAACAACTAACAAACTACGTCAGCTATAACGGATATTGGGCAGTGTGACATAAGCCATATTTCGGGTCATAGGAACGCTTGAGAAGAAGCCGACAGCCTATGTCACGCGAGTTAAAAGTTCGCTAATCTCCGCTTTTGTGAATGATCTCGATTTGACAAAAACCACCTCAAGTGAGCGGATCAACTTGTATGCGAATCAGAGGAAGTTGATTACAATTTAGCCGTTTCCATGAACATTTTCTACTTCAAAATGGGAAATCGAAATATGGTGATAGGAAACCCGACTAATGACCGTCCTGGGAGTTCTGCAAGTGGCGCGCTTGTGTATTAATGCTGCACATTACCGTGCGTCAATGGTCTGCCGTTTGTTCGGTTTGGCAGACACATCAGAAGAGCGGCAGCCACACAAGGACGATATTAACCTCTTCTGCAGAAGAGCAGGAAGGAGCCGTGTGTGTGTGTGTGTGTGTGTGTGTGTGTGTGTGTGTGTGTGTGTGTGAGAGAGAGTGTCTGGAGAGAGTTTTTTCAAAATCCCGAACAAGAGGCTAGTGTCACGCTGTAAATGAGAAATCTAGGGAGCCAACTTATTGTCCATTTACCTGAGCACTGGTTCTGCTCTTTGAGGCTTGTTAGTAAAGGAAATGCACTTATGATGATTTCTGGTGACTAGTAGTTCTCTTGCCTACCTATTAAATGCACTTATTGTAAGTAGCTTTTGACAAAAAGCGTCTGATAAATGACTGTAATGCAATGACATGTGTTCTTTTTATTATTACATTTATTTGTAATTACTAGTTATTGTTCTGTTTACTAGTTATTGTTCTGTCAGTACAAAAGCCCCCTTTTTAATACATACAAAATACATACACAGGGTTTTTCCTGGCCTTATGTGCAGAAGCGATGACTGAGAGAGAGAGAGAGAGAGAGAGAGAGAGAGAGAGAGAGAGAGAGAGAGAGAGAGAGAGAGAGAGAGGAGAGAGAGAGAGAGAGAGAGAGAGGGAGAGAGGATAGGGAGAGGGAGAGGGAGAGGGAGAGGGAAAGAGAGAGGGAGAGGGGGAGAGAGGGAGAGGGAGAGGGAGAGGGGGAGAGGAAGGGAGAGAGGGAGAGGGAGAGAGAGGGGGAGAGAGGGAGAGGGGGAGAGGAAGGGAGAGGGGGAGATGGGGAGAGGGAGAGGGAGAGGGGAAGAGAGGGAGTGGAGGACAGAACCAGCCCTGCACCAACACAAAAAAACAAGATTCAGCACATTTGAGAGCATTCTCTGGTTCTGGTGAGAGTCAGAGCCGGAGCCAAGGTTCATCCCTCTGAACTGGCTCCAGGGAACCAGTTCAGACTCCACATGATGTCTGCTTATCGGTTATGCTACGACACGGTGGGGCTGAACAATGATGATTTGTTTTCCAAGTAAACCCCCAGGGAGGATGGGGGGGGGGGGGGGGGGCTGAATCAAATACATTCCAGTGTGACAGCAGATAGGAATAATTGAAGTCAGAGAATCACGTACGAGGAATAGGATTTGAGGCCAATTTGAAAGGTGCAGTGAATACAAATATATACTGTATCTATCTATATATAGAGATATTTTTTTTGTTCAACCTGGTAATATGTATTATATGGTCAAATGATATGATCGTAAACATACACAGTTATCTGTGTCCCTTTTTTGGTCATGTTTTTGCCGGCCTCGTTCCACTCTGCGTCCCAGAGAGGGTTCAGGTTCAGGTTCTCCCGGACACTCGGTGTACAGTGTGACGCCATTTAGTTCACAACTTCGCTCATCATCACCACGCACGCTTACGACAAAATAAAAGGATCGATCAAAGTTGGCACGGGGTCGGACAACCGTGCAGAAAACAACACCGAAAAACACAGATTTTCGTGAGAACGGAAATGTTCTAAAAAAGAAGAAAAAAGCAGGCTCAATTACACGCCAGATGAAAATCCCACGTATTTCATCAGATATTGATCTTTTTTCTTTATATCCCTTGTGTAACACGAGTGAGTTGTAACTGTGTAACACTTGTTTCTTCCGTGAGGCCCGGGCCGGTGCACCAACCTGGTTTGGCTTCCAGTTCCCCTTTTTTTTGCAACTGATCTCCAGAATGGATCGTTCCTCTCCAACCCTCTCTCTTCTTGACCGTCCTAACGGCGAGTCGAGGGGCATGTGAATACTCGCTATCTGCAAAAAAAAGCGCTCGGAGTTCACTCCGGCTTTTTTAATTAAGACTCTTAGGCGGGGGCGCTTTCCAAACTAATAGAAGGAATCAAAAATAACACACATAGTTTTGTGCGTGACGCAAACACACAAATCCGACGAGACAAGACCAGAGCGGAGAGATAATAATAAGTTGGCCCCCCACGCGCAAAGACCTCGCTCTGGAGTAGCTTGGCTTTGATGAAGCAGTGCGTCTGTGGGGGGGGGGAGGAGGGGGAGGAGGGAGGGGGTGGGTGGGGGAAGAGGGGGGGGGGGGGGGGCTTATGTTACCACGTGACTCACCACTATCTTCACTTAGGTGTGTGTAGCAGACAACACCGCCGCCGCCAGCCGTTAGAAATGGCTACTCCTCCCGAAGACGAGGACACACAGGGGTGATGAGGAATCCGGGTTTATTGTGAGTTTTGAATGGTGGTGAACAGAGCAGATGGTACACACTGAACAGAGCTCTCTCTTCCTCGAGTGTGTGTGTGTGTGTGTGTGTGTGTGTGTGTGTGTGTGGCTGCTTTAACCTGTGGGCCCTGATTAACAATGATGACCCACAGGTGTGAAGCCTGTGCACAGCCATCACTGTAATCACTGTAACTCAGGCCAGATGAGGCTGCTTAAACCAGCCACCAACCAAACACACACCCGCCAGTGTGCCAAACACACACACTTTCGGTCGTCCTCTTCCTTCGCCTCACGTGTGAAAGTGTATAACGCCTGAAAGTTCCCTGTAGGCACATTGAAGGATTTGTCGCTGTACACCGCAAAGTTTAGATAGAGAGATGCACGCAAATATTTATATTGCAAAACCGCGAGAGACGTTTATGTACATCTGCCAAACACATCTGAATGTCCCAAAAATGATGGCATCTTTTTTAAATGTATTTTTTAAATCCAAGCCAGGGATTCACAGAACGCCTCAAGAGTGGATGATGGGGGGGGCCTTTGAAGGCATTGTGGAGACGCTCGTAATGAATCAAGAGGTTTGGGTTATTGCGTGTACGCCCACCCAAAGTTAAACATCGGGCTTCGAATGTGCCCCTCTCTCTCTCTCTCTCTCTCTCTCTCTCTCCTTCTCCTCTCTCTCTCTCTCTCCTCCTCTATCCTCTCTCTCTCTCTCTCTCTCTCTCTCTCTCTCTCTCTCTCTCTCTCTCTCTCTCCTCTCTCTCTCCTCTCTCTCTCTCTCTCTCTCTGGAGCCCTCTCGTCCCGCTGCTCTCCTCCGATGTTATCGCTACACAACAAATGCAGCCCCTGTTCCATTTTCCTGCCGGCTTTCATCTTGCCCTTATCTGAACCGAGGGGGGGTGGGGTGGGGTGGGGGGGACGGGGGGGGTGTGGCAATTGGGATGCCTATGACATTTATCTTAACGTGTGTGCGTGCGTGTGTGCGCCTGTGCGTGTGTGTGTGTGTGTGTGTGTGTGCGTGCGTGCGTGTGTGTTTATTCTCTCCTTTATCTTTACAAAGCTGCTTAGATACACAGAGAATGTGGTGTGTCGAAGACCTCAATAAGCGCTTGGAAGGCGGTATCTCTGTAACTCTAACGGCATGACACAGCTGGATTCGGTGTGTGTGTGTGTGCGGGTGTGTGCGTGTGCGTGTGCGTGTGCGTGTGCGTGTGCGCGTGCGCGTGTGTGTGTGTGCTAGACCAAAGCCAATGATTTATGGCGTTTTTTGCTGGCTTCGCGATAACTTCAAATGAAGCGGGCCGATAAAGACGGTTCTCTTTGCGTTGTAAATTACGCGTGGCCGACTCCAAAGCGCGGCCGAGTGGAAACAATATTTATTTTTTGAACTGTGACTTATTTTCAAGGATTGGCCCACTTGTCAAGGGTGAAGAGAAACATGCGGCCAACTGAACCTCTGTGGTTGGTTAAGGGGCTCCCCAGGATGAGGGGCCTTTGAGGTTTTCTTTCGGGGGTGTGGGGGTGGGGGGGGGGGGGGGGGAAACAAAACGTTATACTGCCCTGGCACGGATCAGACGTTCCGACGACAAAAACAATTAAAGTTGGCCCCCCGATCATTGGAAAAGGAATAGCGTGCATGTGAGGGATGTATGAGTATGTGTGCTTCACCAACACACCCCCATCCATCCATCCATCCATCACTGTGTCTTCCCCCCTGGCTCCCACTCCTTAAACAACTCCAGAATATACATCCCCAAACAACAACATCTGTCTTGGGTGTCAAGACTCTTTTGTTTTACCCACACCCCACCACCACCACCACCACCACCACCACCACCCACCACCGGCGAGTGTTTTTAAGCATAAATTTTGGTTTCCCAAAACAATTGCCCTCAAATTAGTTTGTTTAGACAGTTTGGGAACCTCAGCGGGAACAGCAGTAAGGGGATTTCACATCTGTTTGTCGAGAAGAGGCTAAAATAAACCGCTTTGGTTAACGGTCTTACGCTCTAACGGGAAAAATGTTTCAATGCGTAACATGAGTCGACACACACGCGTGGGTGGGAGGCACGGAACGTACAGTATCTTCACCAGATCTACAATTTCACAGAACCTAGGGGACGACCTATATTGACTTGGACTCATTGTGGCTGATTGAGAACAGGCACAGGTGAGGGTGTGTGTAACGGATCCAGCTCAGGTAACAGAGAGCCACCCGTGTCAGCGTAAACAGGGTTCCCTAAGTTCAGAGTGGAAACAGCCCCCATTCAGGGTCGGCGTCTAGAGAGAGAGAGAGAGAGAGAGAGAGAGAGAGAGAGAGAGAGAGAGAGGAGAGAGAGAGAGAGAGAGAGAGGAGAGAGAGAGAGAGAGAGAGAGAGAGCGAGAGAGAGAGAGAGAGAGAGAGAGAGAGAGAGAGAGAGAGGACGTCAGGAGGCACACAAATAACAAATGACGTCTTGAGTTGATGAAATGAAGGACAAAAAAACGAATAGGGCGTGAGAGAAGGTGGCGTGCCGCCTGTCTCGTACGAGGCCCGTATTGATGGGAGGCGTTGAGGCGCTGAGGGGACGTGCTAATGTTTGCCCGAAGAGACAAATCAGTCAAGATCAGCCCCTGGCTCTCGCCTGCTCCGACTCATCCCCTCATTGATTGACAGGGGATGGAATGACGAAGAGCCTTCAACGCTTCCGCCCCCGATCTGATGAGGGTCTGAAGTGACCCGGTTGCCTGGCTGCTGTGTATTTCCGATATATTGCATTTTATAAATTGCATTTTTATTTTTTTACTTATTTTATTCTATTCAGTTTTATTCTATTTTTTTAATCTATTTTTATCTTATTTTTATAACTGCTGTCTGTCGTCGGGTATTGCACATAAGATTTTCACTCACTGCTTTATACTTGTAAACTGTGTAAACTGTGAAGTGACAATAAACTTGACTTGACTTGACTATTCCTCTCAGCATCCATCCCATCCATCCAGGAGGAGTAGGCTGAGGAACAAGAAGACAACATGGCAGCTTCACACTTTCCCTACCTAAACGGATGGGGGCCCCCCCCCAGGTGACAAACTACTCGAGGTGGTGTGTGTGTCGGTGGGCTGACCTCCGTCTCGGGGAGGGAGAGCGCCTCTCAACACGACTTCCGGGTGGTGGCTAGGAGAAGGAGGGAAGAGGAGGAGAGGAGGAAGGAGGAGGAGGAGGAGGAGGAGGAGGAGGAGGAGGGATGAGGAGCAAGAGGAAAGAAGAGGATGAGGAGAAGGAGATAGAGGAGGAGGAGGAAGAAGGAAGAAGACGAGTAGGAGGAGAAGGAGGAGAAAGAGGAGAAGGAGAAAGAGGAGGTAGAGGTGGAGGATGATGAGGAAGAGGAGGAAAAGGAAGAGGAGGATGAGGAGGAAGAAGAGGAGAAGGGAAGAGGAAGACGAGCAAGGAATAAGAGGAGGAGGAGTAGAGGAGGAGGGAGAGGAGGGGGCGAAAGAGGAGAAAGGAAGAAGAGGCGGAAGAAGAGGAGGACAACGATGACACAACGGCTGACTGGCAGCTGCTCCGGGGGCACCAGATGGCCTGGCAAGCGGAGGTGGGTTGACAGGACCTCTGTGTCACCGCCTTTGCATCTGCAGCCCGCTTCAGGAGGCTGGCTGGCTCCAGGAGCCCTCGCCGGTTGGCCGGTGCCACGGCGCAAAAACACACCGGAACCCCAAGGTTGGAAACCGAACTCGATTGGGGCCGCCCCGGGGATGACGAGTCGCAACACGCACCTGATGCTGCCTGACAGCGTGAGGGGAGTGTGGAAGATGGCAGCCGCCCAAGCGGGACGGGGGAGTGCTGACAGGGGAAGGGGGGGGGGGTGTCCGGGCGCGCTCGGGGGGGTTTGGCATCCGCCCCGCTCACCAAGGTGGAGCGAAAGTTACAACTCGTTTAATTAAACAGGCCGGAGCGGGGGAGCGAGAAGCCGTAACGGGTAAAACAACAACAAGAAGAGGAAAAAGTTGCATTGTGAATATTCAGCACTACGGGCACCGCAGCTCACATCCCGCCAGGTCTGGCAGAGCCGCTCACTTCCTGTTAATTAGTCTTCTTCACAGAGAAACGCTCCCCGCTCTGTTTTCTCTGCGAGCGGCGGGCGCACACGGCGTGACTGGAGCATCACAATCATCACCCGAGTGGCGGCCCCGCGGCGTGGTCTGGTGTCTGGCTGTCAGCGGCGCCCCGCCGGAGACGACCGTCACCTCTGGTCTCGTTGTTGTTGACCCGCGCTAATCAACCCTCCGCTGTGGGGGGGGAGGCCATCGTCACGGCCGCCACCACTCGCCATCGAGCCTCGCAGAAGAAACATCAATAACGAGGTGACGCTCTCGCTCTCTCTCCCCCTCTCTCTCTCTCTCCTCCCCCCCTCCCTCTCTCTCTCTCTCTCTCCTCTCTCTCTCTCTCTCTCTCTCTCTCTCTCTCTCTCTCTGTCCGCCCTCCTAATCCCCCCCCCCCCCTCTCTCGCCAACTCTCGCCTCCCCCCCCCCCCCCTCTCTCTCTCTCTCTCTCTCTCTCTCTCTCCTCTCTCTCTCTCTCTCTCTCTCTCTCTCTCTCTCTCTCTCTCTCTCTCCCAGTGAATGTGCTTTGCCGCCAGAAAAGGGGTGGGGGTCTTGTGAGCTCTTTCGCTTTGTTGTCTGGCCTGTTATATTTTCTGTGTGTGTGTTTATGTATGTATGTGTGTGTGTGTGTGTGTGTGTGTTTATGTATGTGTGTGTGTGTGTGTGTGTTTATGTATGTGTGTGTGTGTGTGTGTGTGTGTGTGTGTGTGTGTGTGTGTGTGTGTGTATGTGTGTGTGTGTGTGTGTGTGTGTGTGTGTGTGTGTGTGTGTGTGTGTGTGTAGAAGGGTGGGGGGGGGGGGGCGGTGCTGGGGCTTGGGGGGGGTGAGATGAGACTAACCAGCTCAAAGACTCAAAGGCTCGCTGATCAATATTTGAGCAGCCCTGTGATGCTCGCCGTTCCCCCGCCCCCCCCCTGCGCCTTCACGCATCGCAAAAGGGGTCCGTGTTCCTCTCGCCGGGACGCGTGCCAGGACACCTGTGTGTGTGTGTGTGTGTTGTGTGTGTGTGGACGGGGGTTAGCGAGGTGCAGCCGTGGAGCCCCCCCCACCCTCAACCCACAACCCCCCGCCCCCTCACCCCCTCCCCCCCTCACCCCCCGCCCTGTCCGTGAAACCAGCCTTGATCCATTATAGATGGATTTGGGAATTGGAGTTCGGTACGCCGTGGAAAAACAGTGGGGGGGGGGGGGGGGGGTAATATGTGCATTGGTGTAATATGTGTGTGTGTGTGTGTGTGTGTGTGTGTGTGCACTTCATCCCTGCTCGCCCGTCTTGTTTTGAAGAGCAACGACAACCCCCCCCCCCCCTTGCCATCTTTCTGTGACCTCAACAATTACTTGTTGAATTACTTCATTCAAAAGGCAACTTTAACCGCAGACCCCCCACCCATCACCCCTCTGATCTACGTCTCATCGAGATGAAGAGAGAGAGAGAGAGAGAGAGAGAGAGAGAGAGAGAGAGAGAGAGAGAGAGAGAGAGAGAGAGAGAGAGAGAGAGAGAGAGAGAGAGAGCGTGTCAGAGAGAGAGAGAGAGAGAGAGAGAGAGAGCGTAGAGAGAGAGAGAGAGAGAGAGAGAGAGAGAGAGTGGGGGGGGGGGGGGGGATCGCCCTCGCCACCCGCATACATTATCCGTGGTTTATTCTGTTCCAGCTCCAGTAACGTTCCGTTAATTAGACGAGAGAGAGGTTTAATTAATGTGGTGGAGGATACGGGTGGGTTGGGGTGGTGGGGGGGGGGGGGGGTGTGGTGGATATGGGTGGTGGTGGTGGTGGATATGGGTGGTGGTGGTGGTGGTGGATATGGGTCGTGGTGGTGGTGGTGGTGGTGGATATGGGTGGTGGTGGATATGGGTGGTGGTGGTGGTGGATATGGGAGGGGGTGGTGGTGGTGGTGGATATGGGTGGTGGTGGATATGGGTGGTGGTGGTGGTGGTGGTGGATATGGGTGGTGGTGGTGGTGGATATGGGTGGTGGTGGTGGATATGGGTGGTGGATATGGGTGGTGGTGGTGGTGGATATGGGTGGTGGTGGTGGTGGATATGGGTGGTGGTGGTGGTGGATATGGGTGGTGGTGGTGGATATGGGTGGTGGTGGGTGGTGGTGGATATGGGAGGGGGTGGTGGGTGGTGGCGGTGGCGGATTAAGGACGTTGAACTTGTCAATTAGAAAAACAAGGTCGCAGTGCAACGCGTGAGCCGGATAAACCGCCTGACTCAAAAACAAACTAACAAGACGCCCTCCAATGACCCTAACTCCTAACCCCGCCCCACCCCCAACCGTCCATAACATAGACACTTCCACTGTGTTCTTCTTCCGTCTTTTCTTATTAAAAAAACGGAACGGAACTACAGATGTTGTGTGCAATGTGTTACCTTCAGAATTCATGCGCTTCCCTTGAACAATTTGCTGGGCTGCACATCTATTTTATTTTTTATTTTTGGGCATTCTGACACATTTTTAATTTGAGTTCAGGCTAACGAATCGAGCTACTAGCCCACTACAATAGCGATTGGTGTTCCCTCTGTGTGTGTGTGTGTGTGTGTGTGTGTGTGTGTGTGTGTGTGTGTGTGTGTGTATTTATAACGACATGCAAATTACAAATTGTGCCCGTGAATATTAGCGGTGCATAATTCTCTCCGCTGTCTCACTTCCTGCCTGTCTCTCTCTCTCTCTCTCTCTCTCTCTCTCTCTCTCTTCCTCTCTCTTCCTCTCTCTCTCTCTCTCTCTCTCTCTCCTCTCTCTCTCTCTCTCTCTCTCTCTCTCTCTCTCTCTCTCTCTCTCTCTCTCTCTCTCTCTTTCCAAAAAAACACTCAGTCTGACAGACAGACAGACATTTTCTCTCCCTCTCTCCCTCCAGTTCCCCGTTTCCTTGGCAACTCTCCGGGAGACGGAGGGCAGGCCGTCGGACCTGTTATTGACTGACTGCTGAGGCTTCCCCCCAGCTTCTGATGTTCGCTGACACGTGTAAAAGGGCCAAACCTCCTAACCTCCTAACCCCCCCCCCCCCCCCCTTACACTTTTATTTATTTATTTATTTATTACATTTTTCGTCCAAATCTATTTCCGCCACCTTCATGTCGAGATGCGTGTGATTACCGTTTCCATGGCGATCTGTTTCCCGTGAGGTGAGGGGAGGTCGTGCTCATCGTGAAACATATTTTATATATATATATATATACATATATATATAAAAATAATATTGTATTTATATTTAATTCGGAATTTATATATACAGTGCTGCTCGAAAGTATGTGAACCCCTTGAACAGTTAAGAGTTTTCTGTTGTTTTACCATGATTTTCCTATTTTATCATCACAAGTTTTACATATATGAAATGTCAGGTTTATGTTTAACAGTTCCATTTACTTTTTTAGAGGGAATTGTGTGAGTAGCCAAAAAAATACATGAAACATGGAATTAGTGGATGTGCAAAAGTAAGTGAACCCCCAGCTGTATTGGTAAAGTCAAGGACGTAACAGATTCAGGTGAAACACTTTTGGGTGCTTAATTAGTCAATTAAGCAAACCAATCAAATGAGACATCATTAGGAAAAGGGTTGGACAACACAGATTAAAAGAGAGAGAAAAACAACCAAACGACTGCAGTGCCAGGGTGTACCCATACGAATCAACCATGCCAAGAGGAAAGGAGATACCCGAGGAAATCAAGAAAATGGTACTGACAGCCCATCAGTCTAGAGAAGGCTACAAGACAATCTCCAAACGATTATATATATATATATATTTATATATATATATATATATATTATATATATATATATATATATATTTATATATATATATATATATATATATATATATATATATATATTTATATATATATATATATATATATATTATTTATATATATATATTATATATATATATATATATTTATATATATATTTTATTATATATATTTATATATTTTATATATATATTTATATATTTATATGATATATTTTCTTTATATTCAATTTGTATTTTCTATAAATATATATATATTAAAACATTTGTTTGTACCCGCTGTAATGAATAGTTGCCATTAATGGCGGGTGAACCATTAAGGCACTGTTTGCTGAGCTAGCTCACGCGCGTCAACAGCTAATTAGAAAGCGTTACTCGGCCCGCTAATCATCGCCGTGTGTCGGCTCAGCGTCCGTCAAACAAAGCAAGGCCACCTTTCTTTCGGGGGGGGGGGGGGGAATAATCTAAATTTGAGGTCTGTGTGAAACTCCAAAAGCAGGGGGTCTCATTTAAAGCCGTTTGTTCGTCCGTGACACCAGAAAATGTTTTAAATAATTCGTCACGGGGTTAACAGAAAGAAGTTTAGAGTCACGGGGGCCCTCATACATCACTTACCGCCTGCTGTCACGACCGAACATATTAAAGCGCTGTATGTAAGCAAATGTTTGTGACTGGATAAGATGATGAATTACCAAGACTATAAGATGATTACCAAGGCTATAAGATGATCCACAGACGACATGTGGAGCCTGGGACCGACCGCAATATTGTTGCAAAAAAAATTCTCTTGTTCCAATTATTACATTTCTAAAAAAACATTTTTTAATTATTTATCCTCGCTCCGCCACGATGATTGTTTTATTCAGAGGCAGGTAATGCACTCATCAACACAACTTTGAGCTGTCATTTCTTTCTTCCCCTTTTAAATTGGCCTTAAAGAGCCGCCTCTTATTTTATAAGAGCAGCCACCGAGAAACAAAAAGCCTGTTGCGGTCACAATTGACATAGAAAACACCCCCACCCCCACCACCACCACCCCCACCTCCTCGTCCTCCTCCTCCTCCTCCTCCTCCTCCTCCATCACCACCTCCTCCTCTTCCTCTACCCCCACCCCCACCACCTCCAGCCCTCGCCAGACACGCAGGTGTGATCGGACCCCTGTGCTTCCTCCTCTCCTCCTCCTTGAATGACCTTGGAAGGAGTGATGGGTATGGAAAGAGGCGGGGGTCTTTTCAACCAAACACAGTGTTTTGTCTCTGAAATGGCGGCAATTAGTGAAGGGAGCCGAACGGCAGGGTTATTGTGAACGTGTTTCGAAGGAGGAGGTGGGGCCGGCGGGGGGGGGGGGGGGGAAGAGAGAGAGAGCGAGAGAGAGAGCGAGAGCGAGAGCGAGAGAGAGGCACAGTTGGAGAAAGTGTGTGAAGAAAGGAAAAGGGGAGAAGAGAGGGGGGAGGGTGAGGTACAGAGGCCCGAAGGGGGAGGCTGGAGAGAGAGGGAGAGGGAGAGAGGGGGAGAGGGAGAGACAGGGAGTAGAGAGAGAGAGAGAGCGAGAGAGAGAGAGAGAGAGAGAGAGAGAGAGAGAGAGAGAGAGAGAGAGAGAGAGAGAGAGAGAGAGAGAGAGAGAGAGAGAGGGGGGGGGAGAGAGAGGGAGACAGCCAGAAGGTCAGGGATAATTAGAAGCCTTTGTGGTCCTCTCCAGAGTCTCTGCAGGAAGCCCACAGATGGGCCCCTGGGCTCCCAGGCACCTTGGTGAAAGGTGGTACACACACAGACACACACACACACACACACACACACGCAGACACACACAGTTTGCAAACACCTGAGGGAGGTGGGTGGTCACAGGTGTGATGAGAACGAGAGGAGAGGGAATGACATTCGGGTATTGAACATATTAACAGGGCCTCATCCGCCGCCTAACGTCTGCTCACCAACAATTGACGAGCCGACATAAAACGCCGCGGTTATCCCAATCGTCCTTACAAGCGGGACGGGGGCGGGGAAAGGGGGGGCTGCTTTTACAAGACTGTTATCATGGACTGCCAGCTGACACTCCCTGGCCGCCTTTCCACGGCAGCCACGGCAAGTTGTGTGACCACGCTTTCTCCCCCCCCCGCCCCCCTTCCCTCTCAATCCCCCTCTCTCCCTCTCTCTCTCTCTCTCTCTCTCTCTCTCTCTCTCTCTCCCTCTCTCCCCCCCAACCCCAGTGTAAAACACTACCACAGGCAGTTGACTCCAGACTTCAAATGTCAATTATTTCACCTGGCCCACTCGCTAACAGACTTCCAAGGAAATCTATTAACCGTGACTCCGCGAGCTACAGGTATTACGGCAGGCGGCGGTGGCGGCGGCGGTGCGTACACACACACACACACACAAAACAGCCGCGATACTAGCAATTAGCCGCCCTGACATTTATATCCCGGCGCCATGCAAATGCGCCAGCGGTGCAGCGAGAGCTTAGCACAGAGGGGGGGGGGGGGGGGAGAGAGAGAGAGAGAGAGAGAGAGAGAGAGAGAGAGAGAGAGAGAGAGAGAGAGAGAGAGAGAGCAGGAGGTTTCAGAACGACGGTGCATCCAGAGCCACACCACCTGGATTCAGGTTCTACAGGCGCAGAGCAGAGGAGTACACACAACAGATACATATGAAAACATTGTAATTGACTACAGCGGGGGGGGGGGGGGTGGGGGGGGGAGGTCAGCTGTGGTGGAGATGGCCTAAGCCGCTACAGCTACACGGAGGAGGAGGATACACTTAGGGGACGGGGGCTTCCAAGAAATACCATACAGCAATGGTTCAGGTCCATCAAATCACAGACAAACAGACTTGAGAACAGTTTCTACCAGTGCCATACGAGAACGGAACACAGTCAAACACTGACAGTGGCTGTTCTGTGTAACCACCATACTGTACTGTTGGACTGTTACAGGACTGTTCTGTGTAACCACAATACTGTATTGTTGGACTGTTACAGGACTGTTCTGTGTAACCACAATACTGTACTGTACTGTACTGTTGGACTGTTACAGGACTGTTCTGTGTAACCACAATACTGTATTGTTGGACTGTTACTGGACTGTTCTGTGTAACCACAATACTGTATTATATATCAAAACTACAATACCTAGTTACATGTTACATCACACTGCACCTTTGTATGGATATACTGTGTTTTAGTTTGCAATATGTATATATTTACCATTTTTATATGCAGATTATTTTTAACCTGTTTATTTGGTATAGCTTATTTTTTTTAATAATGATTATTTTTCAATTGTTGTTTATGAGAGTGTCATGATGGTTGCAAGACAATTTAGTTTCCGTAACTGTACAATGACAATAAAGGCCTTCAGGCCAGTTATCTTAGATTACAGGAAACAATATACACGTCCAACCGCATGTAGAAAGCACAATCTAAGGTTTAGCCGCACAGACACATATTTAGCGTGGAGCAATCGGGCTCTAAAGTAATTGGATGTACAGCTGGCACACGTGTGCAGCACGCACACAGACATATTATGTGTTCCTTTCAATATATGATATACTACTACTACTATATATCCACCCATAGCTATACAGTGGTGGGCATTGAATAAATAAAGAACATGGAGTCAATATAACGCATGTTAACTACTTGACGGTAGTTAACATGGTAATAACCCACATGTTACTGACGGTAGTTAATAATAACCCACATGTTACAGACGGTAGTTAACATGGTAATAACCCACATGGTACAGACGGTAGTTAATAATAACCCACATGTTACAGACGGTAGTTAACATGGTAATAATAACCCACATGTTACTGACGGTAGTTAACATGGTAATAACCCACATGTTACAGACGGTAGTTAACATGGTAATAACCCACATGTTACAGACGGTAGTTAACATGGTAATAACCCACATGTTACTGAAGCTAGTTAACATGGTAATAACCCACATGGTACAGACGGTAGTTAACATGGTAATAACCCACATGTTACAGACGGTAGTTAACATGGTAATAACCCACATGGTACAGACGGTAGTTAACATGGTAATAACCCACATGGTACAGACGGTAGTTAACATGGTAATAACTAACCCACATGTTACAGACGGTAGTTAACATGGTAATAACCCACATGGTACAGACGGTAGTTAACATGGTAATAACTAACCCACATGTTAGACGGTAGTTAACATGGTAATAACCCACATGTTACAGACGGTAGTTAACATGGTAATAACCCACATGGTACAGACGGTAGTTAACATGGTAATAACTAACCCACATGTTACAGACGGTAGTTAACATGGTAATAACCCACATGGTACAGACGGTAGTTAACATGGTAATAACTAACCCACATGTTACAGACGGTAGTTAACATGGTAATAACCCACATGGTACAGACGGTAGTTAACATGGTAATAACTAACCCACATGTTACAGACGGTAGTTAATAATAACCCACATGTTACAGACGGTAGTTAACATGGTAATAACCCACATGTTACAGACGGTAGTTAACATGGTAATAACCCACATGGTACAGACGGTAGTTAACATGGTAATAACCCACATGGTACAGACGGTAGTTAACATGGTAATAACCCACATGGTACAGACGGTAGTTAACATGGTAATAACTAACCCACATGTTACAGACGGTAGTTAATAATAACCCACATGTTACAGACGGTAGTTAACATGGTAATAACCCACATGGTACAGACGGTAGTTAACATGGTAATAACTAACCCACATGTTACAGACGGTAGTTAATAATAACCCACATGTTACAGACGGTAGTTAACATGGTAATAACCCACATGGTACAGACGGTAGTTAACATGGTAATACCCACATGGTACAGACGGTAGTTAATAATAACCCACATGTTACTGACGGTAGTTAACATGGTAATAACTAACCCACATGTTACTCACAGTAGTTAACACCTAAAATGCAGTCAATATAACACATAACACAAAAAAAAGGAAATAACCAAACAACCGCTGTAGGTAAGATCTAAGAGTTGCAAAGAGAGAGAGAGAGAGAGAGGGCAGGAAAGAAGCATATAGTTAACATGGAACACATATAGCTATGATAATGCAGAGTGTGCCTGCATTTGATCGACAGGCGAGATTGGTTTACCCAAACCAATCAGGGAAGAGATTGCCCTGATTGGTCCAAAATTACCCGGGGAGCTGTCTTGGAAATCTAAAATAGTCTCCAACAGAGGAGGTATAGGCGCGAAGAAACTTGAAACAGATCTCCTCCGCTCACAGAGCATTTCACTCACTAATAGCTGACGGATGGCTGTGGCATTTCTCACAAATGACACTCAAATTATACCTCTTAAATCTTGCCTACAGCACCTTTAAAGTCCACAGCTCCGAGTGTCCAAGATGAAGCTTCAGAGGTCCATTAGTCCCCATGAGGAGACTCAGAGTACTCCATTAGAGGGAAAGGGTCCAAACATAAATCCAAGAAAAACAATCCAACATGGTACCGAAAAGAAGGTGTCCTTCTCCAACACACACACACACACACACACACACACACACACACACACACACACACACACACACACACACACACACACACACACACACACACACACACACACACACACACACACACACACACACATTGTTTCCCTAAACTAGGCCTTTAATATAGTTCTTTCCTGCACTTCTCTCTCTCTCTCTCTAATGTGGGCAGCCATGTGGGCGTGGCCCAATTAACATACAACCACCTCCCACCAATCACACAACCCCATTATACGTAAAGGAAAACAATCACATTACAAAAAAAAGTCACAAAGAAAAAAGTTTCAGGCAGGCTATTTACAACCATACACACACACACACACACACACACACACACACACACACACACACACACACACACACACACACACACACACACACACACACACACACTGTACTTTCTGACGGTAGTTATTATGGTAATCACCCACATGTAACAGATGGTATTTCACATGGTAGTAACCCACATGCTACTGAAGCTAGTTAACATGGTAATAACCCACATGGTACAGACGGTAGTTAACATGGTAGTAACCCACATGTTACTGAAGGTAGTTAACATGATAGTAACCCACATGGTACTGACGGTAGTTAACATGGTAGTAACCCACATGTTACTGACGGTAGTTAACATGGTAATAACTAACCCACATGTTACTGAAGCTAGTTAACATGGTAGTAACCCACATGGTACAGACGGTAGTTAACATGGTAATAACCCACATGTTACTGAAGCTAGTTAACATGGTAATAACCCCCATGGTACAGACGGTAGTTAACATGGTAATAACCCACATGTTACTGAAGCTAGTTAACATGGTAATAACCCACATGGTACAGACGGTAGTTAACATGGTAATAACCCACATGTTACTGGAGCTAGTTAACATGGTAATAACCCACATGGTACTGATTTACTTTACTTACGTTACTCACATACCTCATTCATCGCTTACCGTTTTCAGTATACACACACATACTTTGCTCACACACACACACACACACACACACACACACACACACACACACACACACACACACACACACACACACACACACACACACACACACACACACACACACACACACACACACACACACACACACACACACGCCACACACTCATTTTCGTTAAGTCTCAAAGCCTTTTTCAGAAGGAGACTCTTATGAGAATCTTAATTTGGGCCTAAGTATGTTGTATAGCGAGCGAGCACACACAGCAGTGTGAGGGAGAGGTCAACGCTATGACCGTGGACCCCCCCCCACCGGCGGGGAGATGAAAGCCGGGGAAAGAAATTATTCCTAAATGTTGTTTTGTCTCGTCAACACTGCAATTTCAACCTTAACTGACATTGCCCTGGAAAACGGCGGGGAAGTTTTTAAGCTTTTGCACGGGCCATACTGAACATGAGACAACTGAACATGAGACAACTGAACATGAGACAACTGAACATGAGACAACTGAACATGAGACAACTGAACATGAGACAACTGAACATGAGACAACTGAACATGAGACAACTGAAGATGAGACAACTGAAGATGAGACAACTGAAGATGAGACAACTAAACATGAGACAACTGAACATGAGACAACTGAACATGAGACAACTGAACATGAGACAACTGAACATGAGACAACTGAACATGAGACAACTGAACATGAGACAACTGAACATGAGACAACTGAACATGAGACAACTGAACATGAGACAACTGAAGATGAGACAACTGAAGATGAGACAACTGAAGATGAGACAACTAAACATGAGACAACTGAACATGAGACAACTGAACATGAGACAACTGAACATGAGACAACTGAACATGAGACAACTGAACATGAGACAACTGAACATGAGACAACTGAACATGAGACAACTGAACATGAGACAACTGAAGATGAGACAACTGAAGATGAGACAACTAAACATGAGACAACTGAACATGAGACAACTGAACATGAGACAACTGAACATGAGACAACTGAACATGAGACAACTGAACATGAGACAACTGAACATGAGACAACTGAACATGAGACAACTGAACATGAGACAACTGAACATGAGACAACTGAACATGAGACAACTGAAGATGAGACAACTGAACATGAGACAACTGAAGATGAGACAACTGAACATGAGACAACTGAACATGAGACAACTGAACATGAGACAACTGAACATGAGACAACTGAACATGAGACAACTGAACATGAGACAACTGAAGATGAGACAACTGAACATGAGACAACTGAAGATGAGACAACTGAACATGAGACAACTGAGGGTGAGACAACTGAGGGTGAGACAACTGAAGATGAGACAACTGAAGATGAGACAACTGAACATGAGACAACTGAAGATGAGACAACTGAACATGAGACAACTGAACATGAGACAACTGAAGATGAGACAACTGAACATGAGACAACTGAACATGAGACAACTGAAGATGAGACAACTGAAGATGAGACAACTAAAGATGAGACAACTGAGCATAAGACAACTGAGGGTGAGACAACTGAAGATGAGACAACTGAACATGAAACAACTGAAGATGAGACAACTGAAGATGAGACAACTGAACATGAAACAACTGAAGATGAGACAACTGAAGATGAGACAACTGAAGATGAGACAACTGAAGATGAGACAACTGACATGGAGCAGGAAACTTATCATGTCAGAACTGGTGTATTTTCTTTGTTTTTGACATTGAAACTGAACAGTTTGTAGTTCAACACATAACCTTCTACCAACCGACAAATTGAAGACTAAGCAGATTATATTGGAAAGCTGAACTTGAATGACTTAAAAACTGTAATTACATTGTAAAGACATTTATCCTCATTACCCCAAATGAGAGAGATAAGAATAACAATGTTATAACAAATAACAATAGCCGGAAATACATTTAACAGTTTGGCCGTTAAGTGTTTGGAGACCACGATTTTGCACAAAACAGCAAAACTAACCAACAACCCCAACTCCACACACTAACCAATACCAACCACCCAGTCCCGATTCCCAAAACCGGAACTCTCGCAAATCGCATCTGCGATCTCTTCATCGAAAAACGTGACTTTACCGTAACCTAACATGGCAGACGGCGGCCACACTGTGGCGGCTATGCTAGCTTTTGCAATTTTATTGTTGTTTCTTAACATTCTAAAGAAAAACAACAATTGGTGACGATGGAAATTGGCGTGAAAATGGACTCTACATGTTGCAGCGTGACTCCTCCATTCCAGAAAATCCGTCTCACTTTGGCTTTTGCAAAATTGCTTTTGCTTCTGCTGTGATCAAATATTGAACATCTTTTAAAAAATTCGGGATTTTGAAAAAGTTGGAAACAAAAACATTCAAAAACAACGTACGTCAAAATCTTGGGCTTTGACCAGAGTCGGAAAAGGGGTAAATAGGTCAACAGAACCGGGCTAATTATAGGGCAGTGTGTGTACCCAGTGTGAGCGGGGGGGGCGAGCTGCCACGGGTCACCTATGGTACATATCTTTTGCCTGATTGATTGTGTGTAATTGCTAAGCTTTGTTTAATCCCGAGCTTTAGCGTTCGGCATGCTAATTCGGCCACCATGCGTGGCGTGTAAATATCAGCTAAATGTCACATTCATTAACAGATGCCGGGGCCTCTCTCTCTCTCTCTCTCTCTCTCTCTCTCTCTCTCTCTCTCTCTCTCTCTCTCTCTCTCTCTCTCTCTCTCTCTCTCTCTCTCTCTCTGTCTGTCTCTGTCTCTTTAGGCATCTGCGGATGAGTGCGTGTGGCAGGGCCTACAGAAAGAGAGGGTGGGGGGGGGTGCAGATGGGGTGATGTGGCAGGCGGGAAGAGGGGGGTGAGGGTGGAGGATGGGGGGGGGGGGGGGGGGGGGGCATGGGGGTCACGCCCTCAGAGACCAGAGTGATGTGTGTGTGTGTGTGTGTGTGTGTGTGTGTGTGTTTATTATCGGTGCATGTCAATTTTAATGTGTATCCAAGCACAAAAAGAGATTTATATGCAAATGTGCAGTGTGTGTGTGTGTGTGTGTGTTTGCCTGTGTGTGTGCCTGTGTGTGTGCGCACACATGTGTGTCTGAGCATCAAATCTCGTTACGCAGAGACCCCCCCCCCCCTTAGTGCCATTGTGGCTGCGCTGTACGGCTAATGAACAGTGACTCCCATGTTGAAATGTCAGGCCGACTCGCATCAAACTGTCTCTCGTCACTTTGACGGGCGTGGGGATTTTCTCCCTCATCTCTCCTCCCTCTCGTCCTGCCTCCCTCCCCTCCCTCCCCTCCCTCTACCTCCCCGTGATCACCACAACGGTGTGTGTGTGTGTGTGTGTGTGTGTGTGTGTGTGTGTGTGTGTGTCGTCGAGCGCCACTGGTGGCAGAGCACTGAGTGACTCAGGCGGGGGAGGGGAGGTGGGGGTTCCTAAGAGAACCTCGTACATCATTCTCATTTCTCACGCCGGGACGTTGACCACCACAGCGTTTGACCCAGTTATTCCCCCTTCATAGTCCAATGATGAATTACATTAGTGCGTACAACGTGTGTTTTCCTTTTCTTTCTTTCTTTCTTTCTTTCTTTCTTTCTTTCTTTCTTTCTTTCTTTCTCTCTCTCCACCCACCACCACCACCACCACCACCTCCAACACCACCTCCTCCTCCTCCTCCTCCGCCAACTCCTCCACCTCCTCCACCTGTTCCTTCCCAGTGTGCTCTCTGTTGTTACCCAGAAGGAGCAGTCTGCCACCTAATGCAACACGAGCCGCCTTCTAGCACTAACACTGAGGGATGCACCATGCAACATGGGTCCAGTGCGGGTAACACATGGTAGTGCAGAGACCCGGAGGCTGAAGGTTGGGGACCTCCACCTCCTCACACGCAGGTGCTTTCCGCCAAGCCTAAAGCTCAGCTCTGGTGAACGTCTGTGGGGCACTGTACTGCCTGCTGCTGCTTCCGCTATCTGCTCCCGGCTTGACTATTGATTTTTTCCGGTGGGGCCGGGTTTAGGAGGAGAGTAAAGCAGATGGCCGGAATTCCTTCTCGTCGCCCCCATTGTAACCCCTCACCATCCAACTCTCTCTCTCTCTCTCTCTCTCTCTCTCTCTCTCTCTCTCTCTCTCTCTCTCTCTCTCTCTCTCTCGCTCTCTCTCTCTCTCTCTCTCTCTCTCTCTCTCTCTCTCTCTCTCTCTCTCTCTCTCTCTCTCTCTCTCTCTCCCCCCCTCTCTCTCTCTCTCTCTGGCCGAGGGAGAGTCAGGTCCCTTCTGGCCACGCGGGATTTGAACCGGAAGCCAAAGTGTTGACCTTTCGGAAATCAAGTTGCAATTATCTACTTTTTATGCATTTGTGTGTGTGTGTGTGTGTGTGTGTGGGGGGGGGGCCAGGAGGAGACACATGCATGCCGTCCTAATAATTAGCTTATTGTAATTATTTGGGGGGAAGTTGCCATCTGTCCCAAAGAGGGGGTTCTGAAAGTAGGCCCTCACACCTTTTAATGAGTCCAACTATTCTAATGGGGCAATTATCCAATAGTGCTGCATGGCACACACACATAGATACACACACACACACACACACACACACACACACACACACACACACACACACACACACACACACACACACACACACACACACACACACACACACACACACACACACACACACACACACACACACACATTGGCCCACAATGTTAAACTCAGTTGTTATTATTGCAAATGCATTATTCACACAGACCGCATCCTGATTTTAATTTCAGTTGTTTTCCAGTCTTGCACACGCACACACACACATGCACACACGCACACACACACACATACACACACACACACACGCACACACGCACACACACGCACACGCACAAACACACACACACACACACACGCACACAAACACAAACACTGAGCTATTCTTAGGGAAGGGATGCTGGGTTCCCGTGGCGGGGGATGGGGCACGGGGGCTGACCCGACGCTGGGTACAGTATGTCACCCCCCCCCCCACCCCTCACCCCCCCCCCCCCCACACACACACCCTTCCTTCCTTCCCACCCCCACCAGTGGAAAATAATTACAGCGCTCCACAGTGGGGCCGCTCGAGCATTCATCATCATTAGGACCCCACGGCGGGGCCATTTTCCTGAGAGAGAGAATAGGAGGAGGAGGAGAATCCATATGTGCGGCGACCACAACCCCCTCCCCACCCCCTCCCTCCCCCCCCCCCCTCGCCGCCACGCCGGGGCTGTCCGTCAGAAGGGTGCACCTGCCTGCCCGGGCTGGCGGGAAGATTCCACGGCGGCTTCGGTGGGTGGGCGGGGGGAGGGAGGGAGAGCCGCTACGATTAGCCACGGCTATTAGTTATTGTTAGACGATAGTCGAGGGCGGGGGGGGTTTTGTTCCAGTTAGAGCGTCATGGACCGTTAGATCCATTTTGCTTCTTTTTGTGAAGACTAAACGAGGGGAAAGTTTATAAAGATTGCGGTGACACTAACTTTTCGGAAGGTTTTTTTCCTCTCGAGATGGACAAAGTTTTTGTTGTTGTGAGTGTAATACATTTTTTGTTATTAAATCGAACTAATAATATAACATCACTTATGCTCATAACAAACAAGGTGAAAACTCTTGCTGAGCTTCTGTCAATATTCCGTCTCATCGTTAGAAGACGGTCGGAGGGGGGGGGGGGGGTGAGGGCTTCTGCTCGTTAAAACCTCGTTAAAGTCTGCGGCCATCTTGTGTGTGTGTGTGTGTGTGTGCAAGGTCCTACGCATGAAAATAATGATGAAGCACTTCAAAGCCCATCAATACGGTTATTCCACAATAAAATAATACAATACTATTGATCCACTGGAATGCGGTTCTCTCTCTGCCTCTCTCCCCTCTCTTCCACTCTCTCTCCCGCTCTCTCTCCCTCTCCCACTCTCTCTCGCCCCGCTCTATCTCTCTCCCTCTCTCTCTCCCTCTCCCTCTCTCTCTCTGCCTCTCCCGCTCTCTTCCATCTTTCCCTCTCTCTCTCTCTCTCTATCCTGCTCTCTCTCTCTATCCCGCTCTCTCCCTCTCTCTCTGCCTCTCCCACTCTCTTCCATCTTTCCCTCTCTCTCTCCCTCCCTCTCCCGCTCTATCTCTCTCCCTCTCCCTCTCTCTCTCTGCCTCTCCCACTCTCTTCCCTCTCTCTGCCTCTCCCGCTCTCTTCCCTCTCTCCCTCTGCCCCTCTCTCTCTCCCCGCCTCTGTCTCTCTCCCTCTCTCTCTCCCTCTCCCCTCTCTCTCGCACTCTCTCTCTCTCTCTTCCCTCTCTCCCTCTCTCTGCCTCTCTCGCTCTCTTCCCTCTCTCCTTCTGCCCCTCTCTCTCTCTCTCCCCGCCTCTCTCTGCCTCTCCCTCTCTCTGCCTCTCCAGCTCTCTTCCCTCTCTCCCTCTGCCCCTCTCTCTCTCTATCCCCGCCTCTCTCTGTCTCTCTCCCTCTCTGTCTCTCTCTCTCTCACTCTCCCTCTCTCTGCCTCTCTGTATCCATCTCTCCCTTTCCATTACAGATGCAGTACGTTATACTTTAAGCTCAAAGGGTAGCGGTGCATCGATCAAGCCCGTTCAGGTGGGTCAAGGCAGGTCCCCCACCTGCTCACACAACAGAGCTGGTTCGGGGAGGGAGAGAGTGGCGGGGGGGGTGGGTTGTGGGGGTTATTTTTTTTAATAACACGGCGTCAGGCGTCTGTGGGTTTTTAACCACTCTGAGAGGGCTTGCTGTCGTTCCATCGATTTCATTCCGGAGCCGCAGATAGTGGTACGACTCTTATGGTCCTTATTGGGCCAAAAAAAAAAGAAAAAAAAAAGAGAATCAATGATGGTCGCTTATGAGAGCCAAGTGAAGAGAGAGGGGAGGGAGGAGGGAGGAGGGAGGATTGGGAGGGGAGGGGGGAGGGGGGTGAGATTAGGAAAGCGAGGGAGAGAGGATAAAAGAGAGAGAGAGAGAGAGAGAGAGAGAGAGAGAGAGAGAGAGAGAGAGAGAGAGAGAGAGAGAGAGAGAGGGAAAGAAAGAAAGAAAAAACGATTGAGAGACAGTGAGCTTGAGAGAATGATAGAGGATGAGAGAGAGAAAGAGTGTGTGTGTGTGTGTGTGTGTGTGTGTGTGTGTGTGTGTGTGTGTGTGTGTGTGTGTGTGTGAGCGAGCGAGCGAGATGGGCGAAAGAGCAAGGAGTCATTGAACAAAACTGCCGCTGTTGGAACCTGACCTTTCGTGTAAAGACCTATGAGAAAACACAGCCCATAAAAGGGTCGCTAGAGCTTTTATCCGTTTTAATGGAAACAGTTTCCATAAAAAACGGCCTGAATTTAACCAACGACAAAAAAAAAAAGAGAAAGCTATAAATGAAAAACAAAACCAAAACAAACATCTCACAGCCAAGGTAACATAATAGCCCCAGGTACGAGCGATGCTATCTCGTTGCTTCTCGTTGCCGGCTTGCGAGGCCAGGCGAGGAGGCGAGACACATCCAATTGAGTCCCAGGACTGAGCAGGGCCTGCTGGGCAGAGACGGGGGCCCGTGTCAGAGCTAATTATCCCTGGGAGACATGACCAGAATCACTCAGCTGTGTTACATAAATGCGCAGGCACACACACACACACACACACACACACACACACACAGACACACACACACACACAGACACGCACACGCACATGCACACACATGCACACACACACACACACACACACATGTCAAGGGAAAGTAAGATTAATCCTATTTTCTCGTCTTTCGAGTCCAGCCTTTCTGTCTTCAGCTCCTTCGCCGTATTCATTTGAAAGTCAAATTTCCGTTTTTTTTACTTCCTCTAGTTCGGGTGGGGGAGGGGGGGAAGGGAAGAGTAGGTAGAGAGAGGGTGAGAGAGGGGGGGGGGGGGGGGAGGTGTCAATCAATGACAAAAGCCTATTTGAATCGACCGGGTGTGAATTTCCGAGCGGGTTTGTTTCGACTCGCGCTAACGTTAACATTTTTCCCTGACGCGCACGCGGCACGGACACGTTCCATCATCGTCCTCGTCGCGGCTCGTCTCATCGCTATGCCGGCGCTAGCCAGCGTTTGTCTGATTTGATATCGGTGAGCGCGGACCCCGGAGGGCGATCAATACGCCGTGCCGGTTACTGGTACCGGCAGACCCCCCCCCCCCCCCCTCTTCAGACGGAGAACCAACGTGACGGACTTGTCAGTCCTTCCTGTGATGACTCTTCTCTGGGCCCTGGCCAATCTTCACATTCATGAACCCCAAAGCAACACAATTTTGCCCAATTTCCATCAAAGTCGAGGCGTGGAAGAGAGAGGAGGACGATGGCGTACGCATGACATCATCTGAATCCTAATGGAGTTCTTTTTTTAGTTTTTTGAGACAATAAACGACGATTTGTCACGGGGCGATGGATTGATTTTTATCAACCATAATAGTCTACGAACACACGGTCTTCTAATAATAAACAATGTAAAAAAAAAAATAATCTAATAAACAAGCGCATTCGGGAACGTTTTCGGTAAAGAAAGCAAGCAGGAAGAAGGTTTTGGGATTCTTCCTGCGAGGTGAGGGTGGCGATGCTAAATGACAAGCTCCCTTTTTTGACTACAGTCAAAACAACAACAACAACAAGGACAGAATGCTATGCTGTCTGGAGACACCCCTTGAGGTAGGGGCACGGGGGGGGAAACACGACACCGGTATTAATAGTATTAATTACTACTATTCACTTCAGCGCTCTGCTGCTGACACGGCGATTCTCCAGCAGAAGGTGGGTGTGGTGCTGTCTCTGAGAGAGAGAGAGAGAGAGAGAGAGAGAGAGAGAGAGAGAGAGAGAGAGAGAGAGAGAGAGAGAGAGAGAGAGAGAGAGAGGGGAGAGAGGGAGGGGGAGAGAGAGAGAGAGAGAGAGAGAGAGAGAGGAGAGAGAGAGAGAGAGAGAGAGAGAGAGAGAGAGAGAGAGAGAGAGAGAGAGAGGGGTGGGGTGGGGATTGGCCCCTGCTGGGTTGAGGCTACTGGTTTGTTTTGGATGGCCTGTTGTTGTCAGGGAGCTGTTGACAGAGACACATCCAGGGATTGGAGTGGTGATGGAGGCGGTGTTGCTGGTGGTGATGGTGGTGGTAGAGGTGGTGGTGGTGGTGGTGTTGGTAGTCGTGGAGGGGGATGTGGTGCTGCTCTCAAAGAGAGAAAGTGAGAGAGTGGGTGGGTGAGTGAGTGAGTGAGTGAGAGAGTGATTGGCCCCATGCTGGGTTGAGGCTCCTGGTTTGTTTGGATGGCTCCTTGTTGTCAGGGAGCCGTTGAAAGAGACACATCCAGGACCCAGGGATTGTGGCTCTCTGGGGGGTGGTGGTGGTGGTGATGGTGGGGGGTGCTGGAGGTGGTGTGTCATCATCACACGCTGCCCTGCCTTGGGGGAGCTGGGGGGAGGGGAGAGGACGAGTGTAGAGGGAGTTGTTGTCCCATGGGTGCTCTGCACACAGAACGTAAAGCAGCAGTGCCATGACCAGAGAGGGGCACACACTCACACACACACACACGCACGCACGTGCGCGCACACACACACTCTCGCGCACACACACACACACACACTCTCGCGCACACACACACACACACACGCGTGCACTTACAAGCACACACTCCCCCTGATGAGTCAACACCGGAACAATTAACTTGCTCCCGCCAGTTGTGACTGCTAAGATGCTAATTGTGGCACTTTGATAATTACCCACCACCCCCTCTATCACCACTGCACACACATGCACACACACACACATGAACACACACACACATGAACACAAACACACACACATATATACACACACACACACACACACACACCATCTTTTCTTTTTTTCATGTCCCCAAAACCGAGCTCCTCTCTTTCCCGGCTGATTGGTTTAATTTCGCTCACACTGGATCTCTGGTGAAAAGCCATTTAAGGTGAAAGGGAAGGTACGCAGTGCAACTACACACTCACTCCCCCTTCCTTCTCCTCTCCTTTCCTTCTTTCCTCATTCTCTCTCTCTTCTCCCCCCCTCTCTTCTCCCTTCCCCTCTCTCTCTCTCTCTCTCTCTCTCTCTCTCTCTCTCTCTCTCTCTCTCTCTCTCTCTCTCCTCTCTCTCTCTCTCTCTCTCTCTCTCTCTCTGTTCTCCTGCTATCCACCCTCCCTAGCTCTCCCTTTCTTTCACCCCCCTCTCTCTCTTCTCCTCTCTCTTCCTCCCTCCTCATCTCTCTCTCGCTTCTCCTCTCCCTCACTCTCTCCCTCTCTCATCTCCTCTCACTTCCTTCT
Source organism: Muraenolepis orangiensis (assembly GCA_027704905.1). NCBI lineage: Eukaryota > Metazoa > Chordata > Actinopteri > Gadiformes > Muraenolepididae > Muraenolepis > Muraenolepis orangiensis. The sequence continues at coordinate 23,181,214 of CM051020.1, read as the reverse complement.
TTCATCTCTCTCTCTCTCTCTCTCTCTCTCTCTCTCTCTCTCTCTCTCTCTCTCTCTCT
>CM051020.1:23173655-23176155 GCA_027704905.1 Muraenolepis orangiensis | reverse complement strand
AGAGAGAGTAAGCGAGAGGTAGGTAGGGTGTGAGAGAGAGCGAGAGAGAGAGAGAGAGAGAGAGAGAGAGAGAGAGAGAGAGAGAGAGAGAGAGGAGAGAGAGAGAGAGAGAGAGAGAGAGAGAGAGAGAGAGAGAGAGAGAGAGAGAGGAGGAGGTGGTGAGAGAGAGAGAGAGAGAGAGAGAGAGAGAGAGGAGAGAGAGAGAGAGAGAGAGAGAGAGAGAGAGAGAGAGAGGAGAGAGAGAGAGAGAGAGAGAGAGGAGAGAGAGAGAGAGAGAGAGAGAGAGAGAGAGAGAGAGAGAGAGAGAGAGGGAAAGGGGGATTCATCCATCTCTTGGAATGAGTAATCACAATTCTTTATCTCTCTCTCTCTCTCTCTCTCTCTCTCTCTCTCTCTCCTCTCTCTCTCTCTCTCTCTCTCTCTCTCTCTCTCGCTCTCCATTATTGACTTTTCTTATCAGGCCTGAGCCAAATGCACCCCCATGGCCATCCCCCCTCCTCCCCCTCACCACCACAAGGTGTCAATAGGGTCTGGCAGCCAAGCCTAACCTTCCAGATATCCTCACTAGCCCTGGGCATGCAACCACACACACACACACACACACACACACACACCTGTCCGTCTGCCATCGCTGTCTGGTTTCCGTGCCGAAACCTCCTTCCAAACCTCTCTGACACACTCTCACAAACACACACCGTCCACTCCTACACCCCCGCCCCTCCCCCCTATCCCTACCAGTCCAAAAAACAACCAATCTCCTCTCCCCTTCCTCCCTTCCCCTCCCCTCACATGTCAGTTGCCTCAAGACCCCCCCCCAGCAGGAGCAGCACCACCACCACCACCACCACTACCACCACCCCCACTACCTCTACCACCACCACCACCACCACCACTACCACTCCACCACCACCCCCACTACCACTACCACCCCACCCCACCACCACCACCACTACCACTACCACCACCACCACCACCACCACCACCACCTACCACCACCCCCCACCACTACCACCACCACCACCCACCACCACTACCACCACCCCCCACTACCACTACCACTACCCACCACCACCACTACATCTGTCACTCTCCGGATAAGATGTTGCCAGGCAGACCCGTCTGGGCCGTGGCGGCAGAGACGTAACGCGGGTTGACGTTCAGGGGGATGGAAGGCAGGGAGGCGGGGAAGGGGGGGAAGGGGGGGAGGGGGCGGGGCCGGCGGGAGGACCGGCAACCGCTGTCGGAACGCGTGGCTCGGTCGCAGGCCGCCGCCCACGACGTTTCCATCGCAACGCACGAACGCGCTTACCGTTCGAATCACGAGGTCGCTGTATTAGGTGTAGTCGTGCGTACGACGCTGTTCATCCATTTATCCACTCATCCATCCACTCCCTTCACTCACTTCTGCATAACAATCCAAGGGACGCCGCGTGGCACACGCTGCGCTAACGCGGTGCACACAAAAGCGGTAAAGCACGCACTCATCAATTCAAATCAGTAGACGATCACAGGCTGCTGGGCTACGCCGTCGACCTCACAGACAATCACAAAGCACTTTGTTCATACTTAGAGACGGCCGTGAACGGCGACTTCTTCCTTCTTGTCGTACAGTAAATACAATAAAATAATAAAAAAAGGAAACAGTTTTAATAGTGCCATTAAATCTGGCCGGCGGTTCATGTCCGTGCGGCGGTATGACAGGACGATGGGGTTAAACGCAAAGCGCTCTGTGTGTGTTTTTACTGGGTGAGTGGCGGCGCTCAGGGAGGCAATCAACGGGGTCGATGCGGTTGTTTCGCTAATTAGTCTGAGACAATCGGAAACACTTGTTTCAGCGTGTATGTGCGTGTGTGTGTGTGTGGTGTGCGTGTGTGTGCGCGTGTGCGTGTGGATACACACTCGCGTCGGCCTTCGGGAAACGGGAGATAAGGCACCGATGATGTACGTCTGTGTTTTCGCACGATCCGCTTCGACTCGAGCGGACCGGCCGCCGCGAGTCCATTTGAAATTCCTACATTCCTAATTACGCAGACAAAGACAAGACTTTGAGGGTTTTGAGTTGATTCCGTGCCGGTATAGGAAAAGAGCTCTTTAAAAGATGCTGCATCCACAGGAGAAAAGAAAGCTCAACTTCATTCCCGGATCAAAGTGTGGAACCACAGACAGCGGGAGGAGGGAGCAGACACATTGAAGTCAATCCCCTCGAGTCCTGAGACGGCGGGGGGGAGAGAGATTTCATCAACTAAAAGGACAGTGTGAGTCCACCCCTCCACCCACCCCCCCCCCCACCCCCCCCCCCCAGGAGAGAGCGGAGCAGATAGCTGCCTGGTCCAATCGCGGGATGACTCGGCGACGCCTCTGACGGAGCGAGGGGAACATGAAGGCGGAACCGACTCCACTCGGTTCCGCCTTCATGTGCTTTGCTTTGCTTCATCAGAGACGCCGATAATCAATGAAGGTCGTCCTTGCAGCGGCTGTACTCAGATGTGTGTGTGGTTGT
>CM051020.1:23166155-23168655 GCA_027704905.1 Muraenolepis orangiensis | reverse complement strand
TTTATTTTCTTAAACTTCCTTTCTTTTCTTTTCCCGCCCCACACTGTACACACTACTCGTTACACATCTAGATCTAGGGTAAGTGTTAAAAGAGGGCGCCTCCATCAGCGTTGTGTATGTTAATTACAGATGTGAAGATAGCAAACAGCCCCGGCCCTAATGACCTCCCCCGGGCCCCTCCCCCGCCCCCCCCCCCCCCCACCCACCCCCACACACACACACACACACACATACACACGCCGATGGGGGCCTCCCCTCTGAGGTACCTCTGTGGACCATCATCATCACCATCACCATCATCATCAACACACGGCTATGATCGCGTTCGCCGAGGCTTCCTCCGAGTAAACAGCAGACGTCTCTAATATTATCATACGCTCCCATCAAAACATGACCCAGAACAATCGGCCCCAAAACAACTTAAAAAAAAAAACTAAAAATAAATTCAACAACAACAACAACATGGGAATGAAAGTCTGGAGGATCTTAAGAGTAGACTTTATGCTTTTGTTTTTGCGATACAGGTTTTGGCAGGTGGTTGAGCAAGTCATGAAGTGTGGGAAAAAATAGTGGAAGAGTGTGGAAGTGAAGCAGCCCACCATATAGGCCTGGAACAGTACACAAACGCCATGTTCCAACCCTCTTGAAAGATGGCTGAAGTCAAATACAATGTATGTATATGCATATATATATATATATATTGTATGATATGCATATATATATATATATATATATATATATATATATATATATATATATATATACACAAAAGTCTCCCCCTTTTGAAGCGTTCTTGCCCGACGCGTTGATTTTAATTATGTCGACATGGCTTATAACTAAGCATCAAAGCTGGATACATATTTAGAATTTAATAACGGTATTATGAATATATTATCAGGCCTTTAAGCCTGGCAAGAACAGCATGTTATTGAAAAATATATCGAGTCTCTCAATTCACCAAACAAGGTTTAAGACCCCTGAACTAGCGCACATCCTCCAGTAACAAAGTACACAGGCACAAGTATTTGAGCAACTTATAGTATAGTGTAGTTATAGTATAGTATAGTTTTATTATAGTACAGTGATAGTATAGTGTTGTATAGTATAGGTATAGTACAAAGTAAAGTATATAGTGTTAGATTGTAGGAAATTCCTACTGCGGGAGGGAAATGGGGAGTAAGCGTTCCATTGTACAATTCTTGAATCTTTAACTTTGATACACAAACGCGCGGTTAAAAGAAAAGAAAGATGAAATAAAATTATATTCACAAAATGATATTATATATGATATATATTTTTTCGCTGTATACCAAAGAGAACATGGCCCTGCAGCCCAGTGAGAATGTGTATCACTCAGGCAAAGCTGTGTGGTGATGCATAAACTAGGAGAGAGACAGACAGACAGACAGGACAGACAGAGACAGACAGACAGAGAGAGAGAGAGAGAGAGAGAGAGAAGGGATAAATAAAATAAGAGAGGGAGAGAGAAAGAAAGAAAGAAATAAAAAGAGAAATAAAAAGAGAGAGAGAGAGAGAGAGAGAGAGAGAGATTCTAAGATAATGAAAGAAAATATACTAGTAAAAAATAAAAAAAGTTGAAAGATGTCTTGATGTTTGGCAGGGCTGGTCTTCCTCCCACGGTTGTCCCCGGGTCGTCTCCTCATTATCGGGGCCCTTCCTCCTCGGCCCCCATCCTTCCCGACCAGGGTAACCCGAGCCCCGGAGCCGATGTCTATCGGAGCCCCTCCGCTTACCCTTTGTTGTCTTTTCCCATGCCGACTCCAAATAGGAGCGTCTCTGTTTGTGTCACTAACCCCCGCCTCCCTCCTTAAGGTCTCATCATCTTTATCTCCCCTGCTTCTTCACTCACTCCCACCACCCCCCCCTCCCCATCACCTCCCCTCACCCCCCCCCCCCCCTCTCCTCCTCCCTCTCCCATCTCATCCCATCCACCACCACAACCACGTCCTACAAGACCTCCGCCTCATCTCCAATGACAGTTAAAGAGCTTCTATTGAGGAGGGGGGAAGGGAAGGGAAGGGAAGGAAGGGAAGGAAGGGAGAGATAGCGGGGCTGCTTTGAACCTCAACATGTGGTCCGGGATGGGGTGGGGGGGGTGGTGGTGGAGGTTGGGGGGGGGGGGGGGGCGGGGTGGAGGTCTCTCTCCTCACGGAGGCATTGTCTGTCTGTTGCCGTCTCTAGACCTGCAGCAGGCCGATGGACAGTGTGCCGGACCGGTTCCCCGGGTTTCGGAAACCCACGTATATGACTTTCAACATTCCCCTGCTTTTGTTAAGACCTCACACGTTGGCACTCTTCAGTACTATATGCTACCTGTTGATACGTGTATACTTATCTATATATATATATATATATACATATATAGATATATATACCTATAATTCTGCACGTATCTCATACTTACTCTATCAATTATTTTATACATACTTATAGTAGTATCTTATTAACATATATATATATATATATATATATATATATA
>CM051020.1:23153655-23163655 GCA_027704905.1 Muraenolepis orangiensis | reverse complement strand
TCTGGTTTATTGCTCCTCTTCCCTTTTTTCTGTCTTTCCCTTCCCGGTTTCCATCTCAAAGCGGGGGAGACTCAATTTGTGATGTACAGAACCAACGCAAGGTGCCCGTGTCCTTATGCATACCCGTGGCGGTATGGTTAACCCTCCCCGAGAGTGACTCCCTGTTAGTGATAGCTAAATACGCGTGGTCAAGAGTCAAGATTTAGAATATATTACATAGGGTGACCAGAATCACCAAAAATGTCTGTGATTCGGCTTTTGCGTCCTACAGTGTCATTACTTTGACATTTCTCCTCATGTCCCGCCTTCTCGCATGACGCCACCATTGGTCGGTCATGTAGGATACAACTAAAAGCCCTGCTCACAAACATTGGCCAAACTGCATGTCACTCACTACCCTCAGCACAAACCCCCCCGAACCCCCGCCCCCCCCGTCGGACACATTTGGCTATCCAATAAAAACCAAAAATATGGTGACCCTTTATTACAACGCGTCACACGTGGCGATCAGGCGACACTCCGGTTAGAACTGGCCACTCAATAATATCGCACCGGATATACACCGGAACAAAACAGTTTCAACATCAACATCACCATCTCATAACTAACTTATGCTTTGTGGGTCGTTAGCCATCGGCCAATTGCTAATTAGCATGACCCGGGGACGTCGGGGACGCTAGGCCACCGATGGCTAGCCTTCTGTGGCTAGGGTCCTCATTAAGTATCCTCTGGGCCGGCAGCCATAATGACGCTAATTGTTTACTCGGACCAAGGCGAGTGCAGACCAGGACATAATAGGATCATAAAAAGACCCTTAATGCCACCGCCGGCGGGATTTGAACCCGCTTCATTACGGGGCCACGGCTATCTTTAGCGGCTGCACCGCCGTGACCAACATCAGAATCCATCTCACCATATAATAAATAAATAAAGAACTACAGGGCACTTAGTTGAGTGCAGCACACCTCCGCCCAACCCTGGATCTGGGGATTCGGATCTGCGCCAAAATCGAATCAACCGTTCCTCGGCCCATAAATAATCGAACCACCAAGTTGTGTCCAATTACGTACATAACTTTTTGAGTTATCTTGCTAGCAGACAACAAGACAAACAGACAAAGGGGCGAAAACATAACCTCCTCCCGTCTTTGACAGCGGAGGTAAAAAGCGAAAATAATGGAGAGCCTGGTTGAAAAGGTCACAGACACGGTGCTAGCAACCTGCACCACATGAGGGTGGTGCAGGTTGGTCCTGTTGATGTGTGGTGGTGGATGCCATGCAGGGTGGGGTTTATGGTGGGGGGGGGGGTGGGGGGGGGTTCTTATTAGCCTTACACACCTTGCCTATAAGAGGAGCAAGTTGATTGAGGGAGATCTGAGGACAAAGGAGATAAAAGACATGAGAGAGAAACGTGAGAGAGTGGGTGAGTGTGATGGAGAGAGAGAGAAAAAGAGCAAGAGAAAGAGAAACAGAGGGATAGTAGGGGATAAACAGAGGGAGGGAGAGAGAGAAAGAGAGGAAGAGAGAGAGAGCGAGAGCGAGAGAGAGAGAGAGAGAGAGAGAGAGAGAGGGGAATATACAGTAAGGGTCGAGAGAGAGGGGAGAGGAAGAGAGAGAGAGGGAGAGGGTTGAGAGCGAGAGCGAGAGCGAGAGAGAGGAGAGAGAGAGAGAGAGAGAGAGAGAGAGAGAGAGAGAGAGAGAGAGAGAGAGCGAGAGCGAGAGATGCTCCTCTGTATTCCCAGCATGGTGCCTGCAGAATGTCATTACCCACAACAATAGCATTTCTGCTCTATTTGCCTGCCATATTTTTCCCTCTGGCCTCTGAAGTGTGCCACTCTCCGTCAGGCCGCAGGGAAGAAAGTGCCTGTACAGAACAACAAAAACAACAACAGCAGCCGCTCTGACCCACCCCCACCACCAACCCCCTCAAAACAGCCCTGGTCCGCTGCTCTCTGGCCCAGGCACACGGCAAGGTGAGAACCCCCCGCTGGGCCAGAGAGAGAGTCACGGAGGCTTTGGCTCGTCACTGGAGAGTTAAGGGTCCGTCGGGAGGAGCCAACTCTGTGTCTTCAGAGAGACACAACAAGCCTCAACAGCATGCCCATCCGTCACGGGTTAAATGATGCAACAAGAAACAAAGACACCAGACTGTTTTGACATGATTATGAGGTTATGTTTTCACCCCCTGTTTGTTTGTCTGTCTGTCTGTTTGTTTGTCTGTAATGCTACGTTCCCACTATCACGATTCGCGGCACGATTGAAATCGTGGTCTTACTCATGGAGTAATCGTGGTGATCCTATCAGATCTTATCAGATCTTGAGGTCAGTCATGGCAATCGTGTTAATCGTAGAAACTTTTTGAACGGTTCAACATTTTTCTATGATCAATGTGATCAATTGTCAATCAGGATCATCGTACCAGATCGTATTGCATTGTAACGAAGCGCGACAGATCGCATCTAATAGTGCTTCCAAATCGTGGTGATCGGGATCGATCTTAGACAAGACAAACACCACGCTCTGTTGAGATGTGTTGCGATCTCCCACGATCTGTTATGCTCTTTCGGGTCCTATTGCTCAAGACCTGACACGAATGACTCACGAGCAGATACGAGTTCATACGAGAAGATGCGAGTAAATGCGAGTAGTTACGTTTTTACACGAATGCTCACGATCTGTTACGAGTTCTCGTGCCCATATCCGGACAAGATTTAATGCATCTCATTCAGCAATCTACTCTTGAAGAGAGCTTCTTTGCTAGTAATTGTTAGAGCCTTTGAGAGATGCCACCCAAGGGTACCAAGTCAAGTCAAGTCAAGTCAAGTCAAGTTTATTGTCACTTCACAGTTTACACAAGTATAAAGCAGTGGTGTGAAAATCTTATGTGCAATACCCGACGACAGACAGCAGTTATAAAAATAAGATAAAAATAGATAAAAATAGAATAAAGTTAAAAAATGAATTAATAAAATGCAATATATCAGCAATATATCGGCACAGAAAAGAGCAATATGTATATATAAATCAATGTAATAAAATATACATTGTTATATGCTATACGCCCTTGTTCAGCAGCCTGATGGCCTGACTGTGGAAGCCATCTCGGAGTCTATTTGTACGGCACTTGATACTGCGGTATCGCCTGTCTGCCTGCCTACCAGAGGCAAGAAGGGAAAGGGCAAGGCTGTCCCACCCCCAGACCCTGAACCAGTCCAGCCAGAGCCGGAACCAGAGGAGACAGGTGACAGCTACCCCTCCGAGAAAGCAAAGCGAAACAAAACAGTCACAGCCTTCTCTGAAGAGCAAAAGGAGAAAATCATTGAGTTCCTCATGAGAAATGAGGTGCTGTACAGAAAACGCCTTTTGGGGTTCAAGGATGTTACCCAGAAGGAGGATCTCTGGGCTGCACAGGCTGCCAAGATGACTAGTACAGCTAAAAATATGGTACACAAGCAATGTTCCCTCTAATTTTTCATGTGTCTGGGCATACACACAAGCTCCCTGAGCACACTGAGGACCACTGTGAGCAACATCAGATGTGCATGCTGTGGCCACACACCAGTTCAAAACTTGGATCATAGCATGTTACATGGCTTATTAAAAGAATCAAATTACAGCAGCAATTTTCACTAGTTTACTTTTAATATAAGTGATTTGACAAACTTTAAAGGAAAAAGACAAAAATCTTGTTGTTCATGAGATGTGTAGTATGTTTTATGTGAGAGTCCTGCTTGGCCATGGGAAGAGTCTTGCTTTGGCCTGTGTGAGGTCCTGTTGTGGCCTGTGTGAGGGTCCTGTTCTGGAGGAAATGATACATATACACCTTTCAGACATAACATTTTGACATAAACTATTTGAACATACTCCGACAGCCATTCCATCTTAAAAGAACCACATTTCTTTTTTACAATGGCTTGGTGAGTGGATGTGTCGCTGCCCGTTCGTTTCGCCATGATAAGGGGTTAGCATTTGCGTCTCGTAACTCCGCCGCACTGTTGTTAGCTAGCTAACCTGCACGGCGCGAATGGGCAGGGCAATAGTGTCAATGCTATGATTGGCTGCGTAGCGTAAGTGAACCGAATCGTATCATTGGCTGGACACCTGTCACTCACTGAGTTACGTTGCAAAATAGTACAGAAAACAAAATTATTATTATTATTATTGGTTTAATTGATTAGATAAGATTAGGACTAATATTAGATATTAATTAATACGTTTATGTTGAATTTTATTTTATGCGCTGCATAGATTTTCTTGTGCGCTGAGAATGTGCGAGCAGTGCGCGATTGCCCAAGCGCGCAGCTTAGAGGGAACATTGTACACAAGCATGAGGACCATGATGGGCCGGCTGAAGAAACGTGCCAAGAAGAGGAGGAATATGCCCTTACTGACATGAACAGGACAGAGAAGTGGGTATGGGATAAGTTCTGTTTTTTGATCCCTCACATTGAGACGGTGGATGCCAGAAATGTGGCCCCCTTTGCAGCAGCAGTAGCAAGTGCCAGTGGCACTGAACTACCACCAGCAGGGTTGCAACACCAACACTCCCAGCAGCCTCACCACCAGCCTCCCAGACAGCCTCCCAGCCAGGGTCGGTCGGCTCCAGACGGGGCAGTGAGGATGGGGGGACCTCTGGAGAACTGGGTAAGCATTATCTCCCCTAATAACAATTGCAGTTTCATTTCACATTAAGATATTCTTGGAGAAATAATTACTAGAAATAATAACATTTCTAAATAAGAAAAGGCTCCCTCTTTGGTGCAGCAGGAGGGTCTAAAACACTATATTTAGTGGGACTCAAATAATTTTGCTCTTTCAGAACAACTGCTGGTTGACTTCATGTCCAGAAGTACTGCTGCGTGTGGCAGCTCCTACGTTGGGAAGTATGTGGAGGAGAGCCTGTCCAAGTTTGCCTGGGCAGATCAGGAGGGATGCTGAGGCGAACATCATGCAGGAGCTACACAGGGCTCAACGGGCAGCTGAGCACGGCCAGACGCAGCCACCACCAAGCCAACACCAGCAGGCCCCCATCCAGTTGCAGCAGTTCCAGCAGCCCATGTGGCAGCCTCAACCCTCCCAGTGGCCACCTCGCCCTATGGGACCTCAACCCAGTATCTGGGCTAGTCAGGACCGCAGCTACGTCCAGCGACAGTTCCCCCGCGCTCCCGATGACCAGCCCACAAACCAATAAGCCTCAGCCAGGACCCTCCTTCGTCAGCCTGCTGGCTAGGACCCATTACACCAGATGCCGGCAGTTTCAACCTCTCCTCGCAGCTCAACACCCCTGATCCACTTGCTGAGGATGATGACACAGACCTGTACCAGGCACAGGAAGACCCCCTGGACGACCAGTAGAGACTCCTTGTGGTAGAAGTCCCCCAAGAATCAGACACTCCTTAATGGCCATCTTTAAGGCCACTCACTTCCTCTCAATATAACAATATTAGATTAGATTAGATTAGATTCAAATGTATTGTCATTGCACAGCACAAGTACAGCGAAAATAATTTAGCATCTAACCAGAGTGCAAATGTTGCAGTAAAGTGCATGGTAATATAATATAATTGATAGTTTAAATTGGCAGGTTAAAAGACAGTCTAGGTATAAATGTGATATGAGCATAATAATAGGTATATGTATATACAGGTAAGTGAGTATTTAACAGGTGGTGATCAGGGGTATGCTATTATTGAAAGCAGGATAAAAATATATAAATGTAAATGTATATACAAGTGAGCATATATAAAGTATGGCATATATAAATGTAAATGTATATACAGGAGTAGGAGCAGTTCTATCAACAGATTTAAATATATATGGCAGGTACCATAAACAGGTATCTTAGTGATAAATATGTTAAGTATAGAGAGGCAGGTAGTTGTGATACAGTTTGTTTTTACAGTTTGTTTTTTTTTCTTTTTTTACAGTTAGTCATCAGAGACATTGGTGGTGATTGTTATAGGTGTTGAGCAGAGGTGTGGGGCAGGGGCGTGAGCAGGGGGGGGGGGGGCAGCAGAGGGGGCGTCAGCGGGGGGGGGGGGGTTCAGCAGCAGGGGGGGGGGGCAGCCATTACATAACAATATGTTATGATAACAAAAAATAAAACGAAAGTCGTTAAGTTACTAATATTTATTTTATGTTATACTGAATGGTGTATGTCATTTGATATTTGACATCCATCCATCCATCCATCTTCTCCCGCTTATCCGTAATCGGGTCGCGGAGGTAGCAGCTCCAGCAGGGGACTCCAAACTTCCCTCTCCCTGGCAACATCGACTAGCTCTGACTGGGGGATCCCGAGGCGTTCCCAGGCCAGTGTGGAGATGTAATCACCCCACCTGTACCTCGGTCTGCCTCGTGGTCTCTTCCCAGTTGGATGTGCCTGGAAAACCTCCCTCGGGAGGCGACCAGGAAGCATCCTTACTAGATGCCTGAACCACCTCAACTGGCTCCTTTCTATGTGATATTTGACATGTCACCTATACTGTATATAACCCTTTACTCCATAGATACTAATTTCAACACATCAATAAAAAATAAGTTTGAAAACTTGTACAAAAGGAGAATTTGCTCATAACGAGCAAATTCTCTTTTTGTGAAGTTTTCTACTCTGTCACACCATTTAACTACAATTAGGCAAGTTTTGAATTGTTGTATGCATAGGTCTTTGATTTGGGAAAGTCCATTTCCTCCAGGTTTTTTTCAGAAACAAAATTCTAAATGTCAAATATCATCCTCTCCACCTTCCGCGTCATGCAGCCCGGCCATCCTGTTCTGCCATGCAACCGCACCTTGTGGTGAGTTGAAGAAGGCCTTCAGGAGTTCCCTCTGATGCTTCGCCTCTGCTCTAGCTGAGTTGCTAGGTGCAGGAGGTTGATCCACATCTAGCCAGTCCACTTGGTCCCTCCATGCCCCTGGGATGACATTGTGGTTTTCATCGTCATGGTCCGCCTCTTGTGCTGCAATGCCTGGATGCCTCAGCCTCAGTAGGTTGTGCAGAACCACTGCCGCCTCCACTATATCCTTCACAGTATTTGGCTACTGCTGTAGAGTCCTGAGAAGACACCTGAATCTATTGGCCAGGATCCCAAAGGCATTTTCCACCACTCGCCTCCCCTTGAGATTCTGTAGTTGAAAATCCTCTCCTCCCTGGACATCCCTCTTCTGCGGTATGGCTTCATGAGGTAGTTCCTGAGTGAGTGCGAAGGCGTTATCCCCTAGGATGAAGAAGGGCATGTCTTGATGATCATCAGGGCTTGCAGTCAGAGGGCAGGGTGGGGGGAGTCCTAGGGCCTCCTCTTCCGGGCCTCCACTTCTTCAATCATGATCGTGAAAGACATCGCGACCACAATCGTATCCTATCATAACGGAGTGCATCGGTTCGTGATGAACGTATCGGAACGTATCTGCACGTACCAGATCGTCCAATTCAGGGAACCCGTTTGTGATGATCGTGTCAGATCGAGACCCAATCGTAGACTCGATCAAAACAATCCTAACGTATTCGTACGCGATCGTATCTGAACGCGAGATCAGACCGTGACAGATCGTGACACCTGAAATTGACAAATCGTGACCAGATCGCATCCAAGCGCAACAAATCGTATAAGAACGTATCGACTCGCATCACCTCGTATCCAAACCTGAAATTTCAGAGAAATTCCACGATCAGCTACGAATGGCCAATCGTGGCGTTCGTAACGGATCGCACAATAGTGGGAACCTACCCTTAGCAAGATAACTCCAAAAGTTATGTACGGAATTGGACACAACCTGGTGGTTAGATAATTGATGGGCAGAGGAACATGGGCAACACATGGAAGTGAGTGGATCTTGTATCTTTTTCCGACGCATGTGGGCGATGCCAATCCCCGCCACGCATGGGATTTGCGATCCCATCACGACGATTTCCGAGAAGAAAGGGAGTGAAAGCCATCACGATGATTGAAGCTATGAACACAAAACTTAAAAAACGAGAAAAAAAAACACAGCGGCATTGTTTGAAAATTGTATCCTCAGCGCAACTAAGTCTAAACTATTAACATGTCGGTGCGTTTGCCAATACTTCAACAGCGTTGCGAAAAAAGAACACTTTAGACTTAGTAACGGATCCAAACAAAGCACCCAGGGGCCACATCCAGCAGTGGGACCCCCCTCGGGAGGTCCTCCCACTCCAAACCCCCAAGACAAGACGTGGGAGCGCTTCTCGGCTTTCTTCCCATCGCCTGGCTCACATGTCGTCCTCTGTGTTCAGTTAGCGGCCCATGACAGCCGAGAAGAAAGAACCAGAACACACAGATGATAGGCAGGGAGGTGTTGAACTACAGACCCCGTTCCCCCCCCCCCCCCCCTCGGCTGGCGAGAGAATATCCGCTTCCGATGGCCCAGAAAGAAGAAGAAAGATTATTTTATTTTTATATATATGCCCATGAGTTTTGAACATTTGGGTCGGGTTTCTGGACATGGAAAGCCTCTATGTTTGGTGTTCTGCCAAAACGGGCCAAAACGGTCGATCTTGATGTTGAGACTTCAGAGGCTCGCAAAGAGCTGTGTGTATGTACGTACGTGTCTCCCTTAAGAACTGTAATGGATTAAAAGACATAAAAGATAACTTGTTTGAATTCATAGCCGGCTTTAGTAGCATTTCTTGTATTAAAGATTTACCAAAAAGAGCTTTAATTCCTACTCCCTGTGCTATAAGCAGATTGCAGGCTTGTTTAAGGACAGCCACCAGGCTAGGCGAAGGCCGACAGTCAGACCTCCGGGGTCTGACGGAGTCCCAGCATCGCCGCGTCGTATATATTGAAAGAAATGTTATAGAAAGGAACGGAGGAACGCCGTTTGGGTTGGAAGCGTGGCGGTGACTATAGCTTCCCTTCTCCGGCTCCTTGCGGTCTAAACAAACTTGACTCTTGGCGTTGTTTTAAATGTAATTTCTCCAAGCATTTTCTCTGGTGGCCTACACATAAACCCTTGTTCATAAGTGTAGGAACAATGCGGTTTTTACGGAACGCACACACGTGCACACACACACACACACACACACACACACACACACAGACACACACACACACACACACACACACACACACACACACACATACACACACACACACACACACAGACACACACACAAACACAGACGTACATCATGCCGTGAGTTCAGGCTTTATGAAACATTTCCCAGGAGGTCTTGCGACTGCGGAAAGTGTCACATAGATTATTTTCTCATTTCTCTCTTTTGATGAAAGCATTACCCCCCTCCCTCCCCCCCCCCCCCCACACACACACACACTCGTCCCCTGCACCAGCGTTTAAACACTAAAGGTTGTGGAAAACAAACAAAGACGCTTCAGCCTTGATAGCGTCTCGCTGTCACAACAATATTACATTTTCTGAATTGTCTTTTTTTTTTTTGCCATCTCCGCCGCCGCCGTTAATTCCGTCGAGCCACAAACGGCGAGCGTACGAAGTCATATGACCCCGTCAGAGAGTGAGTGAGTAAGTAAGTCAGAGCGCCATGGTCTGTCAGTAGCTCCTGGCCACTACCTGATAGTGACCGACGGCGGTTGGAAATATTAGCTCTATTGCTTAAGTGTGAGCGGTCAGAAGTGTGAACACTAAACATTTAAAAAATATAAACCAAATCAAATAATAAAATATTCTGAGAAGAAATAAATGCAGCTCTGAGCTGACCTTTTCTCTGTAGTGTGTGTGTGTGTGTGTGTGTGTGTGTGTGTGTGGGGGGGGGGAGAGAGAGGGTTAGTGTGTGTGTGTGTGTGTGTGTGTGTGTGTGTGTGTGTGTGTGTGTGGTGTGTGTGTGTGTGTGTGTGTGTGTGTGTGTGTGTGTGTGGAGTGAGAGAGAGTGTTTGTGTGTGTGTGTGTGTGTGTGGAGAAAAAGTGTCTGTGTGTGAGTGTGTGTATGGGTGTGTGCGTGCATGTGAGAAAAAGCAATTCAATCTTGCATCCCAGACATTTGATGCGACTCCCGTGTGGGCGGG
>CM051020.1:23138655-23151155 GCA_027704905.1 Muraenolepis orangiensis | reverse complement strand
GGTGGTGGTGGAGGTGGAGGTGGTGGTGCGCTTGGATGGTGGGTGAGCTCTGTGGGGATTTGTGATGTAATGAAGGGAAACCTGGCACCCACTTCCTATTTCGGTGCTGATGCTGATGTCATAGGGAGACAAGTGCTCCTGCCTTGCCTACTACGTTATGATGTTCAGCGGCAGGCCCTGGAATGATGGACTGAGAGGGTCTGATGAAGAAGCATGCCCCCTTCACCACCAATACCGTTCCAGTATCCGCAAATACAGACAATCAATCTCAATCTACAATGTGGTATCACACACATCTTGCTGTCGTAGTGTACTTACAATCCAGACAATATGCACCATATTTAAAAAAATACGGTTACGATAGTACAAGATACAAGAGTTTTATTTGCCATTTGTAACAAGTACATAGGACAGTATCATTCATTTATACTGCAGTATCAATTTTAAAAAACAACACCATAAAAATAAAAATTATATATATACAATAAAATAAAGCAGCAAAGTGACTTTTTGTTTTAATGTTTAAAGTGCCAGTAGTGCAGCAGCATTGTGAATACAGTGCAGTAGCTGTGATGAGTCCAGAAAGTCCAGCAAAGTATGTAAGTGTAATGTTAATGACGTATGTCATGAAAGTGAAAGTGGCAGCGACGTACAGACGGGCATACGGAACATATTTAAACCATTTTTCAAATCGACAACCCTGCTCCGCCTCCTGAGCGACGGTCGCCCCCGACGACGTCCTCCGGCGTCTATACATCACACATCTCCCGCCGCCGTCTCCCCTGTCTCTCCCCTGTCTCTCACTGTCTCCTCCCCCACCCCCATCACCTCCCTCTCTCCTGCCACCAGAGACCAACTCCTACATACCGCTCGCGCGCACGCGTGTGTGTGTGTAGGGAGGGAGGGAGGGAGGGGGGAGGGAGGGAGGGGGGTGGGGTGGGGTGGGGATGGGGTTGGGGGGGTTGGGGGGGGGGAGGCGATCGACTCAATAAAGCTCTCGCCGTGCACTCTGAGGCTTATTCCCCGAGCCTCGTGACGGATGGCTCTCTTAAGCAGCCCGGCCTAAATGGCCAGAGCTGCCATTACCATTAGAAAATATTGAACATGTGTACTGGGTTAACGTCGAGAACGCACGCACGCACGCACGCACACACACACACACACACACAGACACACACACACACACACACACACACACCACACACACACACACACACACACACACACACACACACACTGGACAGTGTGTCTGGGCCCAGTTTGGCTATGTTGCACGGTCACTAGGGGACCAATAAGGAGAGCGATAAAAGGCGGTCTTTCCTGCCGCGGGAAAAACCCTCAGTGGCGCCGGGCGGCTCGGCTAGACCTGTCGGGCCGGCACTCAAACCTGTGACAAACGTTACGGTACGTTCCACAATGTATTGATACCTGATACTGGATACAGGGGAGAGTGTGTGTGTGTGTGTGTGTGTGTGTGTTGTGTGTGTGTGTGTGGTGGGTGGTGTGTGTGGGGGGTGGGGGGGGGGGGGGGGGGAAGACGACAAAATGGCCTCCCGCCTCCCCCCCCCCCCCCCACATCTCGGCTTTTACAACGCCGGGCGGGTGATTAACAGTGGAAGCGGCGCCGCTCAATGCTAACCCAGTCAGGAAACAGGACAAGAGAATTAGCAACGCAAATGTAACGCTACACCCCGTGGAAGGAGGTGGGCTTTTTAACGGGTTTTTTCTCGGTTGTCCGTGTGAGTCCTTGGTGCGTTGTCCTGATTCGGGCTGACCGCGGGTCTGACGAGATCAGCGGTTTGATTTGATGAGCATGATTTCTATAAGTGGATTCGGTGGTTGTTGTTTTTTGGATTTGGGCTACACTTTGTTTTTGTCGTCCAAATCACTTGATTTTTTAAGTAGAGTTGGAGAGCCTGGAAAAAGCCAAACATGCACTGTGTTGACACACACACACACACACACACACACACACACGCAAACTAACACACATGCACACACACACAATAACACACACACACAGACACACACACACACACACACGCCCTTATCCTGCACATGAAAGGCTGGCACCGTTTCAGAGTTGCCAAGGGACCGGTCTGCAAAACACCTGCAAGATAACACACTCAGGAAGGGATTAGGGATTATTTCTGTCCCTCTCTCTCTCCCTGTTTCTCTCTCTGTCTCTCTCTCTCTCTCTCTGTCTCTCTCTCTCTCTGTCCCTCTCTCTCTTTCTGCGTGTCTCTGTCTCTCTCTCTTTCCCTACATCTCGGGTCTCAAGGAGAGACTGTAACCACGGCCTGTCCCCCCCCCCCCCCTCACTCGCCCGTCTGCCTGATATCGTTCAGAATTGAGCCCTGCGGATTTGTTCCCTTAATCCAATATTCATGCTCTGCGATTGTGAGCGTATGCAGAATAGTTTGTTTGTTTGTCTGACAGACACGCACACGCACGCACACACACGCACGCACAGTCACACACACACACCTAGACCAAGAGAAAGAAAATAATAAGAGAGAATGAAAAATTGTATTGGGAGAGAAGTTGTGTGTGGGTGCAACGTTTGCTATGCATGGCAGAGAGTCTGAACTCTGGGGTGAGTTATCAGAGTGAGTCAATTAAATGAGAGAACATCTCGATTGGCCTCTCTCCCTCTCTCTCCCCCTCTCTCTCTCTCTCTCTCTCCCTCGTCGAGGAATAATGCAGTGCGGACCGGTCTGAGCCTTGTTCAAGTGCTGTAAGACTGCAGGGAAATAATGGCGTCCGCCTCCCCAAAGTCGGCCCAATCAAAACAATACGAGGGTGTTTTATTTCAGACAAACAACAGCCACAGCCTCAGTGACAATTGGTATGCCTCACACTTAATCAACTGGTCTGGTGCCAAGAAAACGGAGTCACTCAGTTCATTGTGGCGGATCCCTGAAGAGAATAAAGGGCCCACACTTTGTTTGATCGCCCTCGTCACATGGGACCGCTGATCGATCATACAACGGGCTTTCATGTTCTCTCTCTCTCTCTCTCTCTCTCTCCCTCCTTCCCCCTTCCCCCCCTCTCTCTCTCTCCTTCTCCCCCCTCCCCCCCTCTCTATCTCTCCCTCCCTCTCTCTCTCATCCTCCTCCCTCTCTCTCTCTCACCCTCTCGCCCCCCCCCTTTCCCATCCTCTCTCTCTCCCTCTCTTCCTCCTCTCTCTCTCTCTCTCCTCTCTCTCTCTCTCTCTCTCTCTCTCTCTCTCTCTCTCTCTCTCTCTCTCTCTCTCTCCTCTCTCTCTCTCTCTCTCTCTCTCTCTCTCTCTCTCTCTCTCTCTCTCTCTCTCTCTCTCTCTCTCCCCTCTCTCTTTCTTCCTCCCCCCTCTCTCTCTTATCCATCCTCTCCTTCTTCTCTCTCCTTCTCTCTCTCTGGAGTGGAGGCAACCTGCAACCACTGTTAGTGCTATGATGTGATTTATATTGTATCACAGTTTCTAGAAGAATCCTTACGTTACATAAATGTGCTAAAGTCTTAAGAGATGCCCCGGCCGTGACCAATTATTGATCGGGATGGATCTGATTAAATAGAGAAGGCTTCGATCGACACCAGGCTTTGATCTATGATGCTACAGAGGAGCACGGCATGGGAACTAAACTAGCCTTGTTAGCATTGCGGGTTTTGCTTTGCTTGTACCACACCAGTGATAAAAATAATCTCTCCCTGTTTAACCTTGTTTTGGAGACAGTTTCTGGTTTATTGAGGTTAATTATCGTAGAAATGTCTAGGAGCATCGGGGCCAAGATCCTGTGGTGGTTCTCTGGCATCGGTTCCTCGGTTCCTCTGGTGGAGTGAGCAATGTAGCGTCGGGCGACTTGCTGTCCAAGGTCTAAGGTCTTTATACATATATATACCGTATTTACTTATATATGTGATATACGTGAAATATACATGACTCACATACACGTAATGCATTATTCCGTAGCGATGGTGATCAGTGTGTCGGATTACGTGGCAATCAAAAGGAAAATAACGTGACGAAACTAAAAAAATTCTAAAAAATCAAAAAGCTACTTCAATATGGAAAAATAATATAAACCAAATGAAGCCATTAACGTATGACTCGGGGTGGGATAAAAAAAAAAAAGAATTACAATAACGTAAACCATATTAAGAGATTTGAACTAAGTGCGTCGTGAGGGCTTTATTAATCATCAAAGGACTCTGTAATTACTCTCGATAGTTTCAGACAAGTTGAGCCCAAAGACAAAAGGGAAATTAAAAGCGTGGTGTTTTTATTATTTTTTTATCACTCATGACCGCCGAGGATGAATTAACAGCTCGGCTTGGCCCAGGCAATTACCAAAAAAATAATATTTTTTAATAATTAGCCTATTCATTATAAGTTCTTTCTAAAGCTCGCCCCTGTTGTTTTGTTTCGGAGCCACAGAGCTCGACGAGGGAGGTGCTTTCCCAAAGTCTTGTGACTTTCTGGACTTTTAAAGGACTTTTTTCCCGGTGACTTAACGGACATCTCATCGAGAGAGGGAGGAGAAATCCAGATTTAAGTTGGGTGAAAGAGAGGAGAGAGACGGAAGGAGAGAGGGGGAGAGAGAGGGGGAGAGAGAGAGGGGGAGAGAGATGGGGGGAGAGAGAGAGGGGGAGAGAGAGGGGGGGGGGCGGAGCGGAGAGCGTGTTTAATTGCGATTACCAGGCCGATATTTACATAGTTAACGCCCAACCCATATTTGTGAGCAGGCAATTACGGTCGGGGGGGCCTCGGTTCCCAGACCTCTGTGAGTGAGGACCCCGGCGTCCAATCTTATGTGGGGCACATGTGAACCACCACAACAACGAAAACTAAACCAAAACATGTGGAATCAATGCTTTTCTTCTGTTTCCTGTCTGTCACTCTTCCTCCCCCAAAATGAAACAAAGAAAGAGAGAGAGAAAGAAAATACATGTCAAATTCGAAAAATTCTGTGCCAGCATAGCTTCTTTCTCTTTCATGCTCTTCCGCGGCGGGGTGGACTTACAGGCCTATTATTATGGGATGTATTCAGCCAGATCCCATTCTACCACTACTACTACTACTACTACTACTACTACCACGGCTGTTTGTGGTCGGGGTCGGTTGGATCTTTTCAATTAGCATCGGCGGTCCGTGTTTGTCCCCCCACCACACACACCCACACACACCACACCACACCACACCACACCCACACACACCACCACACCACACACACCACACACACACCACAATGAATATATTTATTTAAATCTGCCCTGCCTCCGTCAATGGCAGCGTGACACACACACACACACACACACACACACACACACACACACACACCACACACACACACACACACACACACACACACACACACACACACACACACACACACACACACACACACACACACACACACACACACCGACTACAGACAGGCGTATAGCGGGGGGACAACAACAACTCAAGAGTGTGTGTGTGTGTGTGTGTGTGTGTGTGTGTGTGTGTTTGTGCTCTCTCTCTCTCTCTCTCTCCATCTCTCTCTATTCACTGAGCGATGACGAGGAGAGACGGGTGAATAATAAAGGTCCGCGGTGACACGGGGACGCTCTTCAAGAGCCCCAGCCAGGTGCTGTGGTTCACAAAGTTATTTATTAACCCAGATCACTATTGAAATTTATTCCAGCGCTACGCACGCAGCTGCTATTCCCACGGCTGCTTCTGCCCCCCCCCACCCCCCAATACTCCATGCTTATCTAACCTCACTCTCCTCTCCTCTCTCTCTGTCTGTCTCTCTCTCTCTCTCTCTCGCATCACTCTCCTCTCTCTGTCTCTCTCTCTCCAGTCTCCTCTTCTCTCCTCGCATCACTCTCCTCTCTCGCATCACTCTCCTCTCTCTCTCGCATCACTCTCCTCTCTCTCTCGCATCACTCTCCTCTCTCTCTTGCATCACTCTCCTCTCTCTCTCTCTGTGTCTCTCTCTCTCTCCAGTCTCCTGTCTCTCTCTCTCTTGCATCACTCTCTCTCTCTCTCTCTCTCTCTCTCTCTCTCTCTCTCTCTCTCTCTCCTCTCTCTCTCTCTCTCTCTCTCTCTCTCTCTCTCTCTCTGCTCTCTCTCTCTCTCTCTCTCTCTCTCTCTCTCTCTCTCTCACATATTGTTATTCCATCTTGATACGCTCTCTGCTTATTCTCTTTCTTTCTCTGGTTCTTCTCCCTCCTCCTCCTCCTCCTCCTCCTCCTCCTCCTCCTCCTCCTCCTCCTCCTCCCCCTCCCCCTCTGTCTGTTCCTCTTCTCCCCCATGTTGCCCTAGTTTGCCCCGTCCCAAATAAACATCAGAAAGAAAGCCAGGCCATAGTTGACTAGTTGAGTTCACCCACCCGGGTTAACTCAACTCTCACCTATAGCACGCATTGTGGATATCTATAAAAAATACCTGTAGGGGGTTACCTTACTGTACATAACCATATATATATATATATATATATATATATATATATTATACCGTGAAGCCATGACTGAGTATGTGGTCGACCAAAGTTGGGCGGATTTCATTTGAAATATTGTCTGGCTTTTCTCCTCCTCCTCCTCCTCCTCCTCGTCCTCCTCGTCCTCCTCCTCTTCCTCTTTATTTTCAGGCTAGTGTTTTCCAGGTGAACAAAGAAGTGTGCTTGTGGGATGCTGACACACGTGTAATACGGTTGTGTTGAGTGGTGTGTTTCTTCAACTGATGATAATAACGATTATAATAATAGTCTTTATCCTCTGTTTGATTTTAAGGTTTCTTATGGACACACACACACACCTCCGTCCCTATGGTTCTATCTATCTATCTATCTATCTAGAGGAGAACATTCAGCCTATCCAGGAATGTGGTGGTTTTGAAGCCGGGGGATGGATTCACCTTCATTGGTATCCGTGGGGGACACGGAGTACTGATGACCAATGAGAGTCTTGGGAATGAGACGAGACGTTTGGGATTACACATACGTGAACCCGTCAATCCCCTCAGCGGGGAACGCCCACCGGCATAATTCACCAAAAATAATATAATAATAATAATAATAATAATAATAATAATAATTCCAATATTCATTCTTTAGAGAAAGAAGAAGGATTTCCCGACAATTAAATAAATACAGAAATACGATACGGTACAAAAAAGGCAGGTGCACCCGTCGATTTGTTCAGAATTTAAATTCTGCTTTCCAACCCCCCGTGACTGCAAGCGGTGTGGAAACACAGCCTGAAGCTACCAAACGGCGAGGCTATTTATACTACGGCGTTGTGCGCCTCTTCCGCTCGCACACAACCCAAAAAAAAACAAGACTTGAAGAAATGTCTTTCCTCTCTCCTCTTCCTCTTCCTCTAGTCGACTCTTTGTGTCGTTGTTGTTGTGGCGCACACACACAATGCCGCTTACACGGCACGGATTTGAAGTGTGTGCACGCGCTCGTCCGTTTGTCGCACTGCACTGCACATCGACTTCCGAGACCGCGGTGCGTTGGGAACACTAATAGTAACACGCCTTCGTCGAGGTCTACAGGTCTACAGACCGGAGAAGAGATGAGGAGAGAGGAGAGAAGCTGGGGACGGGACGGGGGGATGCTCTGGTTTCTCCCGGGGCAACCTCTGCCCCGTGGGAAGCACCGAGGAGGAGGAGGAGGAGGAGATGGAGGAGGAGGAGGAGGAGAAGGTGGAGGAGCAGGGGAGACTCTGCAGGGGAGAGAAGGGGGGGGGAACGATATTCTGGCCCGGGGACCGGTTTTTGGCTGGACGCTTGCCTCGTCCACCATCTCAGCCCCTGGGTTGGGGGAGGAGGGCTGGGGGTGATGGGTGGTTGGGTTTGGCGGGTAGGGATGGGGGTGGGGGTGGTGGTGATGGGGTTGGGGTTGGGGGTGGTGGTGATGGGGTTGGGGTTGGGGATGGGGGTGTTCATGCCAAAAAAGGTTTGAAGGCAAAGAATGGCCTGTCTGGCTGCCTTTCACCGCCGCTCGCTGTAATTGACAGTTTGAGACCTTGTCCAAAGTAAATGCCAGGCAGAAAATGAGGGAGACGACAGTGAAATGAGAAGAGAGCTGGGTGCTGACACACACACACACACACACACACACACACACACGCGCATGCCATTGCTGTCCAAAACAACACACATGATGACACATGCTCATCAAAGCAGTCTTGTGTCTCATGTATTCATACACACAAACACATTCATGCATACACACACACACACACACACACACACACACACACACACACACACACACACACACACACACACACACACACCACACACACACACTAACTAAATGTCACAGTTTGAATATCTGTGCAGACAGGGTTTAA
Source organism: Muraenolepis orangiensis (assembly GCA_027704905.1). Lineage (NCBI taxonomy): Eukaryota > Metazoa > Chordata > Actinopteri > Gadiformes > Muraenolepididae > Muraenolepis > Muraenolepis orangiensis. The sequence continues at coordinate 23,142,833 of CM051020.1, read as the reverse complement.
TTGAAAATTGAATTTCAATTTCATATGAAACGATAACAGAATAAAAAAAATACATTGTTTTTCCAATTAAAACAATGAATAATATGTGTGTGTGTGTGTGTTTGTGTGCGTTCATTCGACAAGTCACCGAACCTCTCTCATCCACACAAGTCCACTCCAAAAAGCAGACGGATTATCGCCTCTCTCTCTCTCTCTCTCTCTCTCTCTCTCTCTCTCTCTCTCTCTCTCTCTCTCTCTCTCTCTCCTCTCTCTCTCTCTCTCTCTCTCTCTCTCTCTCTCTCTCTCTCTCTCTCTCTCTCTCTCTCTCTCTCTCTCTCTCCCCCCCAACCTCACCCTCCCTACTCATGAATTCTGCACTACACTACACTTTGCATGGAGTTCGGTGAAGAGGAAGCTATTAGCATCGCCTCCCCCTCCACCACCAAGACCATCACCCTTACCCAACACCACCATCCACTCGCCCTCTTCTTCTTCTCCCCCTCCCTCCCTCCCTCCCTCCCCTGACTCTCTCCTCTGGTTCCTGGCACAAAAGCGCTGCCGTCAGTCAGGTGGGGGGGGTTTCTAGGAGTAGTTTCTTATTGACCTTGCCGTGCGCCATCGATTCGGGCCCTCAAGTCCCCCCCTCTTGTCTACATGCATTAAGGCTGACGGGGGGGGGGGAGAGTAGAAGCTGGGTGGGCCGGGAGCAGAGAGAAAGGGGGGAGGAGAGGGGTGGGGGGGGAGGGGGGTGGGGGGTGGGTGAGAGGCTGGCTGGTTGGGTTGACACGTCTGACACCCAACGCCAGGTAGCTCCCTCGATGCTCTCAGGCTAGCTCCATCCTGACACGGGTCTAATAGGCTCCGACAGGCCCTCCGAATGGGAAAGCGTTAATGGGAAACGGTGTGTTACCGAGACCAGGTTAGTGATTATAAACCGAGGTCCATGATCTTCCAAATTTAATTCATGAGGTTGGAAGGGAAGCATGTGTGTGCGTGTGTGTGAGTGTGCGCACGTTTGTGTATGTATGTGTGCATGTTTAGGTGCGTGTGTGTGCATGTGTGTGTGTGTGTGTGTGTGTGAGTGTCAGCATGTGTAGGTGCTTGTGTGTGTGTGTGAGTGTCAGCATGTGTAGGTGCTTGTGTGTGTGTGTGTGTGTGTGTGTGTGTGTGTGTGTGAGCATGTTTAGGTGTGTGTGTGTGTGTGTATGTAAGTGTGTGTGTGTGTGTGTGTGTGTGTGTGTGAGTACATGTCTGGGGATAAGTGGAAAGGGCATAAGAGGAGTCAGGTGTAAATTGCAATATGTAAATTGAAATATGTTACTCCCAGATAATCACACGTGAATCTGTGGTATAATTGATTCAGACAATGTGATAGGAGGCGACAAGGCATGTACAACGTGAAGCTACGGACGGGGTTTTTTTTTGTTGCTCAAGGGTGGAGTGCGGCTGCTGTGGTAATTCAGGTTACACACACACACGTTTCTCCTTATATTATTAAGGATATTACACGGGAAAAAAAAACCCCACCGTTATGTTTCACTTATACTAGTGTGAACATTTTAAATACATATTATTATAATAATAGTAGCCTCGGTATTAAATGTGTATTATCCCTTTTTTTGCCAGCGTACTAGCGTCTTTCTAAGTAGATTGTCTGAGTAGATTGTCAGGTAGATATTGTTCAAATTGTTTTCCAACTTTATTGTACTTTTACCTTATTGTACTTTAACTGAACTTATTGTACTTTTACCTGAGCACTGGCTCGGTTCTTGGAGACTTGTTAGGAATGAAATGCACTTTTGACTTCTGGTGACGAGTTGTTCTCTTACCTTCCTTTGTTGAAACACACTATTGTAAGTCGCTTTGGATAAAAGCGTCTGCTAAATGACTGTAATGTAATGTAATGTAATGTAATGTAGTGTAATGTAATGTAATGTAATGTAACACTGATTCCTTATTGGCACAGAAGACTTTTTTGCACTAACAATAGCTTTTACTTTGCCCCGGTTCTTCATGCAATTTCAATTTCCCAAGATACCCACAATCAAATCTGCACACATCAAGTGGAAGGAAATGTCTGCAGATCACTGGTCAGGTAGTTTTAAGACGATGGCGTTTTGTGCAAATAGTAGGACGAAAATCGTTAGGCCGTCTCCTCTTTTTATTCTCCCAAGAGCCAAACAAATTTGCCAAGGGGCAACTTTAAATGATGGTTTGCTATTGGTGCTTCAAAACCATTTAGTTCTTAAATACATTTTGTAAAACGGAGACACACTCGTGGAGCACAATAACAAACAGACAGGAAATAGGGAAATATTTGCTAAATTCAATTAGATACTTAAAATGCCCATCAAGGTTTCCCCGCGAACTGAAACTGGAACACGGTACGTCAAAGATCTGAAAAGATGTGAAGGTGAGCACCTGCTTTCTTTCGTCTGACTCATTCTCTCTTTTAAAAGTCTCGGGTTGGTCTCCCCCCCCCCCCCGTTCCAAGAGATTACTGGAGGAGACACGGCAAAGTCCCTCAACCCTCGTTGAAATCCTCACCAGATCCCTCCGAGCCGATCCTCTCCAAATGTGCCAAGTGAGTTTTGACTGAGAATCACACACGGCTCAGACACATTGAGGGGGGGGGGGGTTGGTTCACACGCTCAAACACAGGCAGGCATGGTTCATTCCACAGGCCCTCTTGTGCAGACGTTACGGTCATCCAAAAAGAATTACAAACAGATCTCCGAGGGGAGACGGTGTTTTCTAGGTGAAATCATAATGAATCAATATGCAGGAAGTGGCTGGGCCACATGAGTCACGATGATCACTCATGGTACACACAACGTTCTCATTAGATTCACATTGATTCTCATTGCACATGTACAGTACAGCGAAAATAATTCTTAATCTTGATTCAAATCTTAAACCAAATCAAATCTTAAAATAATTCATTCAATAATTTCATAATTTGAAATTAAATGTTCTGGGTCCTTTTGTTGTCCGTTTTCAGATAGGGGTTGTTTTTCGAGAGGCTGTTATAAAAAGAATATATACCTTGTTTTTCCCCAAGATACACGATGAATGTATTATAATTTGCGATGCTAATTTTGGCTGTTTGTTCTGACCTTACTCGTTGTTCGGTTATGAACCTCTAACTGATTAGAATAAATGTACTGTAAAGAATGGACGAAAGCATGTGAACCATAAACCTTTTTGTTGTAGATAATATAAATAATATAATTTTAATCTTTGAATAATTGTTACGTGTTCAAAGATATATTCAACCTCGAGGATTAAAGGTGACCGCAAACGTAAAGGCAAAGAAACGAGAAAAAGATTATAATGGTGTACTAAACTTAAACCAACATATGTTATGTCCGGATACAAAAACTAATGAACGATCATTTAGTGAATCAAATATTTGGGTTCAGCCCTCATCATATTGTCGGTTCACAGTTAATTGTTAACATCCCAAAATAATAACCATAATACAACAGTGTAGCATAAGCTTTTGAAACATGAAAGACATGGCCGCTCGGATGCTTTGCTAATAGCCTGAGCGAGCAAGAGCTACATATACAAACGTAAAAATGCGCGGAATACATCTTCGACGTAAGCGTGGTCTGATTAGGGGCTGTAATGAGACCTCAAGGCTGATACGGACCGCCTCAACAGCAGGCCTATATTATCTTGAAAATGAAAGCCTGGCCGTAATAAGGGGGACGGACCCAGAGACGCAATTAGGGACGAGGGGAAGAAAAACAATGAGAAAAAAAAAACATTGCTTCGCATCCTCCCAAGGCTCTCTGCGAAACAGAGCTAAAATAAGCCCCACCGAGCACACGCTCCATCTTACTTAAAATACACATTCGTCAAAGAGAAATGAAGACAAAGTAGTTTTTTTTGCACTCGTGGTAACGGCTGACCATTGGGCATACGCATGCGCAGCGCTTTAGCGTAATAGCAAGCAGGAGGGAAACATCTTTTTTTTATGGCTTAATATATATATATATATATATATATATATATATATATATATATATACACACCTCCAAATATTGTATCTCAGGGAGAGGCAAATGTTTGTCGAGGTGCACATAAAGACACATTTCACGAGGCGTTTCAACAGCGCCTGGGCTTGCGTCGTGGCGCCTTCACCTTGGAATTGGTGCACTCCATTATGTTTTATAGCAATAAGTTTCGATGCA
>CM051020.1:23128655-23133655 GCA_027704905.1 Muraenolepis orangiensis | reverse complement strand
CGTATGTGCCAGCTTTTTCTAATTTCCAATTAGTGTGCGATTCCGCCAAGTCTCCGATTCTAAACTCATTTGCCAATTCAGACGGCAAAGTCGGACTACGTGGTGAAAGAGAAGGGGGGGGGGCAGGATAAAGGAAAGAATAAGGAGAAGCAGACTTCTGGAGTGGGGTGAGCGATATATAGAGATCCCTGTAACAAGAACACATCGCCGTCCGCCCTGGTTTCTACAAATTACATATAAAGCTCCCAGAAATCCCAGACGGATCCACCCTAGAGGCCTCTGTGAGACAGAGAGAGCGAGAGCGAGAGAGAGAGAGAGAGAGAGAGAGAGAGAGAGAGAGAGAGAGAGAGAGAGAGAGAGAGAGAAAAACAGATGTCCATAGAAACAGTGGGACAGGAGACAGCAAAAGTGAATCTGAGACATGGGAAAGGTGTGGCACTGTAATGGAATAAGAGGAGGAGAAGGAGGAGGAGGAGGAGGAGGAGGAGGAGGAGGAGGAGGAGGAGGAGGAGGAAGAAGATACCGTAGGGACTGCCGGGCTATGATTTACAGTACAAGGTGGAGGACGTGGTTTTGAAAACCTGAGCCTGGCACGCATCCAGAGACACCTCGGTGGCTTTCGGCCGGCCTGGGTTTTGGCTTACGGGGTACAGGACGGCACCGGGAAAACCCCGCAGAAGGCCCCTGCCTGGACCCCGTCTGGACACGCTGGACGAACCCTCGGGCCGAAGAATGCACCAGCTTCAACTCCACGAAGCTACTAACGCAATTAACTAAATGTTGAGTTTTGCGCGTAAAAAAAAATAGATAATCGGGCGTTTTTTTTTGGTAAGCTTTTAGCACACCAAAGAACACACAGAAAACGGTTGATCTATCAATTGGAGTCAATTGGCCCGTGTGTGTCCCGGGGCACCGCTTAGCGACACGATCGGGCGCACACGTCTCCACAGAGAGAGAGAGAGACCGGGTGCACAACTGTCACCATAGCGCACGTGAGGCTCACTTATCCGAGTCATTTAACCGTCAATCAAACGCCCCACGAAACGGCACAGATGTCTACCTGGCGATGGAACAGCTGCTGAGTTAAAAATGTAGACGAGCGTTTATAGAATTGGTGGAATCTCCCAGGCACACCACTCGTTGGAAAAGCCCCCCCCCCCCGACGGTACGGAATAATACAAGACAAGACAATATACAATATAATGGAACGGTATAATACAAGACAATATACGATATAATTGAAAATACACAAGCCACAAACATGTCCCAAACATTGGGACAACCATCTCGCCTCGTTTGTGAGGGATTTCTTTCTGTGGTACTAGACAATGTCGGAAGATGCCAATTTTGGTTTCCGTGTCGGGTGCTCTTGTGTTTTGCTATTCCCAATGTGGGTGTTCCGTTGAAGTCCAATTAAAACATAAATAAAAACCTGGCATTTGTTTAGTTTACTATTCCGGAAGTATTCTCAAGCGACGCTCCCCGTCGACGGTGATTGTTGTTGTGTCTCGTCCCCGATTCCGACACGCGGGTTCACGGTGAGGATACTCGAGGCATAAGTAATTCACACAGCGAAAGTGGAAAGTTAGCGCGTCGCCTACACCGACGCGACTTGCGGGAGATAATAGCAATACGATACTCCCATCTCTATCATTTTTTTTGTCGTGTGTCAGATCTGAAATTCATTGCGTATATCATATTCCATTAGAAGTACTTCTCCATCTCCGAGTCCTTCATGTGTGCTGTGTGTGTGTGTGTGTGTGTGTGTGTGTGTGTGTGTGTGGTGTGTGGGGGAAGGCAGGAGCAAAACAAGACAACGCTTTGACCTGGAAACCACCAACAGGAGTGTGTGTGTGTGTGTAGACACACACACACACTCCTGTTGGTGCACACACACACACAAACACACACACACACAAACACACACCCACCCAGCGGGACCTTGATGTAGCGCAGAATAACAATATCAAAGTGCTCCGTCAGATTCCACCGGGATCCAGAATTAACATTACAAACAACGCATCTGCAACACCTTCCCCTCAACCACGCATCGCACTGGGCCATGACCAAAAACACACACAGACTAAGAGAAAACAGAGAGAGAGAGAGAGAGAGAGAGGAGAGAGAGAGAGAGAGAGAGAGAGAGAGAGAGAGAGAGAGACAGAGACAGAGACAGAGACAGAGACAGAGGACAGAGAGAGAGAGAGAGAGACAGAGACAGAGAGACAGAGACAGAGACAGAGACAGAGAGAGAGAGAGAGAGAGAGAGAGAGGAGAGAGAGCGAGAGCGAGAGCGAGCGAGAGAGATAGAGAAGGAGAGAGAAAGAGAGAGAAAAACTGCCAGAGAGAGAAAACAGATAGAGAGAGAGAGAACATAATGTCTCACCTTCTAGCTACGCTATGGATTTGCATAATCTAACCAGCATCAGATTCTGGTAGTGTGCACACCATGCATGTGTGGTAAACAAAAGCATGCGACCCGGGCGACACACACACACACACACACACACACACACACACACACACACACACACACACACACACACACACACACACCACACACACACACACACACACACACACACACACACACACACACACACACACACACACACACACACACACACGAGTCAAACCCGACGAGAGTGAGAGAGAGAGCCCACACCGTAGTACCATTAGCATAAGCCGCACGAGCGCTGCCTATTGGTGTGACCGAGAGGTAAATCAAAAAATCACGAACAAAGCAAGATTTCAAAAGTTACCACCCCCACCTCCCCCTCCCCCTCGCCCCTGCTTCCCCCCCCCCCCCCCCCCGCCACACCCACCCACCCAACGGGTTCCCTCTGCTGTCTTCTGCACCCTTATTGTGGGAGGAAGAGGAGGAGGAGGAGGCTGCCAAGAAGCAAACACGCATCAGCTGACTGATACATTTGTAATCTACTCCCAAACACGGTAAACAATGCAAATTGGATTTCTAATTCATCACCACCCCCCCACCCCCACCACACACACACACACACACACGCACACGCACACGCACACACGCACACACACACACGCACACACAGCCCTCCCAACTCCCCCCCCCCCCCCCCTCCCTCTTCCCCCCACTTATTTATGCAAAGCGAGTGATTGAGTGTCTCCATACGAACGGCTCTGATGCATGGTAACTTCAGTGTGTTGGATGGTGCCAGTGTCTTGGGCGCGTCTTCCACTTGCTCAGATGCTCTTTGTGTTGAGGTAGGGCCTTGTTCTCTTCCTGTTAGAAATGGGGTTTCATGTGCTAAACACTCACAATAACACTCAACTTCGCACACACACCCACCATGTATGCGTGAGTGTGTGTGTGTGTGGTCTGTCTGTGTATGTTAATATATATATATATATTTACGTATATATATATGGATATATGTGTGTGTATGTGTGTGTGTGTGTGTGTGTAATTTATGTATTATTTAATGAGAACAATGAAATAAGATTGAGGTCTCAGCCAATCTCAACCCCTGCTGGGAAAGCCAAGATTCTGCTTTATTTTGGTCATTCAAGTTGACCGGCTACTTGTAATTACTTTGGCTCCTGAGACCTTGAGGGTGAGATAATACTGAATAGGCAAGTCTGTGTGTATGTGCACACCAGGGCTTATGCTCACACACACACACACACACACACACACACACACACACACACACACACACACACACACACACACACACACACACACACACACACACAACACACACACACACACACACACACACACACACACACACACACACACACACACACACACACACACACACGGACAAAACAGGTGTCCCAAAAATGCTCTCTAGCCAACGATTGGTCAGATTAATGATGGGACAACCGTCCAGACATTCAGAAACAGAAATTTTTTAAAACAAGTCAAGGAAAATGGCCGAGTGTGTTAGGCCTCACATATGTGTTCAGGCGCAAACCCGATTATTTTCCTACGCCCCCCAAAAAGAACAGCAAACCCAATTAACGATATCGCTTCTCGGCTCCTCTGAGACAATCTCTCTCTCTCTCTCTCTCTCTCTCTCTCCCAGATAACCCAGGGACACCTAACATGGTGATAAATGGGCCGTGAGGTGCTATCAGCCAAGCTAACAATAGCGGTGAGCACGGATACTTATCGCCGCACGGTCGTTATCTGCCGTTCACCGCAATATTACCCCCCCTCCCCCACCCTCATCCCCCCCCCAGCCAAGGTCAGCGCTAGCTGGCCGCCAGTCATATTTTCATCGTCAAGCGCATTGCCAACTTTGCGATTACCGGAATCTAAAGGATTTTGAATCGTTTGCATTGGTCATATACATGTACACACAGTGAAATGAGTTTCTCTACATTTAACCCATCCTAGTATTAGAAGCAGTAGGGCAGCTTTTGTATATACAGCACCCGGGGAGCAGTGTAGGGGTCTGGTGCCTTGCTCAAGGGGCACCTTTGGCAGTGCCCAGGAGGTGAAACTGTCACCTTTTTCCACTTTTTTGAGGACTTGAAGCAGCGACCCTCCGGTTCCCAAAGCCGAGTCAGCCAACAGACTGAGCTACTGTCAAAAGAACCGTTAATCAAAATGGTCTGTCATTTGCAGGCTACATGCTAATGTACTTGGTTCAACTTTTTTTTTTACATTTCCTATGCCGGTCATGCCTCTCCCCGCTGATTGGGCCATAGGCCCCCGTCGTCGCACCGAAAGGCGCGAACGCGCTGTGATTGGCATGTCTGTGATTGGTTTGACTCCTATTTGAATAACAGAGGGGTTGAATATGTACTTTTCGAGCAGACCAAATTTGCCGTGATTATATTATTCTCGCCTCACCTTCAATCAAGAGAGCCGCATCGCCAAATACATAATTCCTCCATTAGCATAAACACATAGCAGCCGCCGCCGCCGCCGCCGCCGCCAAGGAGGAGAGACGAGCGGACGCAAACATCTATGCTGAATGTCGTTACTTCCCCGGAGACATTAGCCGTGTAAA
>CM051020.1:23083655-23123655 GCA_027704905.1 Muraenolepis orangiensis | reverse complement strand
TATATATATTTCCTGGACCGCCGTGGACGAGGAGGCAGATGCAAAACTCAAAACATGCCAATTTACGCTCTTATTCCATATCTCCATATCTCTCTCTCTCTCTCTCTCTCTCTCTCTCTCTCTCGCTCTCTCTCTCTCTAGCACACACACACACACACACACACACACACACACACACACACACACACACACACACACACACACACACACACACACACCACACACACACACACACACACACACACACACACACACACACACACACACACACACACACACACACACACACACATCACAACTCATGGGCCCCAGTTAGCCTGGGCTTGGGTTAACTAGCTGCCACTATGCAGTGGTGGTGGTGGTGGTGGTGGTGGTGGTGGTGGTGGTGTGGGGAAGGGGGGGTGGGGTTGGCAGTGTGGAACGGAGGTGACCCTGTTTGGCTCTCCATCTTCCCCATCCCACACCACCCACCCACCCACACCACACCACCCACCGCCACGGCTGCACACCCGACGGTTAATTGATGTCACGGGTGGAGCGCTGATCAAAGGCGCTCCATACCGACCAGGACCAAGCTTTCACCGGGGGAGGGTGGGGTGGGGGTGCGGAGGGTGTGCAGGGCGATGCCTCCACCGCTATTCTATTAGTAGCAGGGGCCCACGATGTACGCCTGGGGGCACGGTCGAGGGGGGCCCCGGGAGGATGGAGGTGGATGAAGGTGTGTGCGTGTGTCTGTGTGTGTGTGTGTGTGTGTGTGTGTTGTGTGTGTGTGTGTATGTGTGTATGTGGGGGGCTGTTATTATTCAGATTATTATTCTCCTTCATTTCATTTATTTTTCAACTCATATTCAAAACAGCCCCGCCCCTCTCCTTCCACAGCTTCCACAGTAATTAGCCCCTGTCGTGTGCGCTGAGATGCACACACACACACACACACACACACACACACACACACACACACACACACACACACACACACAACACACACACACACACACACACACACACACACACACACACACACACACACACACACACACACACACACACACACACACACACACACACACACACAAACACACAGGCATGCACACACACACACACACACACACAAACATGCACACACACACACACACACACAGACATATGCACACACACCAGAGCTGCTATCGTATCTGGGGCTTAAAGAGGCAGCGTTGTGACAGCCATCAGCAGAAATAGAGGTAAGTCTTATTTACCTCTAACGCCTTCTACACCCTTCCCCCAAATCCCCATTTGGATTTATGCCACTTTCATGATCTCTCTCCTTTTCCCTTGCTCTCCCCCTCTCTCTCCCCGGCTCCTCTATCTCAGCCCTCTCTCCCTCGCTCTTCCCTCATCTCTCTCTCTTGCCCTCTCCCTCCCCCTCTCCCCATCTCTCCCCCCTCTCTCCCTTCCTCCCCCTCTCCCTGGCTCTCCCCCCTTCCTCCCCCTCTCCATCTCCCTCTCTCCCTTCCTCCCCGGCTCTCCCCCTTCCTCCCCCTCTCCATCCCCCTCTCTTCCTCTCTCCCCCTCTCTTCCTCTCTCCCCCCCCCCTCCCTTTCTCCCTCCTTTTCAATATAGGGTACCATAATGATTTTTGAGGCAGGCGTACAATTGCTGTGCTACAATGACGCGTCAGTCAAACGTTTGAACGTCAAACGACGACAGACACACACGCTCGGCCCTTCGGACCGGGGATTTCTATGGCATGGATGGTGAGTGATGCGTGGTATAATGCGTACGACCGATAGGGTCTCCTGGGTCCACCCCTTGGCGTTCAGTGTTCTATATGCAGGCCTATGAGCGCCTTTCGTCTTACAAACCCCCGGAAGTCGAATTTGATGCGTGTGCCGGCGATGGGGCCTCCCACCACCGAGCCCCCCGCGCGTGAAGAGGCGTTAGCGGGAGACGGGGACGTGCTGAAGTGCCGCTGAACCTTGACATTTTTTCTTTCAGCGCCCCCCCCCAAACCCCTTTCCCTCCGACCGGGTTAATCCCATTATGAATTCACAAGGTGCTAATGAGAGCTAGCTCTCTCTCTCTCTCTCTCTCTCTCTCTCTCTCTCCTCTCTCTCTCTCTTCTCTCTCTCTCTCTCTCTCTCTCTCTCTCCTCTCTCTCTCTCTCTCTCTCTCTCTCTCTCTCTCTCTCTCTCTCTCTCTCTCTCTCTCTCTCTCTCTCCGAGCCAATCGACTTGCTCTTCCCTTGGTATCTCGCCGATTGTGCCTCGGAAACGCCACCCCCCCCCCACGGACGCCGAGAGCGAGACGGACGGAGAATAAGGTGGGCAGCACGAAGCGCCGCGCAAAAACCCTTCACTTCAAGCGGGATTGAAATGCAAATTGAAAAATAACCCCCGCTTCATCATTTGCGTGAATACGTCTAATTTGTATTTTTTTACAGCTTGGCCTCTCCGTAAGAAGAGTCCTGCTTTCAGATCACCCCCCCCTCCCCCCAAAAGGCCGCTACGCCTGCGAGCATCCATCAGGCGTTGCCTGCATAGCGGCGTTGTGAAGCTGTAACATTGTCATTTTGGCGGAGAGCCTGGAATGATTAGCGTTGCCCTGGGTCTGAGTTGTGCTGTTCGCCGGGGCTCACAAAACATCCCCCCCCCCCCACCCATCCACCCCCCCCCCCCCCCCCCCCCCTCTCAGGCTCTTTGGACGCCAATTAACACACAGCACAGCAACACAACTGATCCCAAACCGGCTTCCGAGCTGTAATCGCATCACGGCTTGTTGCGTGCGGCCCTAATGGTTTGGCTTGTGATGGCTAAGTTGTCTCTCCCCGTGTGGCGTTTGTCGCGAGGAACACGTGTTCCCCCGCGTGTTCTGTGGTCTCATTTAGGGGTAGCTTGTTATAAAAGCACTTGCCATGAAGCCAAAGTGACAAAATAATTACTTTTTTTTTTTTCTTCCTCTCTGTGAATTTCCGTAAAGAAGATTGAACTGGGATGGCGTCAGCCATTTTACCATAACGCAATATGACGCCAATATTCTGATACGGGAGAAAGGGGGGGGGAATCTTGCATTCGCTTACTGCAGCACGTTGCTGCTCGCCCCTCACATCTCCCTAATCATGTCAACGTGATCGGACACGACCGTTGATTAAGAAAAGCATTGCATTGTTGTTGTGCTTCAAAGACACACACTGCGCACAGCTAGGAGAGAGAGGAGAGAGGAGAGCAGGCACGTCTCAAAGCAAGAGAGAGCGGGAGAGAGAGAGAGAGAGCGCAAGAGAGAGAGAGAGAGAGAAGAGAGAGAGAGAGAGAGAGCAAGAGGGAGAAATAGAGGGGGGGGGGGAAGAGAGAGAGACAGAAGGAGGAGGAGGCTGGAAAACACCAGTTCTACATTACAGGAGAGAAGGAGAGCAAGAATGAAACAGAGAGAATGAGCGTAAAAGGGTGAGAGAGAGAGAACGAGGAGACTGGTAAAGTCTCCGCCAGTTCTACATTACGAGAGAGAGAGAGAGAGAGAGAGAGAGAGAGAGAGAGAGAGAGAGAGAGGAGAGAGAGAGAGAGAGAGAGGAGAGAGAGAGAGAGGAGAGAGAGAGAGGGAGGGGGAGAGAGAGAGAGAGAGGGGGAGCAGTCTAACCGTATCATCCCCATCACTCTCAGCACACGGTGAGATTTCCCCGTAGTGGGTGTGCTTGATGAAGAGCCAGCATCCCTCCCTGCTATTTCAGCGGCGCGGCGGCCAAGTGTCCACGCGCATGAGGCCCGCCATCCGTCAGCACCGCCGCCGCTGGCCCGGCTCTGTCACTTTTTATTCGCTTACTTTTTATCACACATCCCTCTCCTCTGGTCCAACTGTAGTCCGTCTACGCTCCCCTGGTGTGTGTGTGTGTGTGTGTGTGTGTGTGTGTGTGTGTGTGTGTGTGTGTGTGTGTGTGTGTGTGTGTGTGTGTGTATGCTCCCCTTGTGTGTGTGTAAGCCTATGTGTGTGTGTGTGTGTGTGTGTGTGTGTGTGTGTATGCTCCCCTTGTGTGTGTGTATGTGTGTGTGTAAGCCTATGTGTGTGTGATTGTGTGTGTGTGTGTGTGTGTGTAAACAAGCATGCATAGGGGGATTTCTGTTTACTTGATGGTCTATTTGCTTGCTTACTCGTTTGAAGGAAACGGAAGCCTGTGAGTTAGACGCATTGTTCGCAGGGTCATCCTGCTCAGTCGCAACAACAAGAAGACCATGCGACGAGAGAGAGAGAGAGAGAGAGAGAGAGAGACAGAGAGAGAGACAGAGAGAGAGACAGAGAGAGACACACAGAGAGAGAGAGAGAGAGAGAGAGAGAGAGAGAGAGAGAGAGAGAGAGAGAGAGAGAGAGAGAGAGAGAGAGAGACACAGAGACACAGAGAGACAGAGACAGAGACAGAGACAGAGAGAGAGAGAGACACAGAGACAGAGAGAGACAGAGACAGAGACAGAGACAGAGAGAGAGAGAGAGAGAGAGAGAGAGACAGAGAGAGAGAGAGAGAGACAAGGCTCACGCTACGGCCTCTTCATCGTGAACGTGAACTTGAATTCACACATGCAACCAAAAAATCCAAACAAACAAACAAACAAACAAACAATCAGACAAACAAACAAACAAACAAACAACCAAGCAGTCTTCACGGCGGAGGACTTCGCGGCGAATACGGAGAACAGAATCGCTGAAGCGCTCATCGGGGAACAGCCGCCAGGCGTCCAGGCACACGTCGTGTGTGGCGTTCCTGGCTGCTCCGCGCGTCGGCAGCCTAGCAACCGACCACGTGGGACGACTTGGTGTGTGCGTGCCCACCATGACGACTTGTGAAATGTTTCTCTGACTCTATTTCTGTCTCTCTGTCTCTGTCTCTCTGTCTCTCTCTCTCTCTCTCTCTCTCTCTCTCTCTGTCTCTCTCTCTCTCTGATGTCCTCCCCGTTTGTCTGCGCGGAACGAATGCAATAAGAACATGTGCTGGATATATGTAGGACTAGACAGAACTAGATATATCGCCTGTCTTCCAGGTGATTTTAATAATGCATCGATGTATTGTATACGTACAGTACGTCCCCACCCACTGCTGCGCTAACATGCCTCATCTCAAGGTTACCGTCTCAAGTGTGCCTACCGACACACACACACACACACACACACACACACACACACACACACACACACACACACACACACACACACACACACACACACACACACACACACACACACACACACACACACACACACACACACACACACACACACACACACATCTCAAAAATGTTTAAACAAAGACCAACTGATCATTTAACTTCAGTAAATTCAGAAAATAAACTAATAAAAATAAGTTAGGTGAGTGTGTGTGTGTGTGTGTGTGTGTGTGTGTGCGTGTGTGTCTGAGGTGTCTTCTGGTGCAATACCAGGGTCGTTGCTCTCCCACCACTTCAAAGAGTGAATTAATGTGGAATTAGCCGGTCAATAGAGAGAGGGGCCGACAGGAAAATGTCAGAGGAGCTAATAACCAGGCCAGGATAACAGTCTCAGAGACAATGATTCATTGCATAACCTTTTGGACTTCCAGAGCTTTCTGCCCTTTTCAGATCGTCCGTGCGTCCAGCGACAGCACAACCGGAACCATCTTCAGAAGATCGCAAGAAAAACTTTATTCACGGGAAATCAAAGAGACAGAAGGAAACAAATATATAAAGGAAATCGATCGAACCAGTTGCAGGTTGGCGAGGTAGAATTTCACGATGTGTGTGTGTGTGTGTGTGTGTGTGTGTGTGTGTATGTGTGTGCCTGTGTGCGAGTTTCAAATATACTGGAAACGTTCACAGGAGCAGTATATTTTGGATATAAAAATGTCTGCTCTCAACTGGCAACTCAAGTAAAGTTTATTTGAATTGCCCTTTGCCACATTTACACTGTCAAATGTCTAGCTTGCCCATTCTAATAAAGCACAGAGGGTGTCCTCTTACTTCAAGCCCTCTGTGGTGAGCAGAACCCCTTTTGAAATTCAGTAGTAGCAAACCATACAAATGGGTGGGTAACACTAAGCTACAATAAGCATACTAATTATTAATATTATAATTGTTTATTATTAACCATTAATTAACATTAGTTAATGCAGTAATACGCATTGATATTATTATTAATATTATTATTATTATTATTATGATATAGCAGAAGCATAAAGGTGAGGGTTAGAGTGAGGGTGAGGCTTCGTGTAAGGGCTAGGGTTAACCCTACCACAATTAAATAATGGAGAAATTAATACCTTAGCTAACATGAACACTGTGAGTAAATGATCACTAGATTGTTGGTTAACTGTTAATTAATGATTCATTAATGTCGCCTGGCTGTAAAGTGTTATAATTGGTGCATAACGTTCCCTAAATCTAAATCTGGAGGATTGAATCCTCTTTATTGGTTCCTCACATCTACCTACACACACACACACAGTGAAATTAGTGTCTCTACATTTAACCTATCCTAGTATTAGGGGCAGCTATTTTGCTCAAGGGCACCTTGACAGTACCCCAGGTGTTTCGGGGACTTGAACCTGCAACCTTCCCGGTTTCCCCAAGCCATGTCCCTATACATACTGAGCTATCCTGCCGCCACAATTCCCGCCAGATATCCGGCCGCCCCAAAAAAATATGTTCTCCTGAAAGCGGGAAAACAACACCAGGTGTATTTGAACGAAGACCCGCGTTGATGAATGCACATTCACCCCACACACACACACACACACACACACACATTACGAGCGTATGGTGTCACTGCGCTCTTCTCAGGCTGAACGCACCACTTTTAAAGAGCATTTAGGTTAAAACCCAGCTGCGTATAATACATTTCAACGCTACGAATTCCGGGAACAACAAGGAAACAGCCGCCGCCACGATATAGAGAGAGAGAGAGAGAGAGAGAGAGAGAGCGAGAGCGAGAGCGAGAGCGAGAGAGAGAGAGAGAAAGAGAGAGAGAGAGAGAGAGAGAGAGAGACCAGCGCGGGGCCTTGGTGTGTGTGTGAAAACACACAGATGTGGTGGGCCTACCGCCGCCACTGGCTTATCACACAAAGGGCCAGTTTCCACCGCAGCCGCCCGGCGCGCGGTGGAAAACGTCTGGCTTTCCGCAAGCTTTTCCCGCCATATCTTAATGGGCTCACACCGTAATTATAAAAAAAGGATTATTTCTAGAAGAGAAGCCGGTGAAATCCCACACACACACACACACACACACACACACACACACACACACACACACACACCACACACACACACACACACACACACACACACACACACACACACACACACACACACACACACACACACACACACACACACACACACACACACACACACACACACACACACACACACACAGTCGGGCCGCCATTCGGCTGGCGGAATTTAAAGACACGGCGGACGGCTTGTCTCTCTTTGAGTGAGACTTCTTAGTGCTTCCCCCCCCCCTTGGGATGCGGTTCCCTGCAATTCATCACAGCGGCTAATTAGTCATGTTATGTTATAAGCCAGCGACTCTTACGTAAGAGAAGCAGGGGGGGGGGTGGGTGGGTGGGTGGGTGGGGGGGGGGGGGAACACAACAACATCATGTAGGAATCGCAACAGTGAGATCACCGTCTCCGGCGCCTGCGAGCGAGCCGCCAGTGGTAATGAAAGCGCCATATGTCTGGATTTCTCCCGGCTGCCGGCGGATGAGGACTCTGAGACGTGCGTGTGTGTGTGTGTGTGTGTGTGTGTGTGTGTGTGTGTGTGTGTGTGTGTGTGTGTGTGTGTGTGTGTGTGTGTGTGTGTGTGTGAGAGAGAGAGACTGCCACTGTTTAAGTGGAGTGTTTCTGGATTGTTGAGGAGAACAAAAAGCGTGCAATATGACCTTGTAGTGCTAATCCTGGTTATACAACCCCCCCCCCCCCCACCCCCAACACACACACACACACACACACACACACACACACACACACACACACACACACACACACACACACACACACACACATAAAATGATGTTAATTTAGTGTTTCTTTCTGTACTTGCGGGTTTTTCTGAGGGGTTAGCACATCAAACCACGGCAGCAATAACAACGGCGTCTTTGTGCTCACGTACTCCTCGGTAGCGTAGACTCATCAAAGACTGATTAAAACAAAAAAACGAATACGAGGTTTTTCCTTCTCTTTATAGTTCCGTGTTCCAGGGGGGGGGGGCAGCCTTTAAAAAATCCCGACCCAAATCGTTCCCAGTTCAATGACAGTCTAACGTCTTTTGAAAGTGTATTTAACACGCTACTGCGTATTCGCTGCGTCGTTGCTTCGGATCTGGCGCCTCGATAACTATTGCTCTATTGCCCGGGGGGAGTAAAAGTTAACGCTAACTACGAATTCCCGTAAATAGAGATGAAACATGACAATTAAGCTTTAGCCTTTTTTGGTATTTCATAACCACCACTCACAAATACAACTATTTGTATTCAGGCAAGCGAACAATTAACATCGGGTAAGTCAATTTGTGACCCACTTGCCCAACCGTGCAAGTTCAAAAAAAAACTTAACGTTGAGCCATGCACACATCATCTGTATCTAAACATAAAGGTTAACATACATGTTGACCATGTACGTGGGTGTTTAGTGTGAAGCGGTGTGTAGTTACCGGTCAGTAGCCCAAACAAAAGTAGGGGGGGGTAAGATAAAAAACAAATGGAAGCGTGCGTGGCGACCACGTGAGGTAAAAATGGTCCAAAACAGATCGTACGGCCGTCTAAATATAATAATTTCTAATTCTGAGCGGTCCCACGACCCATTGAATCCACGCAGTAAATCAACCTCTCCATTATGTTTCCCCTTAAGTACATAATAGCCACCTATTCTCGGCCGCCGGAGGAGCAGCTGTCGTTCGACGTTCCTCGGGGGGAAAGTGCGTCAACGTGACTAAGCTAAAAAATCACGCGTGACACATAAATAGCCCGTAAACGCTGTGTCGTGTGCTAGCGGCGGCTTCGTTAGCTCAGCCCCCCTCCCCCTTGCCAGTTGTCTTCCGAGCGACAAGATTCATAAGATGAGGCCTTAATGTGTGTAATTACATACGCAGGCATGCCACCGGAGTGAGCTAGTTGTTGAAATAATAATGACATCAACTAGAGAAAACACCAATCCATATACAGGCGATCCGACAATATGAGCCTGATTACGTAGCGCCATCGCTACGTGATATTCTTAAGTGGCGGGCTTTGGGGGCGGTTCCGGTTCTGACGCCTATCCCGTATCATCTGGTTGGTTTTTTGAGAAGCTTGGTCTCACCCGCTTTTTGCCCTAATTGCTTCAATTGATTTGTGCGCTTAGATTGGCGGACCTCACTCACTTGAAAGACACTTCGGCTGGATGAAGAGCACCCGCTAATGGAATAGCCTGCATGCTACGTTCCCTGAAAAGAGGGAACTCGAGCGAGGACAAAAACAATACTCAACCGGCGTCGTACTCAACCGGAGGTTAGACGTTGTCAAGGCTATAGGTTGCCGTGACAACATTTCAAAACTACTCCTACTTTGATGACAGTGTGGATGGTGAATGGTGTGGGTTCAAATGTTCACCGATATGTGAAGATGAGGAAGGCTGCTACTATGATGAGAGCGTCTACTAAGTGCTTTCTACAGCAGGCCGAAAATAACAATAACAACACACAGACACACACACACACAAACACACACACAAACACACACACACCCCAATATACATGCGTGCATGCACACACACCAACATGCACCCATACACACATCAACAACCATGCACACACACACACACACACACACACACACACACACACGCCCCCCGCCTTCTCATCTCACAGCTCCACCGTATCTCCCACCTATTCGACACACAACTATCACAACATGAATAAACAAGAGTGGGATTAGCCCCTCTGTTGTCACACACGTGGGACTCCATCTGTTGGTTTGTTGTTGTTATGTTTCCAGTTGGAAATGTGCTGAACCAAGCAACAGGATTATTGCTACACCACGACAGAGGAGGAGGAGGAGTATTTTGTAATCTTATTTCGTCCGCGTTGCCGTTCTGGTTTTGCCCAGTCTTTGGCTAAGCATCAATGTACCAAGGAAAGTGATTAGGTGAGAGAGAGAGAGAGAGAGAGAGAGAGAGAGAGAGAGAGAGAGAGAGAGAGAGAGAGAGAGAGAGAGAGAGAGAGAGACCCCCAATCATTTCTATTAAACACCTTACCAAATCTCATAACTCATAAAACCATCCATCCACGTTGTTGTTGACGATTTTTTGTTCCCCCTTGTTTGTTTGTGCATATTCCATTTTCCTTTCCAAGCCCCGGAGAGATTTTAAATTCAGCAGTATCAACAACATCCATTCAACACATATTCACAATGAGCCAGCGACGACACCGGCGTTGTGCGAATACACACACCGCTTAGCCCAAGATACCCCGGTTATTTGCAGTCTTGATGTATTTACGCTCGGTGCATGGGACTGCTAGCGGCTAAACAGGGGAAGGGGGGGGGGGGAGGGGGTGTGTGGGTGTGTGAGCCATGCTACTATACAGTATGTTGACTCCTGACTCCTCAGTGGATGAAGACAAAGACTGTTCGACAATGTTAGACCCCCCCCCCACTTAAGGGCCACTTCACCTCTATAGTCATTGGTTCCACGACATCTCTTGGCGCTACGAATGGTAGACATCGGCTTTGCCCGAAATCCCTCACCACTCACTACATAGCGCACAGTACGGTAAAGTGAGTTCGCCATTTTGTAGCGCTGTCCGAATGTACAGTGAGAATTATTATACCCTATATAGGGCACTCCTCGTATCCCACAACGCATCGTGAACAGTAGTGTACAACCGACGGTCCCAAACCAAACCATATATATCCCATCATGCATTGCGCTGTATGAAAACGGCAGACTGACAAGAAGCAACGTCCACCGGCGAAGATCAATGGCACGTTTAATTATGAGACGGCAATGACGTCATTAATGGAGACTCCAGTAGTGTCCCAAAGGGTTTTTTTTCATTTAGCTGATGAGCTCACTATGTAGTCCTCTTCATTTAACTACTAGAGAGTAAGTAGGGAGTAGGGAATGAGGGAAGGATTTCACTATATAGTCCTCTACATTTAACTACTACAGAGGGAGTAGGGAACGAGGGAAGGATTTCACTATAATAGTCCTCTACATTGAACTACTAGAGAGGAAGTAGGGAGTAGGGAATGAGGGAAGGATTTCACTATATAGTCCTCTTCATTTAACTACTACAGAGGGAGTAGGGAACGAGAGAAGGATTTCACTATATAATCCTCTATTTGGACACCGTCATAGTCGTGAAGGTGTGGAGGACGGAAGAGGTGTTGTGTGAGAACGGTTGTTGTGTGTGGCACTCACACAAACGATGTGCCAGTATACATGGGCCGACGTGTCCTTCCCTTTCCCCCTCCCCATCGTGCACTATTTGGGACGCGACTAAATTCAAATCTGGACTGCCTGAGAACATCGGTTCGATTGGGTGTCGGCCGACGACAAACTTATATTAAGAAGTTTTTTTCGGGTAGCCGAGCCTAACGCGTGGAGGGGGACCGGATCATTTCCTAAAGTTATGCGGGCTGATGTGAGTATATAGATACGGGCTGATGTGAGTTCGCTGATGTGAGTTGGCTCCGGCCAACGGTGATTCACCACACGCAGTGACCTAGATACCCTCGGACTCAAAATGACGACCGGTTAACACGTTGTAATAAGGAGTGCAGCAGAAACGGGGTTCAAAATAACAGTTAGTGATGATAGTGATGGGGACATCAACGGAAACGTATCATAAGAAACTCATTGTGTATGGGCCTAGGCTACATCAGGCTAGGCTGTTTCCCCCGAAGGTTGCGATCGCAAATGAAATCACACAGTTTAAATGACTTAATTCAATATGTTGACAAATCACATGTTTCCATTCAATTTTACTAAATTGATTTTCTACCAATCAAATTTTCCCCATTCAATTTCAGTCCATTTCAATATGTTGAAAATAACCAAGTCTGATTGGTTACACTGAATGGGGATTACTGGCAATATTCTATATAGTCTTTTGTTGTGTGCTTGTGTTGTATTTGCACATGACTACCAGGCGTGTATGAGTTTGTAATCAAATTAAACATGTCAAACAGATGAGTGTACAGATACAAAGATAGATATTGCTCCTATATACAAAAAATATATATCCACTGAAATGTGGCAGATGTGAACGTCACTGATTGGAAGTCTTATTATAACCGTTCCATTTGTAACCGAGCATGTCGTTAAATAATGAATATATCAATAACAATAAGGTAGTTTAATAAAATAATAACATGAATGTGGTACATTTTCCATCTAAAATATATTGCTTTCACTTACAGGAGAGTTGATCGGCATTGACAACTTGTACTGGCAGATTGGGAACAGTATGAAGGGCCTGGACCCTAAGTCGGAGGACTATGCGATCGTCGATCCCACAGTGGCTAGTCTAGAGGCCCTTATCTCCACTGCACCACCTGCCCAGTCCTCCACCAGTGGTGCCTGGTCCTCTGCTCCACCTCCTCTTCTGGCACCAGCCGCCCAGCCCTCCACCCATGGTGCCTGCCCTGCCTGGCCAACTGCTCCTCCACCACCACCTCCTCCTCCTCCTCCAACACTACCAACTCCATCACCTGCCTAGTCCGCTACTAGTGGTGCATGGCCAACCGCTCCACCACCTCCTCCTCCTCCTCCTCCACCACCACTACCACCATCACCTGCCCAGTCCTCTACTAGTGGTGCATGGCCAAATGTCCACCTCCTCCTCCTCCTCCTCCTCCACTACCACCTACCATCACCTGCCCAGTCCTCTACTAGTGGTGCATGTGCTACCTGGTCTCTGCTCCACCACCACCAAAACAATTATTTTATAAAAACAATTGAATAGGTGAACAATTGAAAATAAGCCATAATTTCTCTCTTTCCCTTCTCTTTCCCTCCCTTTTCTCCCATCTTTTCCCTCCCTTTTCTCCTCCCCCCCTCCCCTAGAGGTGGAGCGGGTTGTCTGGTAAAGGTCGCTGGTTCGATTCCCCGGCTCCTCCTCCTAGCCAAGTGTCAAGGTGTCCCTGAGCAAGACACCCCAACCCTAACGGCTCCTGGTGTGCTGGCTGGCTATCGCCTTGCATGGCTCACACCGCCGTCACGACGACACGGCGGTGTGTCGATGTGTGCATGAATGTGCGTATGAACGTGTGAAATGTGAGGCACACAAAACAACTTGTAAAGCGCTTTGGTTTTAAAGCGCGCTATAAACGCAGTCCATTTCACCATCCATTTACTACTTCTCCAACTGCCGTGTTTACAAGAACAACAACATCAGTATATCGACACACACACACACACACACACACACACACACACACACACACACACACACACACACACACACACACACACACACACACACACACACACACACACACACACACACACACACACACACACACACACACACACCGCCAACTCGCCTGTCTTCTAATAGGCTCCCGAGAGCCACACCCCCCCCCCCCCCCTCCCTATCTCTTCACTGCAGAATGAATGCGGTTGTTGTACTAGTTGTTATTGTTGTTGCTATGGGGTCTGTCATTCAAATGGAAAACACAATTAATGGCTATTAGCCATGTGACACAATAGATAATGTCAGACGCATTATCTTACATTTAACACGGGGCGCGTTTGTTTTCGAGAGAGAGAGAGAGAGAGAGAGAGAGAGAGAGAGAGAGAGAGAGAGAGAGAGAGAGAGAGAAATGTAATATGTGATTCTAATATTTGTAGTCCAAGCTTATTATCTGGTTAAAGGCGTGTTACTGATAGTCTAAAATAAATGTCCCTAAAGGTCACACAATAAGGGAGAATAATCATGTTTTAATAAGATTGGGTATTTTGGAACATTCAGCAGTGTCACATTATTTAATGAGTTTCTGAGAAGGTGTACTTTAATGAGAAACCCCCCCAAAAAATAACACTTTTATATTAAGTTACAATGTCAAACATCCAAACTGGTAAAAAATGATGTGAACATGGGAAAGGCTAGTATGGATTCATAAACGGGAAATACATCAACTAGGTGTTAATAAACGAGTGATTGAAATGATACACATCTCTCCGAGTGGAAGCGTGCGCATTGCATGGCATCGCGTACGGACCCCACACCGACTCACGGCGAACAAACACGTATCCGACTCGTGATCAATAGGCCTGTTCTGTTTGTCTCATTAATATTACCCATGCATGGCTTCCTTCCAAAAAGGTCATGCATATTTAGAATCGCTAAATAGCCCAACGCTCGTCTCGTTCCTCGCTTTGACTTGCCTAAAGAAAGTTCAGATAATGGGCTGGGGATTCTTCTGTGAGTGTGTGTGTGTGTGTGTGTGTGTGTCACTAGATGTGTAGACCGTGTGTGTGTGTGTGTGTGTCTGTGTGTGTCTGTGTGTGTCTGTGTGTGTCTGTGTGTGTGAGAGGCCAAAACATTATTTATTTAGTCCCATGGTGACCTAAATAACTCAGGGTTTCATTCGACAACGCGCCCGCCGTGGGATATGAGGATGACGGCCTTTGAACTATTCCTCCCAGACCTGGCGGCTGCTTATTAATGCATTCATTCTTTTTGAAAAGCAAAAAAAATAAAATTAAATAAAAAAACAGGTCACCCACTCATTAGCATCGGAAAAAAACAAAACATCAACGCGTCGCAAAGTTTTCCCGACAAGCGACAAGCCGTCAAGTGTCTCGTCGTCGCAGGCACGTCAGGGCTTCACAAGGCCTGTCAGAAACGAAAAAGAGAGGGCACTGACACGTTTGAGGACGGCTTTCCTAAATACAGAGCCAAGCCTGCTACACCCACCCCCACCCCCCCCCTAAAAAAATTATAAATTATGTAAGCCCTCTTTGAAGGTTCCAGAGCAGAGGTCTGCCTCCCCACCCCTCTCCCTCCTGCTCCCAGCAGACGGGACATCAATTGGAACGACACGCGCTGTCAGCGTACAATGGAGGTAATCCCCGCCCCCCCCCCCACGTCTACTCTCTCTCTCTCTCTCTCTCTCTCTCTCTCTCTCTCTCTCTCTCTCTCTCTCTCTCTCTCTCTCTCTCTCTCTCTCTCTCTCTCTCTCTCTCTCTCTCTCTCTCTCTCTCTCTCTCTCTCTCTCTCTCTCTCTCTCTCTCTCTCTCTCTCTCTCTCTCTCTCTCGACTGGTATCTCCTTCTTGTGACTTAAAAAAAGAAACAAAAGCTTTGGGAGATAAGGGAGACTCCTGGGGAGGTAATGTGTGAGGGGGGGGGGTGGGGGGTGTGGGGGGTGTATGGGGGGGGGGGGCTGAAGGCACCACACTGGATCTTCATTTGAAAAACTTGGGAAAACATCATCAGGTGATTGTTGGTTCACGACTGGGGTTTTCGGAAAATATAATATAAATATATAATAAAAAAACAAAATTCTTTCAAAAATGCCGTCGCACTCCTATCATCCCGTTTGATGTTCCTTTCACTTCCCACGTTTACGGGGAACATAAATATTGACTTACTTACCACTTACTTTATACTGCGACTACCGGACATCATTTACCAACGCAAGTCTGTTACAGGGCGACGGCAAATTAAAGAGGGAAAATAGAGCGAAAAACAGGACTAATATAAGGAGTTAGCGCACACAAAACCACCCGTAGTAAACCCGGTAGAAAAAAAAAATATATATATATATATAATCCGAAAAGGAAATAAAAACGGCACATTAGAAACGCATTCAAAGCAAAGCTCTAATGGCTTCTTTAGTACAACATTCCACAACCTATTAGTTTTACTGCTAATCACTTTTCTCCTTCCCGCTGCTGCCTTGATTGACCCTTTTTTTAATGTTTATCCGTGGCAGGAGTCTCCCGCTATTTCATTGTGTTTTGTTTCCATCTTCCCGTTCCCTCCCAAGGCCAAAAAAACCGAGAGATAATTGAATTGCATCCAACAAGCAGGCATTCAGATAAGTTATCATGTAAGCCCTATTTCTTTTTTTTCCCCCTTGAAATGAGATTCCCCCGCCCCCCCCCCCCTCTCCCTAGTGAATGGTCCTTTTATGCACAAATAAACCGAATTTGTAAAATATCATCATTACAATCACTAGATGTGTACACCGTCTGTGTGTGTGTGTGTGTGTGTGTGTGTGTGTGTGTGTGTGTGTGTGTGCACGTTTGGCCGATTTGTTGCGTAAATTGGGAACATCCTCAGCAGTGAATTAAGTTAGTATTACGGAGACTCATTACGATTAAGTGATCGGGGCAATAAACCGATGTTCTCGTTGTTTCTCGTCGAGAGAAACCGCGCACGAGGATCCGAGGAATCACAAACGTAAAAAAAAAATCGAAACAAGCGATCTAATCCGACTCTGCGGTATGAGTGAAACCGTCTGGGCCGTTGTGTACGCATGCAAATGCGCCGCGCTGATGAGATTATTCCCCCGTAATCCAAGACGGAGACTACCGCCATGGTTATGATTATCGAGAGCGGCAGAACAACGGGAAATAGCAACGACGACAACCGCCTTCGAGTGTATTGAGGGGTCGGTCACTATTTAAGATAAAGATCATTCAAGATAATGCAAGGTTTTATAGACACACTCACACACATATCGCTTTGTATCTATATCATGAAAAAAAAATGAATATAACATATGAATTTAACTTATGAAGTGCATAAAGCAAGTATATAGAGGCAGATTCAGACACCAGCTCCAAGGATGTGCTCAAAAGTACAAAAATATTACAAAACGACCAAAAATAATACACAAATCTACATATTTACATCATTGCAGAATACATATGAATGAATACGACGATAACAGTATAAACAGTATTAGGAGTCTAAGCCAAGTCATCGTCCTCCAGTGACTTGACTGGGTGCGACGCAAAGATGAAGATGAAGAGCAGATGAAACGCGCTGACGGAATGTTAAACGGCGACGTAAGATCACTAGCATCTGTAGCCAGTGATCCAGCGAGCTCGGGAGGTCAGAAAGACCCCAACGGACGAGAAGCCGTTCAGAGAGAGAGAGACGCACAAAGGAATCCCAATTGGAAACACACCAGCAAACTATGTGGTGTCATCGCACTTATGGAGTCGTTCAGACCCATCAGCTCCATGCGGGCAGCCTGGGATTCGGGGGGGGGGGGGGGAGAGGGGAGGGGGGAGGATTCGGCAACCATCGCATGTGTCCTGCAGCTGGTGGTGAAGACACGCACCTGATGCATGTCAGCGTGCAGTTTTGACACCACACACACACACACACACACACACACACACACACACACACACACACACACACACACACACACACACACACACACACACACACACACACACACACACACACACACACACACACACACACACACACACACACACACACACACACACACACACACATCCTTAATATATTAAGCTGTTAATTCTTTATGAAAGGTTTGTGGTTCCATTTCAGACTCTGGTTAACAGTCAGGAGTCAAGGACACACACACACCTATATATCCAATGTGAACAATGTAAAGCCAAAAACAAAAACAAGATTATTCAACAGGTGGCGATCAGCATTCATTCCATTTTGGAACTCTTGTGGAAACTTGTGGATCACTGGAATAAGGTTATACAGCCATTAAGATGATCTGGGGAAATTGCCAAACTGTTGCCAGCACAAGACTGGGGTTGTTTTGGATGTATTGGCTTCATTTCTCCTAATAAGGTTACAGTGTTCCGTAAGCACCCGCCGCCTTCCTTTCTGCTCCTCCACTTCCCTTCATGATTGTGTTCGGTGGTCGGGCCCCACAGGGAAATCAATGGCTCACAGCATTAAGACAATAAAAGCACCAATGTGAAAAAAAAGAAAAGTAAAGGTTTTCCTAAACAGATGGTCTCGTTTTATGCAAATGTTATGATGCAAAATTTCTAAAAGGCCTGCAGGCCTGGTCCATATTTTATTTTTTTTAATTGGCAGAGAATGGAAGGGGAGGGATGGGGGATGTGGGAGGAGGTGGGGGGGGTGCCAGACAAGGCAGGTGTAAAAAGGTAGTGCCCCCCCCCCCCCTTCTCTTTGTGTCACATCCTGAGAGAATTGTATTTACTGTTCCATTTCCACGTGGGGGCCTGAGCCCAGCCATCTGTGAGCCACAAAGTCAAACTGCGTCACGCCGTGTGATCTCACCGCGTTACAAAAAAATAATAATCGCCCGCTGAACTGAGAATGGAGAATTTCCTTTCCGCTCACGGCGGGAAACCTGCCTCACCAAGGCAACCGCGGCTGGAGAAAAACTACCAAAAAGTACATTTAAGAGAAAATAAAGCACAAACCTTCCTCTGAAGAAGTTTTTTTTAACGTTTTTTTTCTTTTTTTAATCCTCCTCCACTCCGCTTTTATAACCTCTGAATGCCGGGCTGTTGATGAGCTCTGGCGTAGTCTGCAGTGCATCGGGATAATTAGGAAATACGAGCAGGAATTACCATTAGCCTGCTCTGGTCTTCTGTTAAAGTCGCAACATCCTTGTTCTCATTGTAGTACAGTAGTCTATAGTGCGGGGTTTGCAGTTTGGTTTTAACACCACACACACACACACACAATTAAATAGAAACGTATTGCGCCTGAAGGACAATTCCCTGTTTTGCAAAACGCACGCCATTAAAACAGCCATGTCGCCATTATGCACAACATTGCAAAGCAGCTACAGTATATATGCAATAGCTCCGAGAACAGTACAAAAATGTGATATATCATCTGCACGTTCCAAAATGATCTATTGCAAATTAAGAGATCTATGTGCACTGGGAGACTTAACACATTCCCTTTTGCTTTCTTAAGCGCGTGGAGCCCATAGAGCTGGATCAACCCCAATAACCATCCTTCATGAGACAAGCCCATATGAAGAAGAAAACCCCCAGCCACATATCACACCCAAATGGTGGACGAAAGCCCCCGCATCTGAAAACACATGACGGCCGTTTGATGTTAAATCCTCTTCACGAAGATCAATCTCTTCGAAGGCATGCTCTTGATTAGCCCAGTCGACAATGTATTCTATGTAGCTGCTTTTCCGGGGGAAAAAAAATGAAAAAATGAAAAGTCCGTATTTTCGGTCATTTGTCATCTGTTCACCACTGGGGCTGGAATTACAGGAAATGAGGGTGAAGGGTGTGGATTAAGGTTTGGCCCTACCACACACACACACACACACACACACACACACTTTATATCAATAGCATATGCAGATATGTGCTGCCTTACGTGCTCAACTCTTTGATGTAGAGCGCAATATCATTTTGGAAAATGGCAATGCGTCACTCTAAGTGACATTTTATGAAGAACATCCGTTGAGTGCTACAAAATTGTACATTTGCATAGGGTTCGGCGGAGAGTTCTCTAAGCTAGTAGCACACATGCCCTACAGCTCAGCCGCTACAGCACACGGGCAGAGTTAGCAGGTTGTTCGTCCACCAACGCCAAGTGTGGTGAAGGGTAAACAAAGCATAAATGATCTGAACACACACTTGAGGGAATATCAGACATTGTCAACATTGTGAATAAAATATTGTGACAAGGGCTCATTGGCATACCCTAAGAGATTTGAACAAAATGTTGTATACAGTGTATACAGGATGTGAGGCTGTGGGGATAAGCCTGCCATTGGCCGACTTTCAGTATTTTTGGATATATATATATATATATTTGAATCGTGCAATAAGGCAGGCTTTTAGTTTTTTTGGTTGAATGGTTATAAAGACTGTACAGTATTTGCTGTTGTCCAACATTTGCAGTCTAACAGGGAAGGTTCTTGCATGTTTGCCCATCGATTATGTA
Source organism: Muraenolepis orangiensis (assembly GCA_027704905.1). NCBI lineage: Eukaryota > Metazoa > Chordata > Actinopteri > Gadiformes > Muraenolepididae > Muraenolepis > Muraenolepis orangiensis. The sequence continues at coordinate 23,103,779 of CM051020.1, read as the reverse complement.
AAAATGTGCAAATGCACAGTGTGCCGATGATGGTGATTGGTTTAAAAACCATAATACAAACACCATTTCCCAGAATGGCAATGGGTTCAGCCAGACATACATTCTACTTTAACCTTGTTGTGCTCAGAGCTGGCAGGTATGACAAGGTTAATAAAAGCAAGAAGAATAATTCTTTCCTGTGAAATGGTCATGATTGTGACAATCCATCACTGACATACAATGGCAGAAGGCTGGTGAGTGACTCATTCGTGTTCCTCCTATTAAATGTCCATCATTTGAGAGTGTGCTGCGGACACTCCAGTAGGCCTTTATCACAGAGGCGTAACAGTAGGGACAAAGCCAGGTGCAGCTCATTAGGTTAATTATGGCTTTGCAGACAAGCCAGTGCCCAGAACTAACGTCACGAGACACACCTGTGTTCACCGCCCACTAGTATGCCTCTGTGTGATGAACGCCTCACAGCGGAGGATAGTTCCCCTTTAGATTAAGTGTTACCTTGCGCGCTCACAAAGTCAATAATATCCCACCACGTCACAAAATGGCATGAAATAACATGATGTCATGATAATCTCATAATAAGAGTGTTTGCACTCTTATTATCAGCACATTAATCAAAAAAAAATGTAATCCTCCCCAGCTCCAGATGGTCCCAGACTGTGTCGCGTCAATCTAGCAAGCAACAGCTGAAAACAATAAGGCTGTTGTTTTCCTTTCAGACATAAAAAGTCGAGCGTCACGCCAACGACAATTCGGGCCGATCGAGACAGAAGGGGGAAATGTGCCGACAGATTCAGAAACAACATTTGGCTGTGGCCATTGATTCGGCCCATTTTCATTAAAACTGTCTCCCAAATCTAATTCCGGCTGTTCCTCGAAGTGGAATCATTGTAGCAAGAGCGAGCTTTAGCGCCAGGCGGCTCAGCCACTCTGCCTTTAATTGTTGATGTACTTCATGTATTTTCGAGCCCCTTCATGCTTAGGGGCAGAGACACGTTGGCCAATAATCTCTTTCCATGAGGGGAAATTTAAAAGGAGAATTACTTGGCGGAAGCCTGCCCTGGCATAGCGTGTGTGCCAAGCTCGACGTAAGAGCAAAGCAAGAAAACAAAAGAGGACGCACGGCCTTGGAGACGTTCAGCACTGAACTCCATTATTATTATGCAAGTCATTTCTTGTGTCTCTATGAGGCAGGCGGGCAAGACTAGCGTCAACTCTCTCCTCCAGTTTTTCGACTTTCTCATCTTCTTCAGTCACATTTACTCATAGCGAGGCCGCAGCGAAAAACAGCACCCCGGGTCCTCAAAAACACAATGGACGCCCAAAGACACCAAAAAGAGGTGTCCGAGAGCATCCCTGAGAGCATGTTAACTCATTTTGTGAGTCTGCAATAAAAGAAAGTAAAAATATATATAGGCTCCCGCCCAAAGACTGTGACAGAGGAAAAAAGAAAGGAAGGAGCCTAAGAGAATCCATAATGGACAGCCACACAGTACTGCCTTCATAGGTCTCTCTCCCTTCTGGAAGTTACCTCCCGCATCCTGTACACACACCCCCGGCATGGTAAGAGCACCCAACCCCATGACCACATTCACCTAACCGTTGACAGGTAGTTATTTTGAAATCATTCCGCCATCCATCAGTCAATCACGTCAAAGCGCGGAGACAAAACAGGCCAAATCACCCGTTTGTTTAGAGAGGTGCAATTATTTTCATTTCAACGCACGACTCAAATCGTTTCCCCCCCCACGAAAAAATACCCAACAAAAAAGCACCATCGTCAGGCGCTGAATAGGCTACGACTGGCTAATTAGATTGACAGCTCAAAATGGCATTTTGAAAGCTTTTATTTTGGGGTGGGGGGGTGCGGCCAATAATGGAGTGGAGATGGATGTGGAGTGGACCTGAACACAGCTCATTAAACAGCAGGGGTGAAAAGCTCTCAGCAGCAGGCCCTCTCCGCTGCACGGCTGAGTAGCAGCTCAGCCGCCCCCAATCACCTGCAGCGCCCGGGGGGGGGGGGGGGGGAGCTCTGGTCAGAGGCGCTTTGTTACTCCGAAGAGACGCCATTGTGCGGCATTGTACGACAAGCCGCCCGCCAAGGTGGCCGCCAAGGTCGAGGAAGACGAAGGTGGCGACAACAGCGGCGACGCGAACAATGACACATTAATGATGTGCTATTTTTGCTCGACTGGCATTTGGTGGTCCGTGTGGTTTTCTTTGTATGAAGACAGATAGATTAAGATGACAGAACGACAGACAGACAGACAGACAGGCGGCATGACAGGCGGACAAAGCTCGACAGAGAGCTTGACAGACACAGATAGATCAAAAAAGACTGATAGACGGACAGACAGATAGGTAGATCTGGCTGAACTGCAATCTCAACAGCGTTTGAGGCATCAAGGACGTGTGTCTAGAAGAGTTTAGATGTCGATAATGTCACCGTGAAGCCGCATCACAGACAGCATCTTGTTTTCTAAAAGACACAGTACGCCTGTCTGTCAGTGATAGGGGCCCAACTCGTGTTTTAACATTCAGCTTCTGCAATAAAACAACTTTCCCCTTGACGCGTTGCCGACCACAGTGCCGGCCTCTCCAAAACGGCAGCGTTATGTGGCTGAGCGAACAAGCTCGGCGCTAAAGAGCCAGCTAGTTCGCTGGCCGTAACCTTTACGCCTCCCAGTTGGTCTTATTAAGCACTCGGTTAGTCGGCTCCCTCATGTCTTGTTATCGGGGGGGCTTTACATTAAAAATGAATTTGCCGGTCCGAGCGTAGTTTGTCATTCGGCTGTTGTAGGGGGCTGCTTTATCACCCGTTTAATTCTCTGCGCCGATTGCTGAGGGGGTCGCGACCTCACAGGATGTTTCGGGCTCGCCGAGACCAAGCGTGGCTGCCTTCATAATTACGCCGCAAATAGGCCAGGGTCAATTAAAGAGAGTATTCTCTGAGTGCAATTAATTTAATGTTATTATACTTTCATTCTTACCTGAATTAAGTGGCCCGGTGCTGACAGATTACCGTTTTAAGGCTTCCGCCCGTCGCTCGTGAGCGAGAGCCACCTCGGCAAGAGCTAATTATCTGCTCAACGCGGTATCCGTAGCCCAAAGAACTCCCTCTGGATCTCCGCTCGGCAGTACGACACAGTACATCTTATTTTAGCACAGCCATTATTTTAATGCAATTCCTATCATTTCATAAATCTGGAGAAAAGAACCAAAAACGATCGCGATAAAGCGCGCGTGGGGAGGGGGGGGGGGGATGGGGTGGGGGGTGATGGCTGCGTTGGTCGTAAACAAACGAATAGTAGATGTTGTGGTTTAAATAGGTTACGGGCCTAACCCTAACCAGCGCTTTAACCATCTGAGGCCAAGGGTTCAAAACGACGTACCTTGTTGACGTCGGCATAACTTTCCATCCCCATCAGGCAGAGACAAGCGGTATCCTCCACCTCTTGAAGAGCTGCAGACTTGTAGCGGCAAGTCTGCAGGGCGAAGGTACAGCGGATAGAGCACACCGGGGTCATCATTGTGAATATCAAAACACTTAACACACAGGAATTCAAACAGCCAGAGGGGGGAAGTAACAAAGTACAAATACTTTGTTTCAAGATAACTTTATTTCTGTACTTAAGTTAACATTTTTCAGGTATCTGTACTTTACTTCTTTTTTTAATAGGCTTAAGTTGAACGTTGTTGACGCTGCACCCACTCACAACAACGCATTTTCAGCCATTACCCGTAATGGAAAGAAGTGCAAGCGATACAAGGACATAATAAATGCCATTACCTATTGCATCGTGTGGTGCCCGGGACAAAATAATTGTCACAAACACTACTACTTAAGCTATACACGGATAACCCCCCCCCCCTCCCCATCCAAAAATACACCTGAACCGAACTCGGTTTACAAGTAAAAAAACTAAATAACAACCCCCAACACCATTGTCCGTACACCAACCCAGGGTGACCTGCCAACCCATCCTACCTCTCCTTCCTGGAGACCGGAGGCCAGGGCTGCTGTCTTGACTGGCGGTGGTTCCCTCTGGACTGGCCGTTGCTGGGTTGTCTGGATGGGCTGGGAGACTGGACAGCTAGGCCACGGTGGTAGCTCCTTCAAGGGCCCACCAACAGCCCCCCGGTAAGGCCATCCTCCACCAGGGCGACGAGGCATCTCCCCGCCCCACCTCTTCTCTGGAGCATGGGGCCTTGGGCTGCTGCACCGGCTGGTGGAGTTGCTGCAGAATCTGGGCTGTTGTGGGCTGGATTCCGCCACCCTGTCCTCTGCTGGGCCCCACCAATAGCTCCCGGTAAGGCTACCCTCCACCAAAGCGACGAGGCATCTTCCCCCCCACCTCCTACCTGGAGCATGGGGCCTTGGGCTGCTGTACTGGCTGGTGGAGTTGCCGCAGGACCTGGGCAACTCTAGCAATTCTAGTTTAATAAAATATTTTTTTGTTTATATGATGGTGATAATGTCATCAGTATAAAGTAACCCTTCATCCTAAACCGGTTAGATTTGGTCCCTCTGGACAGTGTTTGTTTTACTGTAGAACTGGTAAACTGGGGTTTACGTTGAGTACTATACATTTATGCTTGCAGTCCATTAAATGTCTATTTGCAGTGCAACAAATGTTATGGTATAACTGACCTTGTAGAGTTTGTAATTCATGCTGCTTTTACATAATCATTTTGTGTGATTTGTTCAGGCCTTTGTACAGACAAAGTCAGCCATCTACAATGTAGGCAACAGCAAATATATATATACATATATATATATATATATATATATATATATATATATATATATACATATACATATACATATATACACATATACACATATACATATATACATATATACATATACATATATACATATACATATATACATATACATATATACACATATATACATATACATATACATATATACATATACATATATACACATATATATATACATATACATATACATATACATATACATATATATACATATACATATACATATATATATATATATATATACATAATTCTACACATATCTTATACATACTCAATACCGTTTTTATATCTTGTAGACTGTCTTTACATCTTATTTAACCACTGTACATTATATATTACCATGCACTTTACTGTTTTTGCACTCTGGTTAGATGCCAGTTTATTTTCGCTGTACTGTACCAAATTTGAATCTAATCTAATCTAATCTAATCTAAACATCGCACGGGAAAACGGCCGTTATTTAATTAGAACTTCCGGTTCTGAAACCGAAGGTTGTTGTGTCCGAAGAACGTGGTGTGTGTCAGAAAAGATCCATTAAGAACCATACCACCTCGAGATATTTACAAATGACTGACCTTGTGTTTTTTTCATGAGCACCAACCACCATGTCTGGTGTGGTTCTTACGTCATGACGTTAGTCCTGTCTCGCTGACGTCAGTTCTGTTAGCCGACCGACTATTCCGAAATTGCGTGTACAACAACTTCCGGTTTCTGAATTTCACAATTAAATAACGGCCGTTTTCCCGTTTTGTTTCCATGTATACTTCTTTCCTATTGTACAAGTGGAATAAAAAGGCTACACTACTTATTATTATTATTATTATTCTTTTTTGGTTATTTTATTTGAAAGAATCCAATAAATCCAATCCTTAATAAGCCTATTTTTGGGTTTTTGCTTATGCTTACTTCAAATACTAAAAAGTAACCACCATGAACACAGCAGGAAGTGTCTCACATTCGCCGAAATTCTCATCTTGGTCTTCTGCTGCTCTTTATTTACATGTTATCTTAACATCGTAGATTGACATGTTTTCTACGCAACAATATGATTGGAGGTCACATTCCAATCAAATGTTTTTAACACAATAACAACAAATCAATTAGAGATCTTCCACCTTGGAACAATCTATCCATCTGTCTCGCTGTCAAACAAACCGCATGTCAGGCCTACAATTAGGCCTGACACGCTAAGAGTGTCACGCTAAGTTTAAGTTAAACAGTTTCTAGTGTCATTGTAAAAAAAAGCCAAAGCCTGAACCGGTTTACAGTAACGCATGCGGTCAAGAGTGACGGTTTCCCTCCCTTAACTGACAGGTAAATGCTGTATATACCTGTATATACTATTGGGGGATTAGGGGCTCGCCTTAATAGCATATCCTCAAAACTTGCTATCTTTGATGGCGGATTTTCCGTCAATGGAGTTTTTGAAAATCGAAGGGAGGCGATACATCCCACAGAGAGAGAGAGAGAGAGAGAGAGAGAGAGAGAGAGAGAGAGAGAATGAAAGCGATAAAAAAAGAGAGATCTGAAAAAAAAAAACACACACTGCCCTTTACCTGACAAAGAAGCAGCCGCCGCCCTGAAAAATAAAGAAATAAAGAAGAGAGAGGGACGGAAAAAAAAGGGAAAATATCGCCCCAGACAGAGGGGTGGCAGCGCTGTCACCGGATCCCTTATCGTCCGCCGCAGCGCTGGCCGTGTCAGGCCTGTCGCTCTTTTCATTTTCTGCCTCTCCCTCTCTTTCCCCCCCCCCCCCCCTCTCCCCACGTCCACACACACAACGCCCTCCTCTTCCTCCTCCTCCTCCTCCTCCTCCTTCTCCCCCTCCTCCTCCTCCTCTTCCTCCTCCGTCATGGATGTGAGGCCACATGCACAATCTTCCACACACCCCCTAGCCACCCCCCGCCCCGCCGCCCCAAAAGACCCACACAGATATGGGAGGACGGATATGGGAGGTGGGCTGTCAGCTCACCTGTAACCGCGGGGGGCCTCGGTCGAAGATAATCGCTTCCACACTACCGGTTGGTGGTGGTCGATGGCCAATGGTTGAAGGTGGTGGCGGCGGTGGTGGTGGTGCCGGTGGTGGGGGTGGATGGAGGTGCCGGTGGCGGTGGCGGTGGTGGGTGGGGGTGGGGGTGGTGGTGGCGGTGGGGGTGGTGGTGGGAGGGAGGGAGGGAGGGAGGCAGTGGTGGGGTGGTGGTCAGGGGGCTAGGTAAATGGTTTTAATAGCCCTGTGAAGGTAGGATTTGTCTGCCTTATCACAACTGGCAGATGCATCGGCATGGCAGGAGGTGGGGTTCGAGACGGGGAGAGAGAGAGACAGAGAGACAGAGAGATCGAGAGATCGAGAGAGAGAGAGAGAGAGAGAGGGAGAAAATAGGATGATGCATGGGGGAGTAGGCGGATGAGGCGGAGGGGGAAGGGGGGGAGGGCAAAAGAGAAGGAAGGAAATAAGTCTGCTGATAACATTTCCACCCCCTGGGGTAGGAGAAGTGTGGTATTGGAGGAGAGGGAAAAAAAGTGCTTCCTCCAGGAGAAGGTTTCATGGGATTAAAGCACCCCTCCTCCCTCCTCCCTCCTCCCCCACCTCCCCCTCCTCAATTTACCTCAATCCTAGCAGAGGTCCTCCACACTCCAGCCAGCTGTTGGGAATGAGATCCTATCGTATGTATTGAGACCAAATTGTATTGTGGGTTTGACAGCCCCTCCCTCCCCTCCCTCTTTGTTTCTCTAACAAAGAACAACGTGCACACACACACACACACACACACACACACACACACACGCACACACACACACCATCACTTCATCGGCTTCCAGTCAGTAGTGGTTCATGTTCACCTTCTGAGGAGAAGACACCGTCAGATCCTGCGTTCTAAAACAATAATAACCGCTACACCGAACACAGAAAGGAAAAGATATAGACTTGTTTGAAAGGCTCCTCCCGCTAGGTTAAGGGTCGGAAGGTGGTGCTGGTCGATGTTTAACACAAAGGGAAACAGGTGGTGGCATGTGTGTGTGTGTGTGTGTGTGTGTGTGTGTGTGTGTGTGTGTGTGTGTGTGTGTGTGCGTGTGTGCGTGTGTGTGTGTGTGCGTGTGTGTGTGTGTGTGTGTGCGTGTGTGTTCGCGTGCTGTGGCAGTATTTCACCACAGGCACACTTTGGTCCATATTCCTGTCGACAACGTGAAGCCCCAGCAAATGTTTTTGGTTTTCAGGTTTTTTTTTAATTCGTCGCAGGCCTGGTGCGTACATCACCCCTCCCCTCTCTCCCCCCTCCCCTCTCCCCTCTCCCCTCCGGCTCTCTTCTTCTTTTTCTTCTCTCTCAGGCTATTCTAGGCTCCGACATTACGCCTAAAACAAATGTCCTGAAACACACACACACACACACACACACACACACAACACACACACACACAGGATCGTCCATTTCGGAGATGGATGGCAAATTTGGCATTTCCCCTTCTCCCTCTTGATAAAGTTCTTCTTCTTCTTCTTCTTCTTCTTCTTCTCTTCTTCTTCTTCTTCTTCATCTTATTCCTCCTCTTCTCCCCCTTGATTAAGTTCTTCTTCTGCTTCTTTTACTTCTTCTTCTGCTTCTTCTTCTTCTTCTGACAGCCGTTTGTCCCACATGGTTGAGGGACCACGTCAGCAGCAGCAGCAGCAAGTCACTCACTCTGGAACCTACGAGCTGAGACCTGTGCCCGGGGGGTGGGGTTAGGGATGAGGTTGTTGGCCCTGGACCCCCCCCCAAACCCAACACCACCACCCCTCTGACAGCGACCGTCACCGCCCTGGACTCCACCTAATGATGTGGCGCCAATCAAAGCCACGAAAGATCAACGGGAATGGGACCAGAGCTGAGGGTGGTGGTGGTGGGAGTGGTTCTAGGTATACCGTCGTTTGTAGAAAGTAAAGAGAGGGTGGGGGGAAGGGTATTAGAGGGGTCACAACATCTGGTGAAGGTGGGACTGGAGAAGAGAGAGTGTGCGTGTGTGTGTGTGTGTGTGTGTTCGAGGTGATCAATTACCATTCTTTCAACCAAACATGGGGAGGGGTCAGAGGTGGGGGGGGGGGGGGGGGGGTGGTCACTCCCGAATTGCACTTTCAAGTGTTTAGTGGTGTTTAACACTGGCTCTATATGCTGCAGGCAGGAGATAACTATAGACACCACACACACCTCTCTCTTTCCGTGTCTCTGTGTGTCTGTGTCTGTGTCTCCCTCGCGCTCTCTTGGATTCCTTCTTTTTCCTTTCGCCTTCTCTCTTGTTTTCTTTGCCTTTCTTCCTGCCCCGTGCCACTGAGAGTGATGCTATCCGTGCCTATAATGTCTTAATTAATTCCCTCCCACCTCTCCTCTCCTCCTCTCTCTCTCTCCTCTCCTCTCTCTCTCTTCCCTCTCCTCTCTCTCTCTCTCTCTTTCCCCGCTCCACCGGCGCAGTAAGTGATTCTGCAGCAGCGCACGCCTCTAGGTATTAGCCCTCTTCATTTGGTTAAAGAGCTGTGACAAGACGAACCGTGCGATAGAGAAAAGAAAAGAATAGGAGAATTAAACGGCTTTGTTTCATGTCGGCAGCAGCGGTTTTGCTCGTCGACCCCAATGACACGTTGGAGAGTGTTTGTGAACAACGGAGAAAGAAAAACAAACGCACACATTTTTTTCTGTCTGCCGACTAAAGGCCACAGTGTAATTATGATAACTGTTATTCATTTCTTTCTTCTTTTTTTTTTTTTGCCATAATGCTCGTGCCAGAATGTGTGTGTGTATGTGTGTGTGTGTGTGTGTGTGTGTGTGTGTATGTGTTTTACACAGTACATAATTATAACTACATTATTCGCTTTCTTATTTTTCGGAGGCAGCAGAATACAGGCTTGTGCATGTGTGCACATCCTGGAATGTCTACAGTGTGTGTGTGTGTGTGTGTGTGTGTGTGTGTGTGTGTGTGTGTGTGTGTGTGTGTGTGTGTGTGTGTGTGTGTGTGTGTGTGTGTGTGTGTGGCAAGCAAGCTTGTAACTTCATAATGATGAAGAGCCTGTGGTTAGGAAGACGTTACCACACTACCTCTCTGCCGTATTTCCTTCACCAACAAACCAACCACCAACAAGTACAGAGGTAGCCGTAAGCTACAGTTTCTGCCTGCAATTATTTGCCGCCATTCCCGCCAATTGAGGCATCAGATCGGGATGGGTGACGGGTGAAGTATAGCTGCTAGAGAATGGGAATCAACCCCTTGGAGTTCTGCATTAGATATCTACGTATGTATTTTAGACCGGCTTCACCATCCAGGTCAGTCTCCACTGAGGCGGCCTCGATCCCGAGCTCTCTTCTCCACCGGAAGCCCAGATTCAGGCCTTGATAAATCTCACTTTGCTTGATAAGACATCCTGCCTTACCCCCCCCCCCCCCCTCCTCCCCCAAATCCCTATGTGGTGCCAAATCAGTCTTTTCTCTCTCTCTCTCCCCTGTGTGTCTGCGGCTGTCTTGCCCAACCGGAGCCGCCGCAGTCAAGGCTTAAGCAGCAGTAGCTGAAGCCCTAAGCCCTCCGCATGCCGACTCGTCTGGAGAGAGAGAGAGAGAGAGAGAGAGAGAGAGAGGTTCAGGTTCCACACTGCCTCCTTTGCCCAAACAGCCTCACCTCATATGTACCCCATGCTGCTGATCAATGCACCGATCTGACGATCAATGCAATGATCACTGACCAAACACCACCTTGGACGGAGCTGGCCCCGTCACATGTTGGTTGTTGAGTCATATATACGCTCATAGTAGTGTGTAGTCTTGACTGTAGAACATAGTATTGTAATGTTGAATGTAGTACCTAGTATAACAGTCAATGACAATATCCAGGATCTGTGTTATTCATTGTCATGAGAGTCCCCAAACAAAGGACATGCTTTCATCCCGCAGCCCACATGGAGTTGTGTTCACTTTAGTGTGTGTCGTAGGTAGCTATAGTGTTTTCCTTTCTTATGATTGATCCTGCCACAACCAACCGGGTTGTATCAGAGCAAACGCTTTAGTGCTTCACTTAATTACCGTAGAGCGCAATACTTTGGTTTCACTTGATGCACTCTAGCGCACGCACACAACGTGAAACCATGGCGATGCAGCCTGTTGAACACAATGTAAAACCATGTACAGTCTGGTACGTGAAAACACCAACAAAAACAACCATCACCCCCACAACACTACATTGCCAAACATGACATTTGATGGGACCCGTGCTGATCTGAAGTCAGAAACTAGCAGCGGCCCCCCCCCCCGCACCCTGACCAGGTTTTCCACACTACAGGAGAGTGTGTCCCCAGCATGAGTCCACAAGATTGATTTTGGTCATACTACAAAGCCAATTTATTTTATTTCTTTGTTCGGTTGGGATCTCAGTGGCCAGTTTATTCTTCACAGTGTGCATTTTCCGAGGTCCTGTTTGATTCGCAATTAAATTTTATAAAAAAGCTCCCCAGTCGACCCATTTCGAGTCCAATGTGCCCAAATATGGACGGTTTCCACTGCTGGTGACCAAAAATCTCAACCAATAGCGACGCTCCGTCGAAAGCAAATCTGCACCCACCCCGCCCGCCCCCATAAAAGGGTGGTGTGTAAACCAATGGGTGGTGTCATGGACGCTACGGCCATATTGGTTGATACAGATTGTCATTTGTAATGACGATCGCTGCTCTGGCGTGTCCTCAGACAAACAGATGAACTGAATGCAATGTATATTCTTCTATGAATAAATATTGCTATGACAACTGGTGCTTCTGTGTGTGCGCGTGTGTGTGTGTGTGTGTGTGTGTGTGTGTGTGTGTGTGTGTGTGTGTGTGTGTGTGTGTGTGTGTGTGTGTGTGTGTGGGGGGGGGGCAGGGGGCGGTCTCCATGGAAACCTAACATCATGATGTCAGGTAAGGATGTAGGGCTGTGATGTGGATTGTAACACCTAACCTGCTGAGAGCCACTGTTTGAAAACCCCTGTGCTCAATGACTACATGCAAATATGTGAGAGTTAGATATTACTGTTCAAAACCGACCTGAGTGAGAGTGAGAGAGTGTGTGTGTGTGTGTGTGTGTGTGTGTGTGTGTGTGTCACTCACCACTATGCCGCCCTTTGTGGCGTATGTCACCTGGCAGCCGCCATAGCAACATCCCTGACCACTGTCACACACACACACACACACACACACACACACACACACACACACACACACACACACACACACACACACACACACACACACACACACACACACACACACACACACACACACACACTAATATGGAATACTTCATTGATTGGTAAACAATAAATAAAAAACATTAAAACACACGTACAGCGATCGCTTTCTGAGGCCTAAGAAGAACAGGATTGAAGACGGTAAACTCCACCAAACGTTTTCACCACGCTTCACAGCCATGAGGGAAAGGAAGCCAAAGCCTTTTTCTTCTATTTGTAGGTAAACCTACTTCCTGTTCCCTGTCATTTGCATCCTGTTTTCAATTAAAGCAACAGCACGACAGAAAATAAACTATACTTAGTGGAAATTAAATGAACAGATGTTAAGTGATCACACCTTAGCCAAATAACATAAGGTAAAATGTAGCCTGCTTAATTAATTCCTGACGAACCAAAGTTCTACTGCAACATGGATGAAATATACAGTTTTCTGACAAGGGCTTTTTAAATAATAGTTAATATGCCACGTCTCTCAGCTAGAGAAGGCCAACCAACCACATAATCATATAGGATATACAGTGATGAGTATCATAGCTATCTGATAATGAACCTCAGGGGTAGAATGGTTAACATAATCTAAAGGGGCATAAGGGTAGCAGCATATCTATAAATGGCATCCCCCGTAATCCAGAACTGATAGTGAAAAACTGCTTCAAAGATCCTTTTCCCACAGATCAGAGGGAAGCTTATTCTATTTCTGTGTGGAAAAGAAAGCTAATCTTATGTTGCAACTTACCGATTAAGGATGCCAATGTGATATTTAAACGTACCGACTTTTCCGTCAAGCCAGATAATTATATTCTGTGACCCTCTGAATATTAAGAGCAGTTTCAGTGGAAATATGCAAGTTTACTTTAATCTATGTATGTTGATCTTGAATTCAGCATGCATTTTGTTTTGTTTGCATCAAGATTCAATATTTTTATAAATACAATGGAACGCTTCCTCCCCATTCAATATAACACTGTATTCTATACTATGTACTATACTTATAGTATACAAAAAAAAGCATTTTAAAGTAGTGCAGCAGCATCATAAATACCTTGCCGTACAGGGCAGAACAGTGCAGTAGTTATAATTTGTCCAGAAAGTCCAGCAAAGTAGCAATTTAAGGTTAATAAGAGCCTCTTGCAGCGCATTAAATTAAAATGGACACCGCTACCTGCAACTAAAGGGGCTTCTTTGAGCTCCCTCTGACAACGAGGACACAGGTGGATGGTGAGTAAACGGGTTTGTTGCATGGTTTGAGTCTGTTTGAACAAGCAGAGCCGGTGGTACGTGCTGACGTCTGCTCCTTCTGTGTATGTGTGTGGTGGGGGCTAGTTTAACCTGTGGGCCTTGATTACTCAGGGCACCACAGGTGTGCAGCCTCACCCAGCAGCCCCAGAGTCTAATCAGTCTGACTCGGGCCAGGTGAGGCTGCTTCAACCAGACTCTAATCAGTCTGACTGGGGCCAGGTGAGGCTGCTTCAACCAGCCACACACACTCCACAGGAATTTCTCAATGGCTAATTGAACTGAATCAGCCATACAGAGCAACATAGTAGAATCAGCATACAGATTAACAAGACAATCATGCAGGGAAGATACAATTTCATTGCTATAGATGGTGAACAGGACAGGGCCCAGAATGGATCCCGGTGGAACGCCCAGTGTAACGGAATCCAGACTTGGCTCCCCCAGGCCTATAGGCCTAATAATATATTTATATTGCCTAATTAACTTCTTAATATATATTTGATGCTTAGTTACAAGCCATATTAACCTAATTAAAATCAATGCATCAGAATCAAACTGTTCCACTGTACGATGACTGACCCCAGTGTGTGGCAGGATAAAAATGATTCTGAGGCCCGGAAACGTGGGGTTTTAGGTTTCTGCGTTCATCATGTTTTTCCAGAACCCCTGCAGTACCTCCGCGGACCACTGGTTGAAGACCATTGATGTAGATATTTCTAAAACCAGCATCAAGCAACAAGCATCTATCCCCCTCAAAGCCAGTATCGTATAATGTTGGTAGGAGTACAGAACCATCAACTTTCTCACTCAACGCTTTTGGTAAGTCTATGAATATGGCAGCATAATGTTTCCCGTCGCTGAGTAAATAATTGAATACTAGTGTTACAGCTGAAACGGTGCTATGTTTAGCTCTGAGACCAGAATGATGTGGATTTAGAATAGAATAGAGTGCTTTGAGAGGAAAGCTTTCAGGTTGCTATTCAGTACCGTTTTTCTAGATTTTTTGAACGACAGGACGATTTAGGACGAAATTGGACGGCGGTTATTGAAATTGCTACTTGCTACAGCTTTATGCAAACTTTAAGCCAACTTCCGAAACACTGGGAACTATGCCTGATGAAATAGAAATATCTGATGAAAGATATGTAATGCCGGCTTTTATATTGCGCTTTTATCCAAAGCGCTTTACAAGTCATGCCTCACATCACCCATTCATCCACCGACGGCGGAGTCAGCCATGCAAGGAGACAGCCAGCACGTCAGGAGCAGTTAGCGTTAGGGTGTCTTGCTCAAGGACACCTGGACAGTTTTTGCTGAGGGGAATCGAACCAGCGACCTTTCGGTTGTGAGGCGACCGCTCTACCTCCTGAGCTATACTGCCGCCATAAGTAAATATGTAATATATTTGCGCTGTAATAAATGGTGCAGGTAAGCGTCAGAGAAAAGGATTCAAAAAGCTTCTCACCTTTTGCTTGCGTGACGTCGTTGGCCTGCAGTGCTTTAAGAACAAGATCAATGGAGAATGGCTGAAAGGAAAACTGAAACTCAAGGCTAGCACTACGCTCATAATCATCAACCTTCAGAGGGGTTCTCAAATAGTAACTGTCCGGCAGAAGAAAAGTGTTTGATAAAAGCCGAACAGAAAAATTGGAGGTAGAGAAATAGCAGTATAGTTTTCATTAGGTTTGACCACTTTCCAAAATGCAGAAGCGTCCCAAATAGGTGACACTACCAGGGTCTGCCTGTGAAGCTAAAACAGTCAGATGGTCCAGCTGTTGTGACTGAAGCAAACTTCTGATGAATGAAGCAACTCCAAACCATTTCTGGATTTTAAGCGAATGAAGATGATTTAGTCAAACCGGGGTTGGGTGCAATCTCATGGATGGAAAGGGGGAATGATATTAGATTTGGTGACAATACAAAAATGCTGAGTAGATAGTTCACATTGAGTCTGGGAGTCGTCGTTATTCAGGAATACCAGACCAATTGAATAGGACCAGAACTAGACAGGCTTACACAGGCTAAACGGTGATTATAAGAGCCATGAAGAGTACAAGAACTTAGCCGTTGGACTCACCGAAGGTCAGTGACGCCCACTTTCTGAAGACCCCCTGGAAAGGACTCAGAGAAAGAGATGCTCATACTTGAGTTGGAGTGATCTGATGTTGATGCCCACTATCATCATCATCATCATCGTCATCATCATCATCATCATTATCATCGTCGTCATCATCATCATCATCGTCGTCATCATGTCTTAAAGGTGAGTTCCCAATGTCTCATTTTAGTCTCACTGACTATCAGAGCCTCTCTCTCTCTCTCTCTCTCTCTCTCTCTCTCTCTCTCTCTCTCTCTCTCTCTCTCTCTCTCTCTCTCTCTCTCTCTCTCTCTTTCATCTTCAGCGGTGGTCATCACACAGACCTGCTGTGGCCCTGTGGCACATTATGTCCCTTCTATCCCATCATTTTTACACTAATCCCCAAGAATCCTGGAGCGAAATGAAGGCAAAGAGAGAGAAACAGGCAAATATCCACTGTGTGTGTGTGTGTGTGTGTGAGTCTTTGAAGTATGTGTATACATGTATTTTTAACCTGTGTGTGTGTGTGTGTGTGTGTGTGTGTGTGTGTGTGTGTGTGTGTGCTTAGGTGTGTATGTATGTGCGCGAGCCTTTGAAGCATGCACAAGTATGTCCTGACAATACGAGGACAGTATGTCCTCATACCTCAATGCCATGTCTACTCTTTTACCCCTGTCTGTCTCTGTGTGTCTCTGTTGGTGTGTGTGTGTGTGTGTGTGTGTGTGTGTGTGTGTGTGTGTGTGTGTGTGTGTTACAGTCATACTGCCATACTAAAACATGGAGAGAAGGGGACAGGTGGGGAAGCAAGCCCACGCTTCTCGCTTCATGTCTAACCTGCGAGAGTCGTCTCCGCCCCCCCCCGCTCCCTGAGGTAATGTAACACTCTCTCTCTCTCACCCCAGCGTCTGTTCCAGTTGTAATTACACTTTGGTGGAAAGTCAACTTATGTGAGGAACTGCTGGCATTGGCATTATGACTCAAGTCAGCTCCCTTGATGTTCCTCCCTCGCGGTGCTCTTGCTGCTTCGTCGTAGTCTTCCTCCTCCTCCACCCCCTCCTCTTTCGCCTTCTCCTCCCCCTCCCCTCCCCCTCCATCTCTTCCTCCCTCTCCTCCGCCTCCCCCTCCTCTTTCTCCTCTTCCCTCTCCTCCCCCTCCCCCTCCATCTCCTCCTCCCTCTCCTCCGCCTCCCCTTCCTCTTTCTCCTCCTCTTTCTCCTCCCCCTCCCCCTCCACCTACTCCCCCTCCCCCTCGCCCTCCTCCTCTTCCCCCTCCCCCCCTCACCTCCCCTTTATACTCATCATTACAGTCTGGGTGCGAGGAGTAGCGCGGGGGGTTGTTTTGTTTGTCGAGGTTTATTTCGGTCGCATATTTCCTTTTCTTCTTCTTCTTCTTCTTCTTCTTCTTCTTCTTCTTCTTCTTCTTCTTCTTGTGTTGTTGTGTTGTTGTTCTTGTTGTCCCACTCCCTTGTTGCTACGTCGAAGCCAAGGCCCGGGCCACGGATATACAGATGCAGATACCACACTGGGATGTGACGGTTGCGCCGGTCTGTGTTGTAGTATTCATGAACCGTGTGTCACACCACACCACACCACACAGCGGCACACACTCTCTCGCCGCATAGAACAAGGGCTGGCCGCGGTGAAGCGAAACAACAATCCATGCATAAGCGTGACAGAGCGTGCGCGCACACACACATACACAAACTAACACACACACACACACACACACACACATACACACACTAAAACACACACACACACACAGACGCAAAGCGTGCATACGTATGTGCAGGCCTCCTCCCAGAATCGGCGTGCCACAACTGATGTGCGTCTTATCCGGGGAACGCGATGGGTTCGGCACATGGGAAGTCTGTGTCCTTCCTTGCCGCCGGCAGGGCCAAAGGGAATCTCCAATTTCAAGGGATTTCTAAACCCCATCAATAAATCACTGAATATCATCATGACAGCATCATGCCGAAGACCCCGCGGAAAATTGGGTCTGGAGTCGAAAGCGGCGGCGGATCTAATCCTGGGAATTGACAATCCTATGTTTATTGATTTCAATATGCCTCCCGCATGACGGGCAAAATGTAATTCATCATGGGAGAAACTTAGCGATCGTTTTCTTTGATTCGATTGTGGGTCGGTCGTGGGGGTAAGATATGAACCGATTTGGGGCTGCTTGGAAAAACAAAGCTACACGGCTGTCCTCCTTCATCCTCATCCTCTTCCTCATCATCCTCTCATCACATGTGGACATGGAGGGATTTTACCGACAACCAGCAGGTGATTACGTTCCTTAATCGTGTCAAGAAATAACACAAACGGTATATAACCCTTTTTTATTTTATACTTTACGCTAAGGTGCTGTGATGCAATAAGTTCGGTCTCCTTAAAATGAATTTCGGTGACAGAAAAACAAAAAATACTGTTTGACTATTATAAATCCTATAAGCACCTGCAAGGAATGAACACCGAGCACGTCTTTCCAGCAGGTGTCACGCTTCCGAATATTCCACAACCGGTAATACTAGCGTACCTACATCACCGATACTCACCCCCACCTCCTCATACCTGAACCCAGCAAACCCCCACCCTCACCTGAACCCAGCACACCCCCACCCGCTCTGTCTATGTCCAACGAAGAAGGGCCTTCCTCCTCCTCTCCACCTGTCACGCGTCCGATGGAACCGTACGGGTCCCTATAGCAGAGGGGAGGGGGTAGTACAGGACGCCTTGTCCCCTTTGTCCCAAGGAGGGAGGGACGGACGGGGACGGACGGGCCGTGAAACCATTCCCCACCGAGGGCCAATTCCAGGGTCACGGCCCCCCCCCCCTCTCTCTCTCTCTCTCTCTCTCTCTCTCTCTCTCTCTCTCTCTCTCTCTCTCTCTCTCTCCCGAGGGCCCATTCCAGGGGTCATAGCCCTCCACTCTGGCCGATAATTGCGGGCCAACTTAGCACTCCGCACGCCAAAGCACCCACCGCCTAATGAATTGTCGCCCGCTTTAATACCGGATTACATGAAGGTGAATGGTAATAGATTACCGGGGGGAGTGGGGTGGGAGGGGGGAGGTTTTGCGAAGGTTACTCTCAAACTCCGATCCATTGCAAACCTTCTGATTGCCCGTGTCGCTTTAGGGGTTACCATTCAGGCGATCCGACACCTCGGACGCCTCGGTACGCCTTCCCGGGAGATCGCGGGGGGGTCTGATGGTGTCGCTGCTTTGACGGAGTTCCTTTCCCTTTTGCGAGACACGTACGTAGGGGAGAGGTAAATCCTTGTCTTTGCTTAAGAGCCGGCTCATTATAGCCAGCCTGCCGCTGAGCCCACGTGAGGAGAACCGAGACTTTGGAGGTTGACTCCATTATCATTGGCAAGGAGGAGGTGTCTCCCGGCGCGGGAGAGAGAGTTTGTAGGACGAGGCGAGGCTGGCAACCCCACCAGGCTATTATGATGGTGATGATGGTGACCTGTCCTTCCTCTTAGCTTTCCACGTTTGCTATAAGAGTTATCCCAATGTTGCCATCACGGTGGTTCCATAATGTTTCGCATAATGTTCGCATAATGATAACACCATTCAGATTCAGATTCTGATTCAGATTCTGATTCAGATTACTTTATTTATCCCGAGGGAAATTAAGGTGCAACAGTTGACACAGGGGGAATAAATGCACACACAAATATACTAATACCTAAGCTAAAAACTAAATAACAACAAACTAACTAAACAAATCTAGTATAAACAAGATATAACTAAATGAACTCTAAATGAAATCTAAATGTATTGATAGATGAATTGCACAATTTACAGTATTATTACAGTAATACGTAGGTATATACAATACACAACAATACGTATAGTGCAAATTGGCAGTAATAAATGCTAATAAATAACTCAGATGAATACTGAAAAAGTGACATGTGAAAAGTGAAAAGTGAAATTTAATTTACAGTGCAAAATTACAGTGAAAGGAATTTACAGTGCGTTGACCAAAACAATTATAATAACAGTGCGTTGGCCTCAGGTCACTGAGTCTCCACTGTCCCTCTCATGACCCGAGGTAGATGAATTATAGAGAGTGATGGCCACAGGAAGAAAGGACTTCCTATGGCGTTCTGTGGTACACCTGGGTGGAATGAGTCTGTTGCTGAAGGTGCTTCTGTATGAGGTCAGCACCTGATGGAGAGGGTGAGAGTTGTTGTCAAGGATACTACGCAGCTTGCGCAGCATCCTTCTCTCAGACACCACCAACAAGGAGTCCAGCTGGACCCCCAGGACAGCGCCAGCCTTCCTGACGATCCTGCTGATCTTGTTGGCGTCTGCTGACCTCAACCTGCTTCCCCAGCACACAACACCGGAGAAGATGGCACTGGCTACCACCGACTGGTAGAACATCTTCAGCATCGTGTTAAAAACGTTGAAGGACCGGAGCCTCCGCAGGAAGTAGAGACGGCTCTGGCCCTTGTAAACAGCCTTAGAGTTCTTGGCCCAGACCAGTTTGTTGTCCAGGTGAACTCCCAGGTATTTATATTCCTGAACAACCTGACACACACTTGATGGAAATGGGTGTGGGGGTAGATTTCCTCCTGCGGAAGTCCACCACCATCTCCTTCGTCTTGTTCAACCACCGTTCATAGTAACTGAAAAAGTAGTGGTGTTTTTTTCCACCACTAGCACTTAATACATAATAAAGAATGTCATAAGTTTAAACTTTGTGAGTTTGTAAGTGTACGGTAAATGGATCATGTGGTGCGGGTTTAAGCTAAAGTTGACGGCAAACAATTCAGTTGC
>CM051020.1:23066155-23078655 GCA_027704905.1 Muraenolepis orangiensis | reverse complement strand
ATCCTTCCCTCATTCCCTTCTCCCTCTCTAGTAGTTCAATGTAGAGGACTATATAGTGAAATCCTTCCCTCATTCCCTACTCCCTCTCTAGTAGTTCAATGTAGAGGACTATATAGTGAAATCCTTCCCTCATTCCCTACTCCCTCTCTAGTAGTTCAATGTAGAGGACTATAGTTAAAACCCTTTGGGACACTACTGGAGTCTCCGTTAATGACATCATTGCTGTCTCATAATTCAAACGTGCCAGATCTACGCTGGTGTACATCACGTCTTGTCCGTCAGAGCAATGCATGATGGTCTATGTGCTTGGTTAACCCTGTACAGCCCAAATAACGAAAAACACTAGCAAAAATGGTTTTGACCTTTCAGATGTTGTTGTAGGGAGCCTCGGTTCAGAAATGAAAGAGTTTTCAAATATATATATTCAAAGTTTTTAGGGAAATGTTGTAATATTGCAACGTTGGGCTTTGGGTGGGAGGCTATTTTGACTACCACTCTGATCCACTGTTGAAATATTGCAACAAAGACATAAGCTGCTCAAAATCTAATTTGATTAATGTTTTCCACAATAACTAAATATGTACTATGTTCTAGACATTGAAGACTTCAAAGTTGTGTGAGTTTGTGACCAGAGGGCGGGACCTATAAACACATTTACTACCAAATAACATTGTGAGGCTGAACAAAAGGACCTTTTGACTATGTAAATGTAGTCTTTTAAAAAAAAAACACATTTACTTTGAACTTTTTTACGATAGCTTAAAGTAACGTTGTAAAATTACAAGGTGGGGCCTTACAGGGCTAATGGCCGTCGGTTGTACACTAGTGTTTACGATGCATTGTTGGCACTAAACAAGGTATAATAACTCTCACTATACATTAGGACAGCACTGCAAAATGGCAAATTCACTATGTAGTGCACTAAATAGTTTATAGTGCACTATATTGTTCACTTTAAACTTTATAGTGCACTATAAAGTCAGTGATTGATTTCGGACACAGCATTTCACGTTTTGGTTCTAGAACAAAGACGGCGGTTGAACTGCAGATGAGGACCACGTCGTGAAACATCGGAAAATAACAATCGATAGAAACCGATTAAAAAAAGATAAACTCTCAGCAAGGTAAAAAAAACAAACGGTGAACCATCCAAGAGCTTCGGAGGCCATCGTACATCGTCAGTGACGTAAAGCGACAACACGTTATCCTGTCATTAAGTGGATCAAATAAAGTCCAGACACAATCCGACGAGGTTTACATTTAAGTATTTACGTATGTTTACGCTCCAGACGCCCGGCTCAACGCACAATAGTTTTAGGAAGCCGTGGGTGGGTGTGGGTGGGTGGGTGGGTGGTTAGTGGGTGGGTGGGTGGGTGGGTGTGGTGGACCACGAGGGTGTGGGTGGAGTAGGGTGGGGTATGGTGGGGTGGTGTATGGTGGGGTGGGTAGGGTGGGGTGGGGTACGGTGGGATGGGGTGGGGTATGGTGGGTAGGGTGGGGTGGGATGGGGGTGGGGTATGGTGGGTAGGGTGGGGTGGGGTGGGGTGGGGTGGGTCGCAGCAGCTGTTGGTTGCAGATGTAAGGTGACAGTAATCAATGCTGATTATTAAAGTGGGACCACCATCTCTGGTGTGTGATTAATCTTCATTCCCCCACTGTTTACAGAGGCCGGCCTGGCCTTTAGCACGGAACTGAGGAGATGCCTCTTATCGCTCCCTAGGGGGGGAGAGAGAGAGAGAGAGAGAGAGAGAGAGAGAGAGAGAGAGAGAGAGAGAGAGAGAGAGAGAGAGAGAGACAAAACAAAACACTGTCACCATTATACATGTACTCTTGTCTCTGAGACAGAGGAGGCGGGGAAGCAGAGGTCGTTATTGGAACACACAGCTTTTCTGTGTATGCGTGTGTGTGTGTGTGTGCGTGTGTGATGCGTGTGTGTGTGTGTGTGTGTGTGTGTGTGTGTGCGTGCATGTGTGTGTGTGTTTTCACTTTTGTTTTACTGCGATCGTAAGTAATTGACTATTGACTATCGGTAACTCACATTCGCATATGGCGAGTTTCTCTCGCAAACCTCAATACCGTCAACGACACACACACACACACACACACACACACACACACACACACACACACCACACACACACACACCACACACACACACACACACACACACCACACACACACACACACACAACACACACACACGGGAGGAACCCCAGCATGGAGGAAGGGTCTTCCACCTACCAACTTTTTGAAAGTATACCGTTTACTGTTTACTCTGGGAGTTTGTTGGGTCTATTGTTTTGGAAGCCGTTAGCTATTTTTGACCTTGCCTCGCTCGGCAGTAGTAGCGGTGGCGGCGGCGGTGGCGGCAGCTACAGTGAGGCAAGCTATTCATCATCCCCGCACCGCTGCGTCCTCCATCAAATTCAGATTAATGTTTAAGAAAAACCCAAACGGAAAAGAAAAAAAAAGAAAAATCTAAATCGCTCGAGTCACTCGCTTTGTTTGGTTCGAGGGCATTTTTAGTTCGTTTTTTTGCGTGTGACGCTTGACGCCAGGTCAATTAAATACACAAATCAATAACAATATAACAACACAGTATGAATGAGTACTGGCATTACTGAGGGGGGGGGGGGGGGGGGGGGGGGGGGAGGGGCAACAAGCGGAACGCTAATTAAAACAGGACATAATGACGTGATAATACTCCCACGCACGCACACACACACACACACACACACACACACACACACACACACACACACACACACACACACACACACACACACCACACACACACACACACACACACACACACACACACACACACACACACACACTCACAAAGGCACAACTGAACATCAAGAATATACAGCAAGAATGATCTTGTTTTTTTCTTGGTTGTAAAAAATGTACAAAGAGAGAGAGGGGGGGTGGGGGGGGGGGAGAGATTTGAACAGCCGTCAGTGATGATATTGGTTGTAAATACCATCGCATTGCTATCTTTGTGTGTCTACCAGAGAGAGAGAGAGATGAGAGAGAGAGAGGAGAGAGGACGAGAGAGAGAGGAGAGAGAGAGAGGGAGAGAGAGAGAGAGCGAGAGAGAGAGAGAGAGACGGAGAGACAGACAGACAGATAGAGAGAGAGAGATCAAAACAGCCATCAGTGATGATAGGATAATAGGCTGGAGGAGGGTGTGTGTGTGTGTGTGTGTGTGTTGTGTGGTGTGTGTGTGTGTGTGTGTGTGTGTGTGTGTGTGTGTGTGTGTGTGTGTGTGTGTGTGAGGTGAGAGAGAGAGAGAGAGAGAGAGAGAGAGAGAGATAGCGGCCTGTGTGTGTATGTATGTGAGAGAGAGAGAGAGAGAGAGAGAGAGAGAGAGAGAGAGAGAGAGAGAGAGAGAGAGAGAGAGAGAGAGAGTGGTGTGTGTGTGTGTGTGTGTGTGTGATATGCGTCTCCAGGAACACACCATTACCATCCCTGGATGAGGTGGAAGGCTCCTTTCCCGGTGCCTTGCATCTAACTGCTGTTGCCCGGGACTGCGACAGATGGGCCCCCCGTCCCCGTCCCCCCCTGTCCCCCCCGCCCCCCCGTCCTCCCAGAGTCTCCTCCTCCTCCCCCGGGTACCTTCCCCTCCCCCCCCCACCCACCCCTCCCTCCCTCCCTCTCATCCTCCACGCGCACGCACGCACGCGCACGCACACACACACACACACACACACACACACACACACACCACACACACACACACACACACACACACACACACACACACACACCACACACACACACACACACACACACACACACACACACACACACACACACACACACACACACACAGCCCCCACCCCCCTCCGCCGCCTTCCCCAAATCTAACCCCCCACAGGTGGCAGGGTTCCGAAACAACCCTCCCCTTCTCCCTTCTCTCCCCCTCCCCCCCCCCCCCCATAGACCCTCCCCTCTCCCTCTCTCTCACACACACACACACACACACACACACACACACACACACACACACACACACTTCTCCCCATTTAAATATTCTTTTTTTTTTTACATCCACTGCTCAAGCTGGATGGTTTTTAGAGGGGAACAAAACATATTAATTCCTATGTAGATTATTTTTGTTTGTTCATGTTTCAGTTAGAAATAAAAACCCGCTTCACCGGAGCCCTCTCTGTGTGGGTGGAACCAGAAGGATGACTGCCCCTAAGTCCCCTGGAGAAATAAAGCCTCTGTGGGGGAGGAGGAGGAGGAGGAGGAGGAAGGAGAGGAGGAGGAGGAGAGAGGAGGAGGAGGAGGAGGAGGAGAGAGGAGGAGGGAGGAGGAGGAGGAGGGTGGTGGTGGTGGGGAGGAGGAGGAGGAGGAGGAGGAGGAGGGTGGTGGAGGAGGGTGGTGGAGGAGGGTGGTGGAGGAGGAGGAGGAGGAGGAGGGTGGTGGAGGAGGGGGTGGAAGGAGGAGGAGGAGGAGGAGGAGGAGGAGGAGGAGGAGGAGGAGGAGGAGGAGGAGGAGGAGGAGGAGGTGGTGGTGGTGGTGGTGGAGGAGGTGGTGGTGGTGCTGGTGGTGGTGGTGATGGTGGTGGTGGAGGAAGTGGTGGAGGAGGTGGTGGTTGAGGTGGTGGTGGTGGGGGTGGAGGATGATGGAGACGGGGGGGGGGGGGGGGGTGGAGGGAGAGACAGGGGGGGGCATCAAGGCAAGACGAATCAGACGTCAGAGAGCAGTGACAGCGGCGCTGTGTAAACCAGATGATGTTATTAGCGCTGCCAGTCACACAACTCGGAGCCCGGGGGGAAGACTGCTGTTTGTTTGTATTAGGATGTTTGTTGTTTGTATGTCTCGCTCTTTCTCTCTTTTTGTATTTGTCTCTCTCTCTCACCGTCTCTCTCACCGTCTCTCTCTCTCTCTCTCTCTCCTCTCTCTCCTCTCTCTCTCTCTCTCTCTCTCTCTCTCTCTCCTCTCTCTCTCTCTCTCTCTCTCTCTCCTCTCTCTCTCTCTCTCTCTCTCTCTCTCTCTCTCTCACCGTCTGTCTGTCGCTCTCTCTCTGACTCTCACTGTCTTTCACCTCTCTCTCTCGTCTCTCTCTCTTCTCTCTCTCTCTCTCTCTCTCTCTCTCTCTCTCTCTCTCTCTCTCTCTCTCTCTCCTCTCTCTCTCTCTCCTCTCTCTCTCTCTCCTCTCTCCTCTCTCTCTCTCTCTCTCTCTCTATGCTATATTTACATTTTGTAATTCTGCAAAACTGTATCACCAGCTCTGATGTGTGTGTGTGTGTGTGCATATGAGCGGGGGATGAAAGAGACGCAGGCCGCTCAGGAACGCTCATTCCAGCGTCTCTCCGCCGCCGCGCATGTGAGCGATAACAAGGGCTTCATTTGATGTCCAAAAGCCCACAGAACCATTTTTCTCCGTTTGTTTCACTTCAAACGAGACATTAGCATTTCAAAGACGGTCAAGTACGCCTCGCTCGTCCGCGCATCGGCATTATGTTGTCTTTACTCTCTTAACGCGCTTAATGACACAACGACACAAACAACCACCAGGACCACAACCACAACAGAGCAGCTGTTACCGGATCTCAGCTGTTAGCGGCCAATCCACTATTTCCCTCTCCTCAGAGAAACAGAGACTAAGAGAGACACAGAGAGACAGAGGGAGGGAGAGTAAGGGAGAGAGAGTGAGTGTTTAGATCCTCTCTGAAGAATCAAAGGCCCCACTTTCCTCCTTCTTCTTCTTCTTCTTCTTCTTCTTCTTCTTCGTGTGCAGGAACAGGAACAGGAACCGCTGTGGATTCAAACGGTCTCATTCCACACATGTCGCCAATCACACAAACACCTTCTGTTTCCCATCAGGCCGCCTCCTCTTCTGACTAGTGACTTGAGAAGTGAAGAGAGTAAAGAGGGGGGGGGGGGTGGTTGGTAGGGTCTTCTCTCTCTCTCTCTCTGAACCCCCCCCCCCCCCCATGGTGTTCCTGGTGGCCCCGTGGGGTGGGGGACGACGACGACGACGACGACCCTGAAGGGGCCACGGTTTACCCACCCGGCTTCTGTTTGTTGTACACAGTCATCTCCCACGGGGTTCCACGGCACCCACCACCACGCACACCTTCCACTGTTTACATTAGATTAGATTAGATTAGATTAGATTAGATTAGATTAGATTCAAATTGAGTGTCATTGCACAGCAGCACAAGTACAGTACAGCGAAAATAAATTGGCATCCAACCAGAGTGCAAATGTTGCAGTAAAGTGCATGGTCATCAATAATACAGTACAGTGGTTAAAACAGGATGTAAAAACAGTCTACTAGGTAACTTATAGAGTAGGTATGAGATATATATATATATATACTATATATATTATATATATTATATATATATATATATATATTATATATATATATATCATATATACATATAACATATATATAGGTAAGTATACAAGTATTAACAGGTAGTGAGCAGGGGTATGCAGTTATATCAACAGTTGTAGATATATATATATATATATATATATATATATATATATATATATATATATATATATATATACATTGAGTACAGTAAAAATGTAAAACTGTCTTCTTCATTGGGACAGCCTTTCTCAGTGAGGTTAAACATTTATCTAAATGCCGTCATCTCAGAACGCCATCGAATCCGAGCGGAGAGACGCCCTGCACCATGTGGCATAGAGACAGCCATGTAGCTACAGAGATACCATCTTGTCCTCTTCTGCCTGTGTGTGTGTGTGTGTGTGTGTGTGTGTGTGTGTGGGTGGTTGTGTTTGTGTTGGTTGGGGGGGGGGGGTTTAGGGTTAGGGTGGTCCTTTCTCCCTAGCCCCGGAGCTGCCCCCCCCTCCCCCCCCCACCCCTCCGGGTAACACACATCGTGTGACCTCGCATGCTGGGAGGGCCACACTGGGGAGAAGGCCCCCAAGCTACACTGGCTCTCCGGAAGACAGAGAGACAGAGAGAGAGAGAGAGAAGAGAGAGAGAGAGAGAGAGAGAGTACGAGAGCAGAGAGAGAGAGAGAGACAGACAGACAGACAGACAGACAGACAGACAGACAGACAGACAGAGAGGGCAGAGAGGGCAGAGAGAGAGAGAGAAACAGAGAGAAACAGAGAGAGAGAGAGAAATAGGGCAAAAGTTTGAGACTGGTCGGAAGGTCCCTGGCTCTCTCCAGGGAGAGCTCGTTGTGTGGTTATTACAGAGGGGTGGGGAGGCCCGGGAGGTCAGACTCTAAATCGACGTCTTCCTCTAATTTCACGGGACATTTGGAAGCCCGGGGAAGTCGCACGGATTACACACGGAAACGTTTTACTTATTTTTTTCCCCCTGAGGACGGCGTTTGGCAAAAAAAACAGCATGGTTGGTTTTTGGTTTGGGTTCTGTTTTCTTCTCAGTCTAGTCCATCTTCCAGGGTCTCTCTGGGGGTCCATCTGTGCCTCTACCCCCTCCCTCCCCTCCTTCGTCATCGTCTTCGTCAGGGAACGCCAGAACATTCCCCGCATACAGGGGAAAAGAAAGAGCTTTTTTGCCCTGTCTTCTGTGGGCCCTCACCATATGTTGCACAAAGCTTCAAGCAAGAGCCCCCAGGTGTGTGTGTGTGTATGCGCGTGTACATGTGTGTGATCACGTGTGTATGTGGGTGTTTGTGTGTGTGTGTGTGTGTGTGTATGTATGCGCGTGTACATGTGTGTGATCACGTGTGTGGTGTGTGTGTGTGTGCGTGTGTGGTGTCGTGTGTGTGTAGACGTGTGTGTGTGGAGTGTACACATGTGTGTGTGTGTGTGTGTGTGTGTGTGTGTGTGTGTGGGAGTGTGTACATGTGTGTGTACACACGTGTGTGTGTGGGTGTGTGTATGTGTGTTAGATGTGTGCATGTGTGTGTGTGTGTGTGTGTGTGTGGTGTGTGTGTGTGTAGACGTGTGTGTGGGAGTGTACACACGTGTGTGTGTGGTGTGTGTGTGTGTGTGTGTGTGTGTGTGTGTGGGAGTGTGTACATGTGTGTGTACACACGTGTGTGTGTGGGTGTGTGCGCATTGCCTGCGTGCCGTCAGCCTCCCATTCCATTCAGGTTTCTTCTTTTTTTTTTCTTTTTTCACACTTCCGCCGAGATTTACGACCACAGTTTGTCTTATGACAGCGTAACGCTTCCTCGCTGGAATTCCCCAGCGGACGGTGGGTGTGGGAGGGAGGAGGAGGATGGAGGAGGAGGAGGAGGAGGGGGGGGGGGGGTGATGGAGGGGGGAGGGAGGAGGGCCCCCCACCCCTGCCCCATCAAAACTAAAACAGGTGACTCTGGATCGGATCGGGGGAGGGGGGAGGGGGGGAGGGGAGGGGAGGGGAGGGGGGAGGGGCGGCCTCACACACGTTGACAAAAGGAAGAAGGAGGAAAGGGATTGCAGATGGTGGCGGCGGGAGAGAGAGAGAGAGAGAGAGAGAGAGAGCGAGAGAGAGAGAGAGAGACGAGAGAGAGAGAGAGAGAGGAGAGAGAAGAGAGAGCAATGAGCAATGAAAAGCAATGAATCCCCTCGAATCCTGGGGGGGGGGGGGGAACGTTTTTTGTTCCCCTTATTATTTATTAACGTACTTTTAATTTGTGTTATTAGTTTGTTCATCTCCCGCCGTTGTTGTTGTTTCCCGCCACACGTGTTCTGGGTATCCACACTCTCAGACCCCCCCCCCCGCCCCCCACCCCCACCTCCGCCTCCGCCTCCGCCCGGCCTCCACCCCTCACCCCCCCGCTGCTCCATCCACGGATCACTTAACGGCTGACAGGCGAGCTGCCATCACTCACACGCCGTGGAGACCAAAGGGAGTAAAAAAAAAAAAAAAAAAAACCCCGTCGAGAATTGATATATATGACCGACCATTATATAGAAATAAAAATCCATACATATCGCCATGAAAAGGACGTATACATCCATCTATACATCTATAAAAAGGGATTATGAGTATTATGACCCCGCCCCATCCTCCTCCCTCCTCTCCTCCTCCTCCCTCCTCCTCCTCCTCCTCCTCCTCCTCCTCCCCTCCTCCTCCTCCTCCTCCTCCCTCCTCCTCTCCCCTCCCTCCTCCTCCCTCCTCCTCCTCCTTCTCCTCTCCTCCTCCTCTCCTCCTCCCTCCTCCTCCCTCCTCCTCCTCCTCCCTCCTCAAAAGGATGTAGGGGGACGGGGGGAGACGAGGTATTAAAAACTCAGCAGGGCTCTTACAATGAGAGTAATGACAGAGTACCGAACACGGGGGGGAGGAGAAGGGAGGAGGAGAAGGGGGGAGGTAGGTGTGAGGGAGGGAGGGAGGGAGGGGGGGCAAAAGACAGCTTTACTGTTCCCTCCAGGCACCCCCCCCCCCCCGCTCCCCCCCCCCCTTTCACCACGTGAGCAGTGCAAGCTGATACGGCATCTTCAACCCAAGACAGGTTGTATGTGGTGTGTACACACACACACACACACACACACACACACACACACACACACACACACACACACACACACACACACACACACACACACACACACACACACACACACACACACACACACACACACACACACACACACACACACACACACACACACACACACACACACACAGCATCACCCTGAGACCTCTGTGCTCCAGTGGACGGTGGGATTTATGGAGTGCCGATGATGTCAAGATGTCAGTGGGTTCTTTTATACGTTGTGCGGTGAGGTGAGAACCATCTTATAGGAGATGATGATGATGAGGATGAGGATGAGGATGAGGATGATGATGATGATGGTGATGGTGATGATGATGATGGTGATGATGGTGATGATGATGATGATGATGGCCCCCCGATAAAGCAAAATGGGGAAACACGATGACAGCACACTAACCCCCGGGGACACTTGATTAAAAAAATAAAACAAGGTATGGGAGAAGAGAAAAGTGTAAAGTGCAAAATTGGTTTTGCGGACAAACCGCATAGGACGGACAAATTAATTTCATGAATTTCCAGATAAAACCTCGGGAACGGAGAAGGAATGCGATTATTTCTACTCTACAGGGTTTTAGCGGGAGTATGGAGAAGACGGCCCCCAAAAAACTCTTTCATTCCATCTTATTTTTAGGTTCGGGGCGTCATAAAGCATCCGCTCGGAAAAAGCCCCGAAACCATCCCGCGGTGAAAGAGGTTCAGAGGTTAAAAGGTTAGGGTCGAGGTTCAAAGTCCTTCAGAAGTCCGGGTCGTCGGACCACCATAACCAAAAACACGGCCGACTTAAATACTTAAAAGGCTCCGAGGGGCCCCCGGAACACACCTCTTGCGTTCCGTGCCGTGTCGGGAAAGTGCCGGAAAGAAAGAATGCTCCTCACCGGGACTTCACCCCCCCCCCCCCCCCCGTCCCTCCCCCCCCCGGGAGAGAGAGAGAGAGAGAGAGAGAGAGAGAGAGAGAGAGAGAGAGAGAGAGAGAGAGAGAGAGAGAGAGATATTACACAGACCGGTCAAATATCTTAATCCGTTAACGCTCCCTACCTCGCATGTTTCCACTCTGTGCTCCCGCCAGATGTATGCTTTCAAAAAGCTATCCCCCCCCGCCCCCCCGACCCACACCCCCACACCCTCCGCTCCTTCTCCCCCCCTATCATTCCCTGGGTGGGAGGGTGGGAGGGAGGGAGGGAGGGAGGGAGGGAGGGAGGGAGAGAGGGAAGGAGAGGGGAGAGTCTAGCTGGTTGTTCTGTGAAGTGAAGCCAGCGACGGCTCTTTAAAAAATGTAAAAAATGAAACCAGAGAAATGCCCTCCGCCCTCCGCCCTCACCGATGAACTTCATAAAATGTGTCTTTTGTCTTTTGTCTTTTTTCCGCCGTCTGTTCTGTTAAAGGTCCGGCGCTGGCTCCCCCACCCGGAGAGCTGACCGGGCCGAGGGGATACAGACTGAAAGGGATGAGGAGGAGGAGGAGGAGGAGGAAGAGGAGGAAGAGGAGGAGGAAGAGGTCTCTTCATCTCCCCCCCATAAATATGGAGACCGGGTTTTGAACCCCAGCGTGCTGAAGTGCAGATGTGGTGATGTGGGCCACTCTCCAACTTTTGATCACTCACCCCCTTACGTCTGCTCCAGATAAGAGAGGAAAAAAAGATTATAATAATTTGGCTTTTTTTTTTATGAGCGGAGGAGTTGTGTGTCAGCCAGGTTACTAAGAAACACATGTCTAATAAACAAGCGTTTGGTTTGGCTGGGGTCCTCTCTGAGGTGCAACAGGCTGCAGCAGTGGCTGGAATGGGCTTGTATTTTTGTCACTGCATTCACTGCAACTTGCAAAGTTGCTTTTAACCACAACCGCTTTTACAAGTTATGGCCTCGCAGTCATCCATTCATACACCCATTCATACACTCATTCATACACAGACGGCGGTGTCAGCCAGGCACATACGTTGTGCATGAATGAATGCATGTATGAATGAATGAATAGTAATTCATTGTATTAATATATATTTCACATCTCCAGCCTGGTTGGGAATTTGGCCGGGACACCGGGGTTAGCACCCCTACTCTAGTCATGAGTGGTACTAGAGCCAGGACACCGGGGTTAGCACCCTAGTGATGAGTGGTACAGAGACAGGACACCGGGGTTAGCACCCTAGTGATGAGTGGTACAGAGCCAGGACACCGGGGTTAGCACCCTAGTGATGAGTGGTACAGAGCCAGGACACCGGGGTAAGCACCATACTCTAATGATGAGTGGTAGTGACACCAGGACAACAGGGTTAGCACCCTAGTGATGAGTGGTACAGAGACGGGACCCCGGGGTTAGCACCCCTACTCTAGTGATGAGTGGTACAGAGACGGGACACCGGGGTTAGCACCCTAGTGATGAGTGGTACTAAATCAGGACACCGGGGTTCGCACCCTACTCTAGTGATGAGTGGTTGAGACACCAGGACACCGGGGTTGGCACCCTAGTGATGAGTGGTACAAGAGACGGGACACCGGGGTTAGCACCCTAGTGATGAGTGGTACAGAGACAGGACACCGGGGTTAGCACCCTAGTGATGAGTGGTACAGAGCCAGGACACCGGGGTTAGCACCCTAGTGATGAGTGGTACTAGAGCCAGGACACCGGGGTTAGCACCCTAGTGATAAGTGGTACAGAGCCAGGACACCGGGGTTAGCACCCTAGTGATGAGTGGTACTAGAGCCAGGACACCGGGTTAGCACCCTAGTGATGAGTGGTACTAGAGCCGGGACACCGGGGTTAGCACCCTAGTGATGAGTGGTACAAGAGACACCAGGGTTAGCACCCTAGTGATGAGTGGTACAAGAGACACCAGGGTTAGCACCCTAGTGATGAGTGGCACAAGAGCCGGGACACCGGGGTTAGCACCCTAGTGATGAGTGGTACAAGAGACACCAGGGTTAGCACCCTAGTGATGAGTGGTACAAGAGACACCAGGGTTAGCACCCTAGTGATGAGTGGCACAAGAGCCGGGACACCGGGGTTAGCACCCTAGTGATGAGTGGCAGAGACAGCAGAACACCGGGGTTA
>CM051020.1:23053655-23063655 GCA_027704905.1 Muraenolepis orangiensis | reverse complement strand
GATGACTAAATGAGGGCGAGAGAGAGAGAGAGAGAGAGAGGAGAGAGAGACACACACACACATCTTGACATCATCCCAACACGGCCCAGGCGTGGATCACATGTCACCGACATCGCCATGCCAACGTCAACACGTGCGCTGTTGTGTCTCATGGCAGCCCTTGTTAGATGCAGACAGACTACAGGTTGTGTGACTGTTGCTGTCCAAAAGAGGAAGAGGAAGAAGGAAGAAGAGGAAGAAGAAGAAGGCACCGTATGGGAGATCATCTGACATTTCGGTTGACATTTGACATTTGATCGATCGATCGGAAAAGACACGACAGCATCATGATTCATAGCGTTTACAAAAAAAAAAAATCTTTGTTTTAAATATATATATTTATATATATATAGACATTTCATATCGACAATTCGATCATCATCATAAAAAAGGAAAATCTTTGTATCTTGGCAATTGAAACACAGCAGACTTTGCAACCCCCCCATCCCCCCCCCCCCCCCCCCAAAAAAAAACCCCGTTATTGCATGTCGAGTCAGTTTCTTGGCTTTCGCCACCTCTGTCTCTCTCTCTCTCTGTTCCCTCTCCACCACGGTTCTTCACGTCCCACAATCAGCATCTCCAACTCTTCTCTCTCTCTCGCTCTGTATATGTGTCTCCCCCCCCTCTCTTCCTCCATCACCATTCCCTCCCTCCCTCCCTCCCGCTCTCTCTCTCTCTCCATCCATCCATCCATCTCAGGAGTAGAACTGCCGGCCCTTCTCCGAGCCGTGGTGCCTGCCCAGCCTGGCCACCTGCGAGGGCGAGGGGGGCACGTCCTGCCTGTACGGGCCCCTGGGGGACTTGCTGGAGCCCGAGCTGGAGCTGGACACCGAGCCTCCCGAGGCCGGAGACGAGGGGTCCCTGTGTGGCAGGGGCGGGGGCGGGGACCGGGCGCGGCCCGCCTCCTGCTCCTGTTGCTGTTGTTGTTGTTGTTGTTGTTGTTGTTGCTGCTGGTCACGCCGCCGCTGCTCCTGCCTCAGCAGCTCCTGGGTCTCCAGGAGGACCCGGGCGTTGAAGCCCGCGGCACCCAGGTAGCCGTTGCTGCTGCTAACGCCGCCGCCGCCGCCAGCACTGCTGCTGTTGTTGTTGTTGTTCCGCGAGCCCTGGTAGCTGGAGTAGCGCGGGTTGTCCTTGGCCGCCTGGAAGGCCTCGCCGGGCGGGTACACCTTCTCCCAGGAGTCCTGGGAGACCGTGCTGGGGTTCTTGCGAGGCTGCCTGCAGACAGACAGACAGACAGACAGACAGACAGACAACGGAGACAGACAGACAGACAGACAGACAACGGAGACAGACAGACAGACAGACAACGGAGACAGACAGACAGACAGACAGACAGACAGACAGACAGACAGACAGACAGAGAGACAGAGAGACAGACAGACAGACAGACAGACAGACAGACAGACAGACAGACAGACAGACAGAGAGACAGACAGACAGACAGACAGACAGACAGACGGAGAGGCGGGTCAGTACTGTTACAGACGTGTGAGCCACAGTGTTCACGATGACCAGAATATAATTCACAAAGATTTCACCACATCGACAAACTAGCTTGCGTCTCACACAAGATCTGTGTGTGTGTGTGTGTGTGTGTGTGCGTTTGTGTGTGTGTGTGTGTGAAGGGACAAAGGGGTGAAACCAAGTATTAGTGGGCCCTATTAACGGTACTCCTTCTGCTGCCTCTCTCTCACGCTCCTCCTCTATCCACTCCTAATGGATCCTTGTGGACTGCCATCTTTTCCCCCCTGGTTGGTTTGGCAGTAGGAGTACGAGGAGCTTCTGTTCCGAGGGGAGAAGGCTGAGGACAGATTGGGATGGGAATGTGGCATCTGCACTCATTCTAACGGTAGGCCTGGTGGTGGAGGGGGGGTGGGGGGGTCAGGGCGGCGAGGAAGAGGGAGGAAGAGGAGCTTACAACACACGCCACCGCTCCCACTACAGACTGTCTGCTACTTCCCATCTGTGTGTGTGTGTGTGTGTGTGTGTGTGTGAGTGTGTGTCAGCGGGAGCATGAGTGTGTGTTTATGTGTGAGTATGTGTGTGTGTATGTGTATATGTGTGTGTGTGTGTGTTAGCGTGGGCATGAGTGTGTGTGTGTGTGTGTGTGTATATCTGCAACTATGTGTAAGTGCGTGATTTAGCGTGAGCATGTGTGATTTTTGTGTGTGTGAGTGTGTAAGCATGAGCATGAGTGTGTGTGTGTGTGTGTATGTGTGTCTATGTGTGTGTGGGTTAGGCGTTTTTAGCGTGTGTGTGTGTGTGTGTGTGTGTGTGTGTGTGTGTGTGTGTGTGTGTGTGTAAGTGTGTGTGTGTGCGTGTGCATGTGTGTGCTACAGTACATGTGTGTATGTTTAGTCCCTTGCATGTGTACTCCTACTCACACATGGGCATGCTCACA
The DNA here is from genome assembly GCA_027704905.1 of Muraenolepis orangiensis. Classification (NCBI taxonomy): domain Eukaryota; kingdom Metazoa; phylum Chordata; class Actinopteri; order Gadiformes; family Muraenolepididae; genus Muraenolepis; species Muraenolepis orangiensis. Next base: position 23,061,215 of record CM051020.1, on the reverse strand, counting down.
CATATGTAGTCGCCCCATATGTGCAAAAAATGTGTGTGTGTGTGTGTGTGTCTGCGTGTGTGTGTGTGTGTGTATGTGTGTGTGCTTGGTTTTCTGAACATGTATAATTGGGTAAAGGAGGGGGCAGATGTGGGGACAGACTGCAGAGCAGAGGCCCATACCACATGCTCAGGATTCCAGGGGGGCCCCCTTTAGCAGCCCCCAGAGATGAAGTTATGCCATAGTCCCCTCCCCCCTTCTCCTCCCCCAACCCCCCCCTCCCCCAACCCCCATCACCACCCACCCACTAAGGTGGCGAGGACCGGAGCATACCAATACTCTCTCTCTCTCTCTCTCTCTCTCTCTCTCTCTCTCTCTCTCTCTCTCTCTCTCTCTCCTCTCTCTCTCTCTCTCTCTCTCTCTCTCTCTCTCTCTCTCTCTCTCTCTCTCTCTCTCTCCTCTCTCTCTCTCTCTCTCTCTCTCTCTCGCTCTCTCTGTGTCTCTCTCTCTCACCACATTCTCAGTGGAGAACACAGATATTGTCTGTGAATAGGGAGGGGGGGGGGTTGGATGAGGGGGGGGGGGTGGATGGGGGGGGGTTGGATTCATATGTAGAAATGGGAATACATCAAGTGGGGGGAAAAAGGGGGAGTGGGGTAAATTTAGAATGACAGAACATAACAAACACAGAGCAGGATGTTAGTTCAGAGAGAGAGACAGTGAGAGAGAGAGAGAGAGAGAGAGAGAGAGAGAGAGAGAGAGAGAGAGAGAGAGAGAGAGAGAGAGAGAGAGAGAGAGAGAGAGAGAGAGAGAGAGAGAGAGAGAGAGAGAGAGAGAGAGAGAAACCTGCTGGTTTGTCGTGTTTCCTCTGAAACAGCTGGGAAAAATCATTGATGGAGGAGGCGGGACTCTGGTGTACACAATCGCGCGCACACACACACACACACACACACACACACCACACACAGCGTATATTTTCAGAGCGTAAAGTGTAGCATTAAACACACACACACACATTTATTTATATATATACATATATAACCGTACGGATGTGAGTTCGATTTCCCTATAGCAGTTTACTCAGACCACTATTACAGAGGTATATAATACTTGTGCATGTGTCTGCATGTGTGTGTGTTTGCAGTGTGCAGTGTGCATGTGTGTGCGTGTGCGTGTGTGTGTGTGTGTGTGTGCAGTGTGCATGTGTGTGTGTGTGTGTGTGTGCACGTGTGTGTGCGTGTGTGTGTGTGTGCGCGTGTGTGTGTGTGTGTGTGTGTGTGTGTGCACGTGTGTGTGTGTGTGTGCAGTGTGCATGTGTGTGTGTGCGCGTGTGTGTGTGTGTGTGTGTGTGTGTGTGTGTGCATAGCGGGTTAGTCTCTAACACACTAATCAGGAACCCTATCTCTCTTTCTCCTGCTAACTCACTTCTTCACCACCATAATCCCCCCCCCCCCCACCCCCATCCCCCACCCCCCACCCCCCTCCTTCCCACAGTCACCGACACTAATCCCACTCTGACAACAAGCCTTCGTTAGCCCCCTCTCCTCCTCCTCCTCCTCCTCCGATCCCCACTCTCTCTTGCCAACCACGACAGCTAGCTAAGCCTAGCCGCCGTCAGATAGCGCCAGCCGGCTAGCGCTGCTACCGCCGCCGCCGCCGCCGCCGCCGCTGCTAGTGGTTTTCTTGACTTTTTGGTGCGGTTCGAGGAATGTCCCCTCGTTACTAACCCCCTTGTTGTTTTGTTTTTACAAGACGCTGGAAAATATGTGGTGGAAAAGTATATAAAAATGTATTATAGTAATAAGTCATAGTTTTAAAAAAGCGCTCGCTAGCGCGTAAAGCCGCTTGCGGGGGTCGTAATCCCCGGGAACAGATCCCAGCCTCCTAATGAGGCGGCTCTGTCCAGACATGCACTTTGATTAGCCTCGGCCAGGGGTCAGAGGTCAATCCACAGCTCATCCAGAACCCCGTCTGCTGAGAGACACTCTGAGACCGAGGGGACGGAATGCTTATCAAGAGAGCGGTCCACTCGACTTTCCCAGAGAGAGAGAGAGAGAGAGAGAGAGAGAGAGAGAGAGAGAGAGAGAGAGAGAGGACAGAGAGAGAGAGAGAGACAGAGAGCGAGAGAGAGACAGAGTTTCTACATCCAGTCACGTCGAGGACCACAAAAAAATCAACGGCCCACAGACAGGAAGACGGTTCCACCATGGAACCCTCCGAGAGGAGAGGCTCCTCAGACCTCCATCCGCAAGGGAGGAGGAGGAGAACAAACTAAACTCAAACCAAACATGGCCCCGATGGAAAAACAGGGTTGTTTTTTTCTGTTTGTCCGGAGACTTTACGTCTTCAACCCTCACCAGAGACGAGGCCTCTCTCTGGCCAAGGAGGATTCCTTCATCAGAGACCACACACACACACACACACGTGTATAGATAAGGAAGTGAGTGTCCTCGCACAGACAGACAGACAGACAGACAGACAGACAGACACACAGACACAAGGACACACGCACAAAGGCGCACACACACACACACACACCACACACACGCACACACACACACACACACACACACACACACACACACACACACACACACGTACACACACACGTGTATAGATAAGGAAGTGAGTGTCCTCGCACAGACAGACAGACAGACACACGCACAAAGGCGCGCACACACACACACCACACACACACACACACACACACACACACACACAGAAAAAAAAGTGTGTGTCCGTGTGTGTGTGGGGGTGTGTGTGTGTGTGTGTGTGGGGGGGGGGGGGGGGGGGGGGGGGGGGGGGGGCGGGGTCTGGAAGCTAATAAGCACAATATGGACCTGCGAGTAAACTCAAATAAATCATCCCCCCATTTCCAACAGTTTGAAATCTCCCCACAGCGTCCAAGAGAAGAGGACACTTTTTAAAAGCAAACACTTTTAATTGGCCGCGTCAATCAAAGTACGGGTGGAAAATGTCTTCCTCGCGTTACGCCCGAAACTTTTTGTATGTTTAAGAGAAATGGAGCAGATAAGAAACTTAAATACAGAGTACACACACACACACACACACACACACACTCCCACCCACAAACACCCACACCCACTCACACACACACACACACACATACACACACACACACACACACACACACACACACTCCCACCCACAAACACCCAAACCCACCCACACCCACGCACACACACACACAGACCGAAGATATGCCAAGCTTTATCGACATTCCTGGTAAGGCTAACAGTACAATGTCGCGAGCAACACAGAGAGTAATGAAGAAGGATGAAGTGTATGAGGATATGTGGACTTTCCCAACTCCACTTCTGAGCCAAAGTTTACACAGAGGAATGTCCTTCTCCAAACACTGCCTATGGGAACACGCCTGTGTGTGTGTGTGTGTGTGTGTGTGTGTGTGTGTGTGTGTGTTTGTGGCTGTGCGTGTCCGTGTGTGTGTGTGTGGGTGTGGGTGTGAATTTAATGTGTGTGTGTGCGTGTGTGTGGGTGTCCGTATGTGTGTGTGACTGTATTTGTGTGTATGACTGTGTGTGTGTGTGTGTGTGGGTGTGTGTGTGTTTATGTGTGTGTCTATATGTGTATGTGTATGTGTGTGTGTGTCTGTATGTGCCTGTGTGTGTCTGTATGTGTGTGTGTCTGTATGACTGCGTGTGTGTGTGTGTGTGTGTGTGTGTGTGTGTGTGTGTGTGTGTGTGTGTGTGTGTGTGTGTGTGTGCATGTGTGTGTGTGATTGTGTGTGTTTGTGTCTCTGTATGTGTGTGTGTGTGCGCCTCTGATGTGTGTTTGTGTCTTTGTGTGTGTGTGTGTGTGTATGTGAATGTGTGTGTGTGTGTGTGTGTGTGTGTGTGTGTGTCTGTGCATGCGTTTGTGCATGTGTGTGTGCGTGTGTGCATGTGTGTGTGTCTGTGCATGTGTGTGTGTGTGTGTGTGTGTGTGCATGTGTATGTGTGTGTGTATGTGTGTGTTTGTGTGTGTGTGTGTGTACGTGTGTGTGTGTGTGTGCGTGCGTGTGTGTGCGCCTCTGACAATGTCGCCGTGTTTCAGGGTCGATGTTGACTTAATGAGGCGGACGGGCCATCACTTGAACATTTCCAAGTGATTGCATTAATTGACGGGAGTCAAAATAGTTTAAGGAGAAATAAAAGATCATTTTGTCGGATGTCTGGAGAGATGTGTGCTGTGTGCTGAAGAGGCCCGTGTGGAGGCTGACTCTTTGAGGTCGGTCTGAGGCCCCCCTTAAGAGTATGCGTGAGGGAAAGTTAAGAGACGGAGACACAAAGACACAATCTGGAAAAATAAGAAAAGTCAAATGTGGCGATTGATAAAGGGCACACAGATACGTGATAAGTCACATAGAAGAAGGAGGGAAGGGAGGGAGGGAGAGAGAGGGAGGGAGAGAGAGAGAGGGAGGGAGGGAGGGAGGGAGGGAGGGAGGGAGGAGGGGGGGGAGGAAGACAGAGGGAGGGAGGAGAGAGAAAGGAACATGAAGGATAAAATGGGACTGAAGTGAGCCCTCCATCTCTCTCTTTAACCCTCTCTCTCTCTCTCTCTCTCTCTCTCTCTCTCTCTCTCTCTCTCTCTCTCTCTCTCTCTCTCTCTCTCTCTCTCTCTCTCTCTCTCTCTCTCTCTCTCTCTCTCTCTCTCTCTCTCTCTCTCTCTCTCTCTCTCTCTGTGTCTCTGTGTCTCTGTGTCTCTCTCTCACCGTGGCAGGGAGTTGTAGTGTCTCTGGGCCTGTTGGTATCCCTCCTCGTCCTCCTGCTGCTGGTTCTGGACCTGGGGGTCCACCGTCACCGAGTGTCGTCCGGCCGCCGCCTCCGTCCCGTTGCTAGGCTGTAAGACACACACACACACACACACACACACACACACACACACACACACACTCGTATGCTCAGTATGGATAACTCAGTCATTGTATTGGACCGTGTTGATAAAACACATCAAGCTGCAACGACATGCGAGGGAGCAGATTGTGATTCACATCAAGAATGCGTGTTTAAATGCGTCCTGAAAATTATGTCACGCCGCCTTTGCTGCGTTGCTTTGTGACCTTGACCTTAGCCACACTTTCTGTGTGTGCGTCTGTGTGTGCGTGTGTGTGTGTGTGTGTGTGCTTCAGTTGTTTGCGATCATTGGGAGGGGTTGACATGGCGATGCCCCCCTCCTTCTCCCTCAGCACCAGAAAGCCTCTGATGAGCTGGCTGATTAACGAGCATGGCAGGCCAATCAGACAGATGATGGGGTGTGTGTGTGTGTGTGTGTGTGTGTGTGTGTGTGTGTGTGTGTGTGTGTGTGTGTGTGTGTGTGTGTGTGTGTGTGTGTGTGTGTGTGTATGTGTGTGTGTGTGTGTGTGTGTGTGTGTGTGTGTGTGTGTGTGAGCTGAGTGCACGAGTACAAGGGGTAATAATTACTTAGCAGCACTGTGGCTATTCAATCAAACTTGCAAGATGCATCCAGATGTGTGTGTGTGTGTGTTTTAATAAAACAACATGATGTCCATAATGTTTGCATAGTTAGCCCAAGAGACAATATATAATAGTGTGTGTATGAGTGTGTGTGTGTGTGTGTGTGTGTGTGTGTGTGTGTGTGTGTGTGTGTGTGTGTGAGTTTGTATCTACTGGCACCGGTGTGTTTTTTATGCTTGTCTGTGGGCCTGTATGAGTTTATAGTTGTTAGACGAATGTGTGTATGTGTGTGTGTGTGTGTGTGTGTGTCGGTAAGTGTGTGTGTGTGTGTGTGTGTGTGTGTGTGTGTGTGTGTGTGAGCGGCAGGCCAGTTGGAAGGTGCGGTAGTGGGAGTAGAGCTGTCAGGGAAAACTTCGGCTGGGGAACAACTTTTTGTTCTCTCTCTCTCTCGCTCTCTCTCTCTCTCTCTCTCTCTCTCTCTCTCTCTCTCTCTCTCTCTCTCTCTCTCTCTCTCTCTAGAAATTTAAAAAAAATGAGAAAAAAAACCATATCAGCGCCTGTGTCAAATAAATACAAAAGCACGTTCTCCCCTCAACCTCCCCGCGAAAACCGCAAAGCACGTACAGCGAATAACCCATTAAGGATAATGAGCGGCAAAATACATTTTTTTTCAGAAATTATTTAACGCAGAGAGAGAGAATATCTTCAGTCACGCACGAGGAACTTTTCCCACGGTCCTTCGAGGTCTTTCGAGGAAGTTACCGAGAAGGGTTCTGAAGGGGCCGCCGGGTTCTGAAGAGAGAGAGGGGGGGGGGGGGGGGGGGGGTCGTATGACCAACAGCCAAGAGGGGGAAGTCAAGACGAATCGCCCCGGAGAGAGAGGACCATCGGTCAGAGTAACGGGGTTAACCCCTGAGATGGTCGGCCGGTCGGTCGGTCGGTCAGGGGGGGGGGGGGGGGGGCAGAGGGGAGGGGAGGGGTGGATTAGATTATTCCCCGCATGGAACGATCGCATCGCCACATAAAACATGACATTTCTCCCCAATCGAATCAGGGGAGAGACGTCCGATTTATTTCCGTCCCGATTTGTTATCATTCCGATAACCTCGGGATGGAATAGGATGGGACGATGTGGACATGTGTCGACTCTGTCTTATTTATTTTCTGACCCCCATCCCAATCCCCTAGAAGGGGGGGGGGGGTTTACACCTGTTAAAACACGTGGACATTCGCAGACGGTGAAGCCCAGGAGGACGCAATTATGACAATTATTTGAGGCGATCAAAAAAAATAATCCCCGGCCAGCAGCTGTGGGAGAGGCACTGAGAGAGAGAGAGAGAGAGAGAGAGAGAGCGAGAGCAAGAGTGAGAGAGAAAGAAAGAGAGAGCGAGAGAGAGAGAGCGAGAGAGCGAGAGAGAGAGAAAGAGAGAGAGAGAGAGAGAGAGAGAGAGAGAGACAGGCGTCCCCCAGAGGTAGATAATGTGATGGATAGAGATCAATCTCCATATCAAAAGCGTCCCACGCGTCAGGGGTCAGTACGTACATACATACATAAGTGATCCAAGACCTGCTTCAGGTTTTAGAGGCTGGTGTGTGTGTGTGTTTTTCTTTCTTCCAAGAGAAAGCGTCCCTACTGTACAAACAAACATGTGGACATGTGGGAAGAGGTTCAACAGTGTCGGGCGAAACTGGACGAGGAAAGAAAGGGAGAAAGAAAGAAAGGAATGAAGAGGAAGAAACAATACTGAAAAAGGGACATTTTAACCGGGCCCCCTTTCTTAAGCGGAAAGGGGGCCCGGAGATTAGGGGCCTAGGGTGAATCCTCGCAGGGTTTGAAGAGAGGAGAGGCTGGGCTTTAGGCCTCACCTCCTGGGCTGGCCTCGCTCTGCTTCCACGCCCGGGACGCATGTCTGGGCTCTGGCCCAACAACAACAACTACCACGGGGACCGACTACGAGAACATGAGTCTTTGACTGTTTGTGTGTCTGGCCGACCAAAATATGTTCTCTTAGCCAGTGGCTATATTACAATACATTACATTACATTACAGTCACTCAGCAGACGCTTTTGATCCAAAGCGACTTACAATAGTGTGTTTCAACAACGCCGGTAAGAGAACAACTCGTCACCAGAAGTCAAAAGTGCA
>CM051020.1:23048655-23051155 GCA_027704905.1 Muraenolepis orangiensis | reverse complement strand
CAGGAGTTGGATGAAATAATAATAATGATAATAATAAAATCAATGGAATTCCCATAAAGATTTTAAAGGGGCCGTGTGTGTGTGTGTGTGTGTGTGTGTGTGTGTGTGTGTGTGTGTGTGTGTGTGTGTGTGTGTGTGTGTGAACCGAGCTAGCAGTAGGATCCTCTCTCTCTCGTATTTTGCGGTCATGCCCACTGCTTCTCCTTTCTGAGAATATTAAAGAGAGAGAGAGAGAGACAGCTCTCTGGAATAAATGGGTGGTGTTTTTATAGCAAACATCTGGAAAGCAAACCCTTCTCTCTCTCTCTCTCTCTCTCTCTCTCTCTCTCTCTCACCCTCAGGGCCCCTGAGCGACAGGGATTTTGAGGATAACTATTTCTTAAGGGGACGGGGGGGGGGGGGGGGGGGGGGGCGGAGATTAGGGGGGCCAGAACGTGAACCCTGCGTCCTCTGCGACGTCCGGGACGCAGTCTGGGCTCTGGCCCAACAACCAAACTAAAAGACCATCCCTGTTACACACAGTTCACAACGTCACTGTTCACTAAGCCCCCCAACAACGACAACCCCCCCCCCCCCACCCTAACCCCACCCCAACAAGATCGACCCATCCCATCCCCTCCCCTCCCCCATCTTCCACAGCACAAAACGACACACGTTACAGCACTTAATATATAAAGTGAAAAGTGTAACAGTGTACATATAAATAAAGTACACTTTATATTATAAAGTGTACGATATTTATATGTATGTATACTGAAATACTGTCCATACAGATTTCACACTCATTCCTATTTATTGTATACTTTTGAATTCCTTCAAATTATTTTCGGTATTTTGTTCATTGTACATCTACATGGTGTCCGTGGGTGTCTTGAAAGGCGCCCCACAAATAAAATGTATTATTATTATTATTATTATTATGTTACATCATCATAACAGCATTTCACTGCACATTGTACACTGGTACCCACCCCTCCCCCCCCTACCCCCTACCCCCCTACCCCTCGGTGACATTTAGGATGCCCTCCTCCCCCGGGTCCAGGTTCTAGGTTCCAGCTTCTCCCCAGATACCCCTCAGACACTCCCCAGACACTCGCCCATTCCCCCCCCCCCCCCACCCCCCCCCCACACCTCTGAAAACACCTGTCGTCATCCTCACAGAGCACGGAAGGTACCCGGAGGATACCCCACCAACCCCCACCCCCTTAGTCTCCTCCCCGGGGGGGGGGGGGGGGGGGTTCGTAAAGGTTAAATAAAACACGTTGAACGTGTACCAAGAAGCGTTTAAGACGCACACGTCTCTGGCAGAGACGGCGCGGGGAATTCTCGGCGACGTTGTGCGCGAACGCACAAGTTACCCGACTTTTTGCAAGCGTGGTGTGTGGGGGAGGGGTGTGTGTGTGTGGGGGAGGGGTGTGTGTGTGGGGGAGGGGTGTGTGGGGGGGTGTGGTTAGGGAGGGGGGGGGGGGAGACACGGGGGGTGTCCTCGTCCTCACACCGAGGACGGCCCAGGGACAGCCGGCATCAAAGGAGACACGGCAGCCTTTGATGTGAGGTGGCGGCGGCGGAGGTTGTTTCTTAAAATACGCAATTTTCCTTCCCACTTGGAATGTGCGGCTTTTAGCAATACGTACACTTGATGGACTGGGAATTCATAATAATAACAACACGTGAGAGGATTATTATTTTTTTTAGCTCTAGTACACACTTTACAATTTTTGCCTCACCTACACTTTATATTCATATTCAGATGGGTTTAATTTTCACGTGTATAAGGTACAGCGTACCATGTACAGTGACCCGCTTCCAAGATGTGCTCAAAGTTACAGAATTTACAAGAATTACAATTTACAAAAATTGCAAAATGTACCAAATTACAGAAATAAAAAAGGAATATACAAATGTACAAATTTACTCACTATTCGCTTATTTTTTACTGTAATACAGTTTTTGTTTTTTTACTGTACATTTGGGAATATTTTTTAATTATTTTGTATTTAGCTTTTCTTGTATAGTCTTGCGAATGTTTTATATTTTGTAATTCTTGCTTTTTTTGTAAAAAAAAAAAGTGTGAATGTTTTGTACTTCAAGCACACCTTCGGAGCTGGTGATAACATTACACTGTATACAGTACCTTATGGTGCGCTCACACCATAGCGTATGCTGAATCCTATAAATATTTGTATACGCACCAAAACGCAACTGAAATCAACAATTTTGTCAATTTGTAACCTATTCGACCTATGGGTTGCGTGTGAGTTGCGCGTGGGTTGCGTTTGACCTGCGTGCTAGTTGCGTGGTATTTGCGAATATCAGTCACGTGATAAAAACCTATAAAAGCGGAGCCGATTCAGTGTTTCCTTCTGATTTGGTCATCGAAGAGTCAACATGGGGAAAGCTACCAAGAAATCAGATAAAAGTGACCCCAAAACCTGGCCAGATACCTCCAATTTGGACCTGCGTTCATAACTTATGAGTTGCGTACCTGTTGCGATCGCGT
>CM051020.1:23041155-23043655 GCA_027704905.1 Muraenolepis orangiensis | reverse complement strand
ACACGGGCAAAGAGGGGGGGGAGTGACGAGTGTGTCGATATTGACGGCGGGAGAGGGGCAGGGGACGGACCATCATTGACCACGCAGGTAGTTGTCTCCCGTCAATTACCTCCCTTGTCTTTCCCGAGTCGCACTCAAAAGGTTCTATATCGGGAGGGAGGGGGGGGGGGAGGAGGGGAGGGGGGGGAGAGGAGGGATGAGGGGGAGGGAGGGGGGTTGGACCTTTGAAGACTTTGAGTGCTAATTTAGGAATCTGAAACGATTCTGGCCACGATGCCATGTCGATAATTGCGACATTAGACTGAGCACACGTTCTCGCGGGTCGAGAACGGCACTCGGGACAGGCTGCCAATCAACCTGTGCTGTGTGAAGAGCGAGCTAAACGAGCTAAACGAGCTAAACGAGCTAAACGAGCTAAACGTCTGGCTTCTGGGCCTGGGTTCCTCGAGAGTCACACGTCACACGTCTCGTGTCCCCCGGGTGAAAGCAGAGACAGCGCTGGTTCCATTTTTTTTTAATTCATAAGGCCCGCGTCAAACGATCAATTGCATTAGTTATACTCCATTTGATCGGCTAAACTTTATGTGCGCTTTATGTGGGGGGAGAGAGCGTACATTACAGTGCCCTGATGGCGGACACGGGCGATTAAGCGTCGTTGGCGGCAGGGTTAAAGTTAAGTGTGCGTGCGAGGCGGGTTAAAGCTTCGTAGGGCCGGTGGTCCAGCTGCACAGACCCCCCCCCCCCCCCCACACACACACACACACACACACACACCCACCCCCCCGCGCTATTACCACTCATTGCAAAATCTATTTCAAATTTCCTGTTTGCACGGGGTGTCTTAAAGTCCATATGCTTCATTAAAGAAGGGGCGCTTTCACTCAACGGCTGACCATAAAATGAGGAAAATGAGCCCTGATGGCTACTATCGCAGTCCTTCCTCATCGTGTGTTTTATAACTGCAACTTAACCCGATTTCAATGCTTACTGGTGTCCAAATAGGACATTTTAACCCTAACCCTTTTGCTTAACCAGTAATGTCGTGAAGTATAGTGCAGTATAGTATGGTATAGTATACAGACACACACTCTGAAATCAATGGTTTTCCACGTCATTGTGCCTCTAGAACCATCGTCACCGTAACTCTAACCGGCACAGGGAAGAGGTTCACAGATCACAGCCCTCCTAGGCCCCCTAGATTAAAAAGCTTAGCGCCGAAGACCTTTCCCGAGGACCAAGGCCCGAGACGTTAACCTCAAACAAACACACCCCGTAAATTGTCTCCCTTCTCCGTCCCTCGAGGGACGATCAGTCCTACTTCCACAGCTGGGGGAGCCGGGGACAGAGGGGGGGGCCACAACCTGGCCTATAAACAAGTGCACCTGACTCCATATCTACTGGGCCACATACTGAGACCTCCTGGCCCACAAGCTATCAATCTGAGAGAGAGAGAGAGAGAGAGAGAGAGAGAGAGAGGAGAGAGAGAGAGAGAGAGAGAGAGGAGAGAGAGAGAGAGAGAGAGAGAGAGGAGAGAGAGAGAGAGAGAGAGAGAGGGGGGGAAGGGAGAAGAAAGAGAGAGAGAGAGAGAGAGAGAGAGAGAGAGAGAGAGGAGAGAGAGAGAGAGGAGAGAGAGAGAGAGGAGAGAGAGAGAGAGAGAGACAGAGAGAGAGAGAGAGAGAGAGAGAGAGAGGGAAAGGGAGAAGAAAGAGAGAGAGAGAGAGAGAGGAGAGAGAGAGAGAGAGAGAGAGAGGAAGAGAGAGAGAGAGAGGAGGAGAGAGAGAGAGAGAGAGAGAGAGAGAGAGAGAGAAAGGGGGGGGGGAAGGGAGAAGAAAGAGAGGGAGAGAAAGAGAGGGAGAGAGAGAGAGGGAGAGAGGGGTTCTTGGGTGATGTAATCAAATACCTACTTCAGAGAACCAGAGGGGGGCCCGGGATGGTGGGATGGAGAGGCCATGGAAGTTGTTTTTTGAGACAAGATCTTCCAGTAAATTAAAGAAACGGGGGCCTCCACATATTTATCAAAGTGCCACAAATGGAAATTCAACCAGGTTCTGCGGAGGGAGGGGAGGAGGGGGAGTGGGGGAGGAGGGGGAGTGGGGGGGGGGGGAAGGGATCGGTTGAAATTGAACGAGGGCGGGGGGAATTCGTCACGGCGGTATCAAAGCTATCTGGCTATCTGGAGGGGCTCTCAAACCCCCCCACCCCCACCCCCATCTCCCCATCTCCCCCCTCTCCAACCTTCTCCTCCCCCTCTAACACCCCCTCCCCCCAATCACAGCCCCCCCCCGCCACCCCCCAGCGGTTCAAAGGGGATGGGGTTTCTCAGAGGGTGGTCCACACTCTATTATGATAAACCGGTAGGCCAAAGATACATTCATAAGGGAAGAACTGGATGGGTCCAGGATGGGCCAGGGGAACCAACCAGTGGGGTGGCGGCCCTCATCATCATCATCATCATCATCACCATCATCCCGTCGAACGTCACCCACATAAATCCTGGGAC
>CM051020.1:23013655-23021155 GCA_027704905.1 Muraenolepis orangiensis | reverse complement strand
TATGATTGGATGATAGGCTATAAAACATGTGGTTCACAGAGGGCTGCATTCAGCGCACGGTGCGCACTTAAGAGCCCCCAGATAGATTATCCGTATAAAAAGAAGGAGAGACAGAAGTTTGGGGTATTTTAGCACATAACCCCCCCACCCCACACCGCTCTGGTGAAAGATATTGTTATATTTCCCCTGACTGTTGAGAACTGGTGCCGTAGTCTTTTTCTTTTTATTTCATATTTGCGGCGGCAGACGCCGGAGATTCTTTTCCTTCCTTTTCCTTTTTACACATTTTAGTCCGTTAGCATATTTCCCCCGCCGGTCGTTCCTGTAAGGTTACGTATCGCCGGCGGTCTGCGCAGTACAACGGTTCACATTTGCAGGGTCCGGGGGTTTAGAACCGGCAACTGGAGTCGTAATGGACCCGATAGATGGGTGTTTTTTTTGTTAGTTTTTTCCTCTTTCTTTTCTCCAAAGGGGCCTTCTGGCGAACGGCGGTTTCCCGTTCCCCCGTGTCGGAGATGACGGCGGATACACGAGGAGGCGGAGAGGGGGAGGCGGAGAGGGGAGACCCGGCTCTGGTCCGTGTGTGTGTGTGTGTGTGTGTGTGTGTGTGTGTGTGTGTGCGTCGGTAAAGGTTAAACGCCGCGGTTCCCGGGAGTGAAAAGTGTAACACGTGTTCTCTGGCTCTGGGCCCTCTCCCCCCCCCCCCCCCCCCCCGTCAAGAGGTAACACCTCAGACGATGAACTGTAGGTCGCTACTACCCAGCAGCAGAGAGAGAGAGAGAGAGAGAGAGAGAGAGAGAGAGAGAGAGAGAGAGAGAGAGGAGAGAGAGAGAGAGAGAGAGAGAGAGAGAGAGAGAGAGAGAGAGAGAGAGAGAGAGAGAGAGAGCACTGGAGGGCCCTCTTGCTTGTGGTTGTCACTGTCGTGACTGCCAAACTTTCACACTCCCTCGTTGCACTGCCATTTGAGCACACACACATACACACCCCAACCCCCCCCACACACACACACACACACAGACACACACACAGGAATAAACTCCAAGCGGTATACATTTACAGACACACACACACACACAGGTGGCTTCAAGAAGTCCACGTGAGAAGCTGAAGAGTCTCCTTGTGAAGAGTCTCGGCTGTCAACCGCCTACCTCCGCTCCAGAAGCCCTTGGCCATTTCCCGCCCCTCTGCCACTGCCTATGTTTGTGTCCCAAACATACCATCAGAGGAGGAGGAGGAGGAGGAGGAGGAGGAGGAGGAGGAGGAGGGAGGACCGCGACCTTCCGGGCGACGGAACCCAGTGTCAAAAGAGAGAAAAAGTTCTCTCTCTCTCTCTCTCTCTCTCTCTCTCTGCCTGCCCCGCCTCTGGCCTCTGATTAACAGGTTGCTCGGATACCTCCAGAAAAAGAAAGGTCACCCCCCTCTCTATGAATAAGTGTTGCGTTACAGGGGGGGGTGTGTGTGTGTGTGTGTGTGTGGGTGTGTGGGGGGGGGGGGGGGGGATGGGTGACACTCCAGGGGCCAAGTTTCAACTTTTAATTAAATGTAGTGGTGTTGAAAAGGGGGTCCGGTAGGGGAGGGGGGGGGGGGGGGGGGCTCTCCTGCTTAAAGACATCAAACGTGAGGTTCTACAGAGAGCTCACGAGAAGATGAAAACCAGTACTTACTATCTGCTATCTGCTATGAAAGCAGGGGTTTCGGAGGCCGCCTCTCTGATGGTGGATTGGAGTTCAGATGCAGCCGAGAGTTTAAAAGAAGGGCCACACACGCGTACACACACACACACACATGGACGCATGCACACACACACACACACACACACACATCCAAGCAAACACACACAAGCTCCGGCTTTTCTTTTTTCTTTCGTCCGGCTTTCCGGGGGCGACGGGCAGAATCGAATAAAAGCGTCAGCCTGGACGGAGATTAAAAGAGAAAAAACGTCACGCCGGGCACAAGATCTAAGATTTATGAGGGCTTTCAGCGCCATGGTGACCCAGTGAGATGTGCTCCACCGGGGGGGGGGGGAACAATGAGAGAGGAGGAGAACACAGGAGCACTTTTGACCCCCCGGCTCACATGGGTTCACACAGCCTCCTTTTAACTGGGCAGCGCTGGGCTGGGAGAGGCAGGGCCTCAATGGGGAGGTCAAAGTCCTTATCGTAAATGAAGGCGCGGGCCCCCCCCCCCCTGGCGTATTGCCGCCGTCTGTGGGCCCAGACGCAGGGCTATTGTTGTTGACCATCGAGGCATCAAGCAAGTTCATGAAATCCACCCCCCTCACCTCCCCGCCCAAACCTCCCTTTTGTAGGCTAGGACGGCTCTTTTCTGGCCTCCTTTGCTCTGTCTCTGTTTCTTTTGTTTTGCTGCTGTCTTTCTTTTCCCAGCTCACCCCCACCCACCACCCAACCCCGCCCTATTCCTTGTTAACTCCACCATCAAAGATGGGAGGAGGTTATGCATTTTTTTGCCACTGTTTGAGTAACAGTGGCAAGATAACTCAAACCTTCTTGGTGGTTAGATGACTTATGGGTCGAGGAACGGTTGGTTTATCCGAATCCGGATCCAAGGGATCCTTTCTCCTCCTCCTCCTCCTCCTCCTCCTCCTCCTCCTCCTCCTGAACATGGCGGAGGTATGCACTCTACTGAGGGGCCCTCTAAGGTTTGTGATGTTTTCTATTTGTTGTGTTTCTGATGTTTTTCATTTTATTTTAGTTTCTGATGTATTGTATTCCGTGTGTTTTTCCCTTGCTGTTTTCTATTGTGTTCCTGACTGTGCATCCAATGCATTCAGTAGCCCAGGTGTTACCCCATAGGTAGGGGGGGGGGCATCTCAGGGTGGTGCTTTGGCCTGAGGTTTCCTGTGGGAGGTTGCTCCCACAGGAGTGTGTGTGTGTGTGTGTGTGTGTGTGTGTGTGTGTGTGTGTGTGTGTGTGTGTGTGTGTGTGTGTGTGTGTGTGTGTGTGTGTGTGTGTGTGTGTGTGTGTGTGTGTGTGAGTGTGTGTGTGTGTGTGTGTGTGTGTGTGTGTGTGTGTGTGTGTGTGTGTGTGTGTGTGTGTGAGTGTGTGTGTGAGTGATGTCCTATTGTCCTCTGCCATATGGAGTCCAGTTCTCCGAACCCAGAGATAAGCCTGCCTGGTTCTGCCCCCCGCCCCCCCCGCTGACCTTCTTATGCACCCAGCTGGCACTAACCCACTGAAATAATAATTATCATCCCAATTATCTTGAGGGGTGGTGTGTGTGAGGAGAAAGGGGGGGGGGGGGGGGAGGGGGAGGTTGACTGACTCCCACTGTTGTCTCTCCTCCTCTTCTTTGTGTTGTTGTTGGACCCCTGAGTGTGGGGGGCCCCCTTGACGGGGGACGAGGAGGAGAGGAGAAGAGGAGGGGAGGAGGAGTGGTGGTGGATGGAGGAGGGTCTTGGTTGAATGGAGACCACTTGAGGGAGGTTCGGTGTGCACAACACACACCACGCCTGGTCCAGTCGAGGACACCTTGGGGGGGGACTGCAAAATGCTATAATGTGCTGAATTTATATTTCATATATTTAAATATGTATATATATATATATGTATATGTATATATATATATATTTCTGAATATATATATATGTACACATACACACAATCATACCAACCAAGCAAAGACACATCAACATCCATCACACCGACATCCATCCATCCATCCATCCATCCATCTTAACTCATCCATCCACTCAGCTTAGAGGAGGAAGAGCAGGTTGCCCGGCAACCAGAAGGATGCTGGTAAGAACCCCCCCCCCCGGCTCCTCCTCCTCCTCCTACAGCCAAGTGCCGAGGTGTCCCTGAGCAAGACTCCCCTAACCCTAACCCTAACCCTAACTGCTCCTGACCAGCTGGCTGGTCTCCTTGCATGGCTGACAGACACCACCACCGTCGGTGTATGAATGTGTGTGTGGATGTGTGTATAGCACACTATACACACGCTATATAAATGCAGACCATTTATTTACCATTTATTATCCATCTCTCTCTTGGTGAGGGCATATGAAGATGGGGAGACAACAGGATCACACACACCATTAACACTCACTCACAAGCTACAGTTTGGGCTCCCCAATTAGCCTGACCTTGCCATGTCCTTGAAAGGGGAAGTGGTGGGAATGGTAACATATGACAGAACAACCCCCCCCCCCACACACACACACGCACACGCACACACACACACACACACACACACACACACACACACATGAACACACACACACACAGTGATAAAACCTGAACATGAAACAGGGAAAAAGCCGTGCCACGACGCTCACATCATGGTGTGTCACCATGACGACCCCGACACACAGACATTATAACAAACCCCCACCTAATGACTAACGACTTGTCATGGTGACACAGCTCTAGAGAGAGCGTCCGGACACGTCCATATATGGGCGGCAAGTAGCTCAGGAGGCAGGGGAAGGTTGTCTGGCAGTTGCTGGTTCGAATCCCTGGGGCTCCTCCTCCTATAAGTGTATATAAGCCTATATATATATATAAGCCTATAAGTGTAGAGGTGTCTCTGAGCCCTAAGACACCCTAACCCTATACCCTCTACACCGCCGTCCGTGCATGAATGGCTGAATGAATGGGTGAATGAATGTGTGGATGAATTGGTGTATGATATGCGTATGAATGGGTGAATGATTTTGTGTACGAATGGGTGTATGAAAGAGTGTATGAATGTGTGTATGAATAGGTGAATACATATGTGTATGAATGGGTATATGAATGTGAGTATGAAAGAGTGTATGAATGGGTGAATAAATGTGTATGAATGGGTGTATGAATGGGTGTATGAATGGGTGTGTGAAAGAGTGTATGAATGGGTGTATGAATGGGTGTATGAATGGGTGTGTGAAAGAGTGTATGAATGGGTGAATGAATGTGTGTATGAATGTGTGTATGAATAGGTGAATAAATGTGTATGAAAGAGTGTATGAATGTGTGTATGAATGTGTGTATGAATGTGTGTATGAATGGGTGTATGAATGTGTGTATGAAAGAGTGTATGAATGGGTGTATAAATGGGTGTATGAATGGGTGTATGAATGGGTGTATGAATGGGTGTATGAATAGGTGAATAAATGTGTATGAAAGGGTGTATGAATGGGTGAATGAATGGGTGTATGAATGGGTGTATGAATGGGTGTATGAATGGGTGTATGAATGGGTGAACGTGAAGCATACACTCAACCAACTCAAAGCGCTACACGAATGCAGTTCTAAAGGACCGACTGCGTCAGTACAACCAGTAGCTAAACACACAACACACACCTTCCACCATTGTCGTTTCCTCAAGAAACAAACCGACATCCTCGAAGACATCTGTGGGTTCCACCGTCACACCCGGACGCCGGTTCAAGTCCCCGAAAGACCCCGGGCCACTGCCAAGGTGCCCTTGAGCAAGGCACCAGACCCCTGGAGATTCCCTGAGTGTGTGTGTGTGTGTGTGTTCATGTATGTGACCAATAAAGACGATTCAAAATCCTTCCGATTTATAAAACAATATATTTATATATATTATATATATATTATATATTATATATTTGTTTTGGGCGCCAGACCCAGAAAGAATCCAAAAAGACTGAAGAGCCTAAAAACCCTGAAGTGGCCTAGAAACCGCTCCCCGTCCATCAGCCTCTCCCTTCATCTTTTTATTGCTTTCATCGCCGCCAATGCGATGGAATTACAAAGGCGGTTGGGAGAAAAAATCTAAACGGCGGCGGCGGAGATGTCTCCCCCCACCCCCCCCCCCCCCCCCCGAAGATGGCGGTATCCTTCCCCGGGTGTCACCCAGCGCCGCGGGCGCCACTATCACTTTAGCAAAAAGTTGTGTTTCATTGTGCCGTTTAGCTCCGGGGCACGGGCCCTAAAAACAGAACGAAAGGAGAAGAAGATGGAAAATGATGAGGAGGAGGAGGAGGAGGAGGAGGAGGAGGAGGGAGAAAGAGGAAGAGGAGAAAGAGGAAGAGGAGAAAGAGGGAGAAAAAACATATTGAATCCGTGCCAGGGGGGATAATCTCATTGCAACATTGGTAATGTTGTTTCCACCACACAGATAAATAATGAGGTAAATATCGTGCTTAGAGAAAGAAAGAAGAAGAAAGAAGAAGAAAGAAAGAAAGAAGAAAGAAAGAAAGAAAGAAAGAAAATAGAAAGAAAAGAAGAGAACAAAAAAATTTGCCGGGGAAAACAAACCCCGACATATTGCCTGGCTCTGTAAACCAATAAAAACATCATGTTCCTTATCGACTGCGGCTTGCTGTTACTCGGACCGGTATTTTACACATATCCTGTACCGTGATGTATCTGCACACCGTACTTCATAGCCCTAGGTGCTTCATAATGGAGACTGAAGCAAAACATTTTCGTTTTTCTCTCTCTCTCTCTCTCTCTCTCTCTCTCTCTCTCCTCTCTCTCTCTCTCTCTCTCTCTCTCTCTCCTCTCTCTCTCTCTCTCTCTCTCTCTCTCATCTATCCTCTCTCTCTCTCTCTCTCTCTCTTCCTCTCTCTCTCTCTCTCTCTCTCTCTTCTCCTTCCCTCTCTCTCTCTCTCTCTCCTCTCTCTCTCTCTCTCTCCTCTCTCTCTCTCTCTCTCTCTCTCTCTCTCTCTCTCTCTCTCTCTCTCTCTCTCTCTCTCTCTCCTCTCTCTCCTCTCTCTCTCTCTCTCTCTCTCTCTCTCTCTCTCTCTCTACCCCTCTCTTGTTCTCTCTCTCCCTCCCCCCTCTCCCTCCCCATATCTCTCTCCACCTCTCTCCCTCCTCTCTCTCTCCCTCTCCCTCCCTCTCTCCCTCCCTCCTCTCTCTCTTTACCCTCTCTCTCTCAATCCCTCTCTCTCTCCCTCCCCCTACCCCTCTTTTTCCCTCCCGCTTCCACACTCTCCCTCCCCTCCCTGCCCGCCTCTCTCTCCCCTCCCTCCCTCCCTCCCTCCCCTTTCTCTCTCCTTCCCTCTCTCTCTCTCTTCCCTTCCCTCTCTCCCTTCCTCTCCCTCCCTCTCCCCTTCTCTCTCTCTCTCTCCCTCCCCCCTACCCCTCCCCTCTATTTCTCTCTCTCTCTCTCTCTCTCTCTCTCTCTCTCTCTCTCTCTCTCTCTCTCTCTCTCTCTCTCTCTCTCTCTCTCTCTCTCTCTCTCTCTCTCTCTCTCTCTCTCTCTCTCTCTCTCTCTCTCGCGCAGCAGCGCGCCGTCGACTGGAGGACGAAAGGGAGAACGGAAGAAAAAACAACGGAAGAAATAACAACGGAAGGTGAACATTGCTCGCGGCTCGCGGCTCCGTGGTCGATGCTACGATGAAAGCCGCAGGGGGGCGGATTTGGAGAGATTAGTTTGTCGGCACTTCCATTTAACACACCTCTATCTTTGGCCTCGCCTCATTCCGCCCCCCCTTCTCCCCTGCCTCACCGGAGAAAAAGGTTAAGAAGCAACATGGGGAACATGGAGGTTTGATGAGCGCCGCGGCGGTGGCGGCGTGGGATTAGG
>CM051020.1:23003655-23006155 GCA_027704905.1 Muraenolepis orangiensis | reverse complement strand
CATGCACCCCTACATGTCACAGTTTAGGAGTGGCTGTCACAGCGTCCGCTTTAACGGTACATGAGGGGGGGGGGGGGGGGGGGGTGTAAAAGGTATGGTGTGTGTGTGTGTGTGTGTGTGTGTGTGTGTGTGTGTGTGTGTGTGTGTGTGTGTGTGTGTGTGTGTGTGTAGGTGTGTGAGTGTGTGTGTTCCCCGGCCCCTGAGACACCGGTGGCAGCATGCCATGAATTATTCACGTCTGTCCATTCCACCGCAGCCCAGCCACACATGGCGTTGTCCTGTCCTGCACGTCTGTTGTTTGAGTGCATACGTGTGTGTGTGTGTGTGTGTGTGTGTGTGTGTGTGTGTGTGTGTGTGTGCGTACGTGTGTCCAAATGGGCAATACGAGAACTCCCCCCCCCACGGTGAGAGAGACGCCGGCCGCGGCCAATTAGGGCGTCCGGCACCACACCAATCAGGAGCCGCGGGAGTCTCTACAGGTGACCAATTAGGAGGAGGCGCTATCCGGCTCCTTGGTATCAGTAATCGTTAGCGAGTGCGGACGCGAGCGTCGGGTTCAAGGGGAATAGAGGGCATTAAGCTTGCGATGTAGCGACGCCGCGCTTCACATGATGCTACTTTGCGGAAAATGCGTTCAATCACACGACCGTCGGGCTGACTGCCTGTGTTTCCTTTGTTTAAAGGGTGAGGAGGAGGAGGAGAAGGAGGAGGAGGAAGAGGAGGATGAAAATGTACTCAGGCTCTTCTACTAGAGCCGTCTCCGTACGGCGGTCTCTTTAGACCCTGCTACGGAAGGAAGGAAGGAAGGAAGGAAGGAAGGAAGGAAGGAAGGAAGGAAGGAAGGAAGCATGGGAGGCTGCAACTGTGCAAATGTCATGCCTCCTCCACCCCTCACAAACTGCCCTCTGGATAGGAAGGTGACCACAAGGGTTCTGGGGAGTAAAAGGGTGAGAACAGTGGGGGGGGGGGGGGTAGTGGATGCCTCCTGCGGTGCTCATATAGCGACCAGCGACCAAGGGTCGAAAGCTACTACTACAGCCTCCCCACCCCCCGCCTCTCCTCCTTCACTGACTCGTAACCCGGCCTCAGCCTCTGTTTCTTGCTTCTGCATCGCTATTACAGGAACCGTCGGTGCACGTCGACGACGCCAAGGCAGAGAGTGCAGTGACTACTACATGTTTGGACGTCAAAGGGTCACATGGGATTCACGATTCATCACATTAAGTACACGTGCAATTAGTGCAATATCACTTTATACCACACCTATAACCTCTTTTAGGCTATAAAACACTTTAAAGCCTTTTCTTTTTTGTTGGGCTTAGTTCTCCTCCCTCCTCCCTCCTCCCTCCCTCCCCCCCAAGATACAAGATGTTTTATTTGCGTATTTAAGTACAATGGAATGCTTACTCCCCATTCTCTAGGCTATATTAGGAGCGTCTCAGCCACAGGCCATATCAAATATGTCCCGATGAACATGTGCTTTGAGTACAAAGTACTTTCACAAATTGGAGAAAAAAAAATAATCCATATATATATAAACAAGTCCTCGTTTGAAGTAGCGTGAGTTAGCATCGGTGGCGGTGGCCTGTGTTTCCAATACGGTTTTTTTCCCCCCTGCGCTGGTCTACCTACATGGGAGCAGGGAACACGACGTAGCATACCAGTAGCTTCAAGGTAGTAGCGGCGGCGGCGGCGGTGGCAGTGGCGAGCTACCTTCCGTGGAGTGTCAGATCCCCCTGGCGTCGCCATCAATGAGGCCCCCCCCCCCGACCTGTATCTCTCCACCCCGCACGGGGGGTCTGCTGTGCCCGCCTGACCCGCATCAGAGGGGCCTGGGTGATCAACCCCCCCGCCCACCACGCTGGTGTCTGTGTGTGTGTGTGTGTGGGGCTGGTGGTGGTTTGTGGTTCTCTCTGACAAACCTGGATGTTGGACTGCTGCAGGGAGACATGTGATGGTGGTCTTTGGCTCCACACGCACACGCACACACACACACACACACACACACTGGGGGGGGAATCTGAAGGCATGCGATTGTAGATTCTAGGCACCGCATGTGCACCAGATGGTCGCACACACATCCACATGTGCGCTACATACTGTGTGTGTGTGTGTGTGTGTGTGTGTGTGTGTGTGTGTGTGTGTGTGTGTGCGGGTGTGTGTGTGTGTGTGTGTGCGTGTGTGCGCTTTTGCTGCTGGTTTATCTGTGGCTATATATCGCCTACAGAGATTAAGATCGTTTTCTTTAAAGGTTTTCTTCTCTTTTTGTTTTTTTGGTCAAAACAAAACTCCAAACCAAACCCCAGAACCTAATCTCGTAAGCAGCATGGAGTGTTTACTTAGGGAAACGTGTGTTTACATCTCTGTGTGTGCGAGTGTGTGTGTGTGTGTGTGTGTGTGTGTGTGTGTGTGTGAGAGAGAGGTTTTTTTTTTTTAAAGGACCGCCCTGTTAAAATAACATATGTATGTGTAAACAAAGCAGACTCTCTTCTCTGGCTTG
>CM051020.1:22968655-22976155 GCA_027704905.1 Muraenolepis orangiensis | reverse complement strand
AACAACTAAACAAACCGGGGGAAAAAAAACAAAGACGATAAAAAAGCCGGGGAGAATGATTGCTGATTGCCGGGCTAATTAGCGTGGGCTGCACGCGTGATTGGGAGCAATAACAAAGCATTCACGCTCGATCGGCTTAAGGAGCGCTTCGATCGAGACGGAACATTTATTGCGCATGAATATTTTAGAGATCATCGCACTGTACGTATGTACACACCGTGGCTCCAGGCTCCATGGTGACGTGGTGGTACAGAAGGGGGGGGGGGGGTAAATTGTCGTTAATTTCTAACTAAATCGCGGTACAGGGTTCATTTCGCACTAAATCATCAACGCGACAGACGTTATTTTCAATCGCCGGCGGGGAACGAAGTGCAAGTGCACGCTGGGGTGATTAATGCGGTCGAGAGTGGAGTTTCGTGGTGGGGGGGGGGGGGGGGGGGGGGGGTGTTGGTGATGGACAAGTAGGCGCACGAACCCGGTACTGAAGCGGTCGCCATGGCAACAGTACAGTACAAAAACCTCTGACTCGGATATGCGAGTATGCTAGGAAAATGTTGTTTTTTTCCGGGGGGGGTTTTATGTGGGTTTTTTTTTTTTTCTTTCTTATTATTTAATGCGTACGGATATACAAGACGGCTATAGTTCGATCAAGTGTGTGAAGTGTATTTTATTTTAACATTTCCCCCCTTGGCACAGCTCGACAGTACGGAAGGAAGATGGGGGTGGAGGCGTAAGAAATCCTTACAAACTTTCTCCAAGATGAAAAGCCTGACCTTTTATCAGCCACAGGAAATGCATTAGCTACCTCATAATCCAATCTGGAGACCATGCAAAGTGGAGGTTTTGTCTGGGTATTAGTGGGAGGGGGGGGGGGGGGGGCAACACATGGGAGTGTTTCTTAAGGTTTGGATCTATTGATCTAGCTTTCTTTATGTCTCTCTCTCTCTCTCTCTCTCTCTCTCTCTCTCTCTCTCTCTCTCTCTCTCTCTCTCTCTCTCTCTCTCTCTCTCTCTCTCTCTCTCTCTCCTCTCTCTCTCTCTCTCTCTCTCTCTCTCTCTCTCTCTCTCTCTCTCTCTCTCTCTCAGGAGCTGCTGAGTAGCAAAGGACTTCAAGGACTTTGTGCGGATGAGCTCCGTGAGCTTCATATCGCGTTCTCTCTCTCTCTCTCTCTCTCTCCTCTCTCCTCTCTCCTCTCTCTCTCTCTCTCTCTCTCTCTCTCTCTCTCCTCTCTCTCTCTCTCTCTCTCTCTCTCTCTCTCTCTCTCTCTCTCTCTCTCTCTCTCCCTGCTCCCTTCCACACCTCACCTTCCCTTCCTTTTTATTCCTTCTGATTCTTCTTCTTCCTCCCCATCCTTCTTAGCCCTCCGCTCTAAGGAGCTCTCTCTCTCCCCCTTTCCCTCTCTCCCTCCCTCTCCTCCCTCTCTCTCTCTCTCTCCCTTTCCCTCTCTCTCCCTCTCCCTCTCCCTCTCTCTCTCTCCGAGACCCGACTGCATAATGGGGGCAGCAGTCAATCAAACGACGGTTTTCAAAAGGTGATGCTTTGTTTCACACGCCCTGCTCCACACCCCCCCCCCCCCCCCCCCCGCCTATCCCGCTGGGGCCCCGGCAGCTGTCAGCTTGTCGCTCCCAAAGTCAGCATCCAGCGCCAGTCACTCCCCCCCCCCTCTCTCCCCCCCTCCTCCCTCCCCCCCCTCCTCCTCCCTCCTCCTCCCTCTCCTCCTCCGCAAAATAAAAAGAGATCCCAGAGGGACCTCAGTCTAGGAGATTGAAAAAAAAAAAAAAATGGCTGACTTGTCAGCTGCCTGTCTAAAAACGAGGTCATTGAATAATGTTGTGTGGTTGTTGTTGTGTGTGTGTGTTGTTGTTGTTGTTGTTGTTGTTGTTGTTGTTGTTGTTGTTGTTGTTGTGTGCATGTACAAGACGCCACTGTGTCTTGTAAAAAAAAAAAAGAAAAAAAAAAAAAAGAAAAGGTGAAATAAACATAATCCACTTTGTTTGCGGGGAGTTCACGCCTCAACCGACCGGGGTTTATAAAGGGTGAAAAGTGATATTTAGTGCCGCTTTAAAACATTTTTTTTTAATTTAACCGCCCATAAATGAACGCTTCGTTCAAATTCCTTGAGCTTCAGCTTTTACAGATTTTGACAATTGTGTCCAAAAGGACAGTGGCGGCGCCGCTGTGGTTAGCGTCTGCGGCGCGACGGCGAGCGATAAACACGCCGAAATTAAGCCTCTGGTTGTACAGTGAAAAGCGTTGTTTTGTTTTTCGCCCCCCCGTGCCGTAAAAACCCGATATGGGCGTGCGGGACGGACGCCCGTGGAGACCCGGCTTAGGGGTCCTCATCTCAGCCTGGGAATTTACAGGCTCAACCCCTTTTCAGTTTAATAGTGCCACTGACCTCACCGTCACTCCGACATTACTCAAAGTCGATTAGCGAGAAGAGAGTTTATATTTGTATGCTTTTATATATATATATATATATATATATATACTATACACACACACACACACACGCTCGCTGTTTCCTCCAGCTGCAGACAGCTGCAGACAAACATCTTGAGTGTGGAGTTCGGAGAAGCCTCGGTAAGTAACGGGAGAACATGAAACCTAGACCAAACAAACCAACGCACGTGTGTAAACAAACACGGCGTGTACAGAAGAAAGGGGGTCCAAGATGCCAGAATATGTTATTACTGT
Source organism: Muraenolepis orangiensis (assembly GCA_027704905.1). Classification (NCBI taxonomy): domain Eukaryota; kingdom Metazoa; phylum Chordata; class Actinopteri; order Gadiformes; family Muraenolepididae; genus Muraenolepis; species Muraenolepis orangiensis. The sequence continues at coordinate 22,973,458 of CM051020.1, read as the reverse complement.
GTAACGGCGCGTACGTGGTCTCCGTGCATGGAACGAATTAAAGCGCACAGCCGTGATTAGCCAAAAGCTGCCCTAATTGCCGCTAATCGGTTGATTAGATCTACAAAGAAATGGCTCCTCTCTTCTTTCTTTTGCTCACATTCTCCGCGGAAATGATGGCGGGCGATCGCCGTGTGGGAATCAAAGCAAAACACACACACACACACACCACAATGTCCGCATATGTCAGATCGGCGACTGCCAAGATTCGTAATGAAGTGATTCTACTGTTTATGTTTTTCCTTTGATGTTTTTTTAATTTAAATTGCATTGCAAATGTGTGCAATCTAATGCAATGCAATGACATTGTTTTGATTGAATTTTTAGCGCGCTGGTGTTTTCTATAGACTACTTATGAATACATTTTGTATTTGTGTTTTCCTCATCTTTTTATTACCAAATGATGACTTTGTAAATAACGCTTCACGTCGTCGACATGAAATGCATTTTGATGCCCTTTATTTTATTTCAATATGTTCCCCTGTGGTATACGTATAATGAAGTGGTTCATCTCACCATTCATCTCACGGTTCATCTCGTTCTCTCAATTTGATGGCGCGCCGAGCGCCGAGCGACGCTTTAAGAGGTCACACGGCAATGAGTCGAATGATCGTGACTTCACTGGTCTTGTTCTCCTCCGTAGGAACGCAAGTGGTTCTGCGGCCCCCCCCGTGGTTTTCCGAAGCAGTAGCCAGCCGGTCCTGAACCGACAGGTAAAACACCTCAGGTGACGTTCAAATAAGGATTTGTTATTATACAGGCTCGGTCGGTATTGCGTGTGTGCTGTGTGTGTGTGTGTGTGTGTGTGTGTGTGTGTTTATTCGTCGACTTTATTCGTTTGTTTGTTTGCCTATTGCTGAATAACTGAACGCTTGTTAGGTTTACCAATGTGACCGTTTGTTGTGTTTGAGTTGGGGGGGGGTTTTTATTTTCCGTGCGACTCGTCAAACAGTCGGATACTAAAAAGGTATTTCTTTTTTTTATATCTTGTGTAACTCTTTTTTATTACTTTTTTTTCCACAGAAGCCATATTATTCGCTTCTTTGTACTTCTTTTCTAGACAACAGAAGACGAAGAATAGAAGAGAGGTCGGCCGTCTCTCCGACCTCGACCGCTTCCTGTTTCCTGACCTAAAAGCAGGAAGTCCTCCTTATCATCTCTCTCGCTCTCTCATCATCAGAGAGAGAGGAGAGCGAGAGAGAGAGGAGAGAGAGAGAGGAGAGAAGAGAGAGAGAGAGAGAGAGAGAGAGAGAGGAGAGAGAGAGAGAGAGGAGTAGAGAGAGGAGGAGAGAGAGAGAGAGGAGAGAGAGAAGAAGAAAGAAAGAAAGAAAGAAAGAAAGAAAACACCAAGTGTTGCAGTGGAATCTAATTCAGCCTTCGCTCAAACATCAGCAGCGGCTCGGAGAAGGCGATTGTAAAAGCGCCGGCCGGGGTCTCTCCCTTTGTTATTCGCCTTTGAAAGTTCCATTAGGTTTAATTTGGGAGAAAAAAAAAAACGCAAAACGACTGTTTATGTTTGTTGTGACAGCCAGACTGACTGCCGATGACTGGAATCTGAATTGCGTTTCAAGCTCCTTTTCTATATAAAAAAAAAAAAAAAACCCCGCGGCAAACAGAGAGCCTTCAGAGCGGAAAAATAAGAAAAAACCGGCGCATATAATTAATCTCAATAGCACCCCCCCCCGACAAATATTACAGCCGCGCAAACAGGCTGGTGTACACCAGATAGGGGAAGGAGGCGGAGGGAAAGTAGGGGGGGGGGAGGCAAACAGCTAGGAAAACTCAAAAAACGAGAAAAACAACCCAGAGGTTCATGCGGATTTCACATTAAAAGCGCAGAAAAGACGCCGGCTTCTTAGACTAAGCTAATCAGGTCTCCTCCCCCCCCCCCCCCCCCCGCGCGAGTTCCATTTGCTTGTGCGCTTACGCTATCAGCGCCTCGAGGACAAGCGGGAAGCCCGCAAGCTAAATGATATATAACGTCTTGTCTAATTGAGATGCGATATGTTGTGTGAAGGTGACATTCTATATTTACCTCTGAAACCGTTGTTACCCCCACCCCCCCCGGAAAAACCAAAAGTGACGACTTTGAGACACCTAATAAATTGAATAATATATTAATTTCACTTCAGAACACACACAACAAAAAGAAAAAAAGAAAAAAAAAAACGTCTCACAAGTTGTAAGCTCATTAAAACGCAAAGCGTGGCTGTTTGGTCCTTTCATTTTCTATGGTTTTACATGAATGAATACATTTGCAATGTCACGCAACTCTTGGCTTCCCTTGCTCAAAATATCGCTTTTTTTTTATATTATTAATCGTTTTATAGTGCCTCTCGTCTTGCTTCCATCGGCGTCAGACGAGTCTCACAGCGAAAGGGTCTGACATCCCAGCTATTCCCATCTTCGTCTTCGCTTTGCTCCTCATCTCCCTGTTTGCTAATGATGCTGGCACACAGACAGAGACAGAGAGAGAGAGAGAGAGAGAGAGAGAGAGAGAGAGAGAGAGAGAGACAGAGACAGAGACAGAGACAGAGACAGAGAGACAGAGAGAGAGAGAGAGAGAGAGAGAGAGAGAGAGAGACAGAGAGAGAGAGAGAGAGAGAGACAGAGAGAGAGAGAGAGAGAGAGAGAGAGAGAGAGAGAGAGACAGTAAGTGTAAACCCAAAGCCTCTGAGCCCGTGTGTTTGTTATGTTTGCGGAGCTAATCAGCGAGACGCGGGGCCCCCGTCATCCTGAGGAAACATGTGGCCCTATCTCCGGGAGCTAACCTTCTCCTCAGACCTATGGATCTGTGGCCTTCTCCGCTAAGCCCCCCCCCCAGATGTATCGGTGCATGGATTTAGCCGGGCTACTGGCAGGCCCCGATAACCTTGTCATCTCTACTGTGGCCCCGTGAGGGGCGTGGGTGTGTGCGTGTGTGCGTGTGTGTGTGTGTGTGTGTGTGTGGTGTGTGTGTGTGTGTGCGTGTGTGGTGTGTGTGTGCGTAGGAGTGAGACGGGGTGAAGGGGTGGGGGTTAATATACCGGATGAAGAGTCTTCCTGCCAGTCCTGCTGAGATCCTCTTAAAAATGCATACACACACTTTTGCTCTCTCTCTCTCTCTCTCTCCCCCCCCTCTCTCTCCCCCTCCCTCCTCCCTCCCTCCCTCCCTCCCTCCCTCCCTCCCTCCCTCCCTCCCCGGGATGTGCAACCCACCTCTCTCACCCAGGCTGTGCACACGGCGATGAAAGGTCACGACGGTCCCCAAGTGACAGCTGTCAATCACAGCTGCCGGGTATTATGGGTATTATCTGCCACCATTAATGACACACATGCGGAGACTGTGGAAGCACCTGGGGAGGGGAGGAAAGGGGGTGGGGGGGTGGGGGGGGGGGAGACGCCAGGGGTCGCCGCTGGATACGACCCCTGCGTTGTTTGCCTGCCCTCACTGACACACATCCACTTGTTGCTTGCCCCTTTAATATGAAAAATAAATTGCCTTTCCCCCCTCGGAAAGACGCGACCGTATTGGAACAGCGGAGAGGTGGCTTCCCTAAAACCAACAACGCAACACGTCCACCGCTGCAAAGTAATGATGTCAAATTTGTTTTTATCCCTTCAGGCACGGCCAAGGACAGCCGTGGGAGGGGGGAAGGGGGGAGGGGGGGGAGGGGGGGAGCAAAAGCTAAAGCCCCTCCCCCCCTCTCCCCCCCCTCTCCCCCCGTCTGGTTAGTTTGCATTCATTGCTGTTGTCATGTACTTCCTCCTCCTTAGCGGGGATAGATGATTAGGACAAAGAGGATGAATTGAAAGAGATGCGGCAGAGCGGAGGAGGAGCAGGAGGAGGAGGAGGAGGAGGAGGAGGAGGAGGAGGAGGAGGAGGAGGAGGAGGAGGAGAAGAGAAGGAAGAAAAAAAAGAAAAGAGAAGAAGAAAGAAAATCCAGCGAGGGGGCCGCCGAGGATTACTGGCGATCAAGAGATAATGAAAAAAGACTATCTGATAATACATTTTCACACACACACCCAGCACACACACACACACACACACACACACCACACACACACACACACACACACACACACACACACACACACACACACACACACACCCTAGCACACACACCACACACACACACCTTAGCACACACATCTTAGCACACACACGCACACACACGGAATACTGAGTAACCTACAGAATTGTCGCTTGTGGAATGGGTTGAGGCCTGCCCCAGTGCATTATGGGACAGGCCAGAGGTATAACAAGCGCTGTAGCATTTAGTTAGTGTTGTCCCTCCCCCCACAGCGTGAGTCCATCCGTGAGTCCATCAAGCGGCGGCTTCCTACCTGTCGGGGCTGGGCGGCGGGCGTCGTCGGGGCTTGTTGACCTGGGCGTAGAGGGCCTCCACGGGCGGGTGCGGCGGCGGCGGCGGCGGCGGCTGGACGGCGGCGCCGTGGGGCGTGGTCTGGGGGCCGTGCGGCAGGTGGTAGTGGTGGTGGCTGCCCAGGGAGTCGGCGTGGCCGCTGTCCACCGACGAGTCCAGGGAGCCGATGCCGGCGTAGGTGGGCTCCTCGTCCGAGCTGAGGCCCCGGACTCCTCCGCCGATCTCGGCGTAGTCCCGCTCCTTGGCCTGCCGCTCCCGCAGCTCCCGGGTCTTGGCTTGGATCCTGGGTGTTAAACACACACACACACACACACACACACACACACACACACACACACATTGACACACACATGAGTACGTAGATGGTAGGTGCACATACTGAACGCACGCAAAAAAGTCG
>CM051020.1:22958655-22963655 GCA_027704905.1 Muraenolepis orangiensis | reverse complement strand
TCAAAGTCAACACACTCAGAAGTTTGAGGGAAGGCCGCCTCCACCTCCATAAGTGTTGTTGGCGCTCGGGCGGGGCGGAGCAAACACCATGTGTTTGCGACCCCCCCTCTCCCCCCTCCCTCCTCCTCCCCCCTTTTCTCCACCTCATCAAAGCACCTCGCGCCATTGTTCACCGCGGCGGAGGGCACGAACTTCAGCATTCCTCCGAATCCAATCAAAACACAGACGCAGAAGAAGAAGAAGGAGAAGAGAAGAAGGAGAAGAAGAAGAAGAAGAAGAAGAAGAAGAAGAAGAAGAAGAAGAAGAAGAAGAAGAGAAGAAGAAGAAGAAGAAGAAGAAGAAGAAAATTGCACACGTACCAACTGTCCAAACACGGCGGTTGCACAGCTGTCTTTTCTCGAGAAAAACGGAAAAAAAAAACCCTCCAATCTTTTAAGTTGCGAGGCGCCGTAATAGCATAATGCAATCAGGGAGATAATTGTCCAGAGTTCTGGCTGTGCTGTGTTAATTCTCCGGTGTTGATAATCGCATTAGCTTTCTGTAGGTATCAATATAATTACAAACGTAATCACACACAATCGCAATCAGCCCCCCACCCCCCCCACCCCCCCACCCCCACGCGTTGCGCTTTGAACTCGCCCATCGCAAATTGGAACCCCGGAATATAATCTGAAAGTAATAGGATGGTTCGACATCGTGGGGGTGGGGGTGGGAGGAGGGGTGGGGGGAGATAGTAGATCAGTGATCACAGGGTCGACGCAAAAAAAAATGAACTGAAAGAAAAAAAGAAGAAAGAGAATCTGAAATGTAATTATTCTAGTTCTGATTAAAGGGGGCTGGGGGGGTCCCTCCCTGGCTTATTCCTTTTCCAAGTTTCTTTCGGGGGGGAGAGAGAGAGACTGTGACAGAGAACCGTGGCTTCTCCGTCATTGAGAGGAGAAAAGCCGAGATAAGACAAAGAGACAAAAAAGGTGAAATTGGCTTTGATTGGCTTGCCAATCGTTGACCCAAACCACACAGTCCACCTTGTCTAGGCATTCACACCAAGAAGGAAAAAAGGAAATTAAGAAAAAGTTAAGAAAAAAGAAAAAGATGAAGAGGAAGATGAGGGAGAATAAGAAGTAGAAGAGGAAGAAGAAGAAGATGAAGACCAAGAACAAGAACAGAGTTTGGTCACAAAAGAGAGCCAAAACAGTCATCTGTAGTTGTTATTGTTGTGCTTTGTTTGATTCTTGTGTGTGTGTGTGTGTGTGTGTGTGTGTGTGTATGTGTGTGTGTATGTGTGTGTGTGTGTGTGTGTGTGTGTGTGTGTGTGTGTGTGTGTGTGTGTGTGTGTGTGTGTTCCCTGGGGGGAACAGAGACAGACAGACTGGCGGTTGTGAGCAGGCGGTTGATTAGAGGTCTGGTAACACACGGTGGAGAGATAAGGGAGGATGGACATCATAATCAGCCAGCACAGTGAAGACAAGGGAGGAGGGGGAGAGAGGGGGAGAGAGGGGGAGAGAGGGAGGGAGAGAGGGAGGGAGAGGAGGGAGGCTGGGCCCAATGGAGTCAGGTGTGGGAGAGCAGAATGAAGACGCAACATCATCAGGTTGTTCTTTGTGTGTGTGTGTGTGTGTGTGTGTGTGTGTGTGTGTGTGTGTGTGTGTGTGTGTGTCTCCCCCTCATCCTTCCACACCACCTCCTCCCCCAATACTGGCAGAGGAAGTATGGCTTCAGGGCAACCGCATGCAGCGATAAGGATAAGAAAAATGTTGCAAACAGCCATGTGCACACACTCACACACCAAGCGCGCACACAGGTACACACACAAGCACACATGTGTGCACACACACACACACACACACACACACACACACACACACACACAAACACATGCATGGAAACACAGGCACACACACACACACAATCCATACAAACACACAGAGACACACACACACACACACACAATCCATACAAACACACAGTGACAGACACACACACACACAGACATTCACACACTCTGGCCCTCAATCAACAACATTCACACACTCTGGCCCTCATTCTGACCATCAACACCGTCCATAGCAACGGTTCCCATTGCCAAGCCCCGCCCCCCCCCACCCTCCCACCCTCCCGCTCTGGGAGCCAATCACGCAGTCCAGCGCCCTTTGTGGTCCTCACAGCTCAGGGCCAACCATGCCAAGCCCATCGCCGCCCACCAGTGCTGGGGAAACACACAGACAGCTGGTCTGGACCAGCTCGCTAGCAGCAGCAGTTAGCAGCCGCTAGCAGCAGCGGCAGCAGCCGCTAGCAGCAGCGGCAGCAGCCGCCGCTAGTAGAGCTGGCGCGGCCGCCGCTAGCCGGTCCCAACGAGCTCTCTCATCTACACCCCAAACCCAACCCAACCCAACCCAGCCTTTGCAGAGCGCTTCGCCGCCGCCTCCGCCAATCCAATGGATTCCGTGGTAGGTTGCAGGTTGAAGGCTCTTCTCAGTATGCAGAAGCCCAGTGGTTTGGGCAGCGGCCGTGGCAAGAGCAGAAGGCCCATTGAATCAGAAGGACGGAGGTGGAAACAGCAGGAATTTCGAATCAACTCTGATTCGCATTAAAAGTTGATGCGCTCGCTTGAGGTGGTTTTTGACTGAGTCTTCATTCGCAAACCCGGAGATGGAAACAACTTTGCCGAATCAAACTTTGAACTTGTGTGAATTACGCTGTGGGCTTCTTCTCAAGCGGAAACCCCCCGCTTATGTCACCGCCCAAATTCCGTCATCACTGACGTAGTTTTTTCCCGCTTCCAACTACTTAATGGAAACAACTCATTTGCATTTCCTTTTGTTTTTACCAACCAAAAGTTTGCTTAAAATAAAAGACTGTTAGATTGAAACCCAGCTACTGACACTGAGTGTTCTGTGGAACTAACTATCTACAACAATACTGTATTGCATCTATGCCACACTACTTAGTTCATGCTTACATCCCATCGCACATTTGTACGTACAGTATATATTTCTGATTTGCACTAGTTTGTATATAGGGTCACTGCAAGATGTCATATAGGTTACGTATTAAGTTACTCATATTTGAAAATTTAAACCTGTTAATTTAGTTGTATTTTGTTTTTAAATAATTTGTTGTTTTTTAATTGCTTATTGTGAAATAGTACGCTGTGAGGATTGCGACACAATCAGTGTTGGTTGTGCTTGTGCCGATGACAATAAAAGGCCTTCTTCTGATCCTGATTCTAATTCAGATTCAGATTCTAATTTCCGATGGGTTTCAAACGTAGGGGGACGGACGTACCGAGAGCGGCCTCTAAGACGGCCAAGCAGCCAAAGACCGCTTAATGAACAGCGCCGAGGTCGAAGATTGTTTTTAATATAAAACAGCCGTCGGCTTATTGCAGTTTAAAGGAAAAAAGACCACGTTTAACAAATTAATCTCCTTCACCTCACGGCTGACTCCCATTTCCGAAAGGCGCTAAAACCTCCTGTCGGAGCAAATTTGCGGCCGTGCGTGTCAATCCACGGGACCCCCCTCGGGTGACGAGGACGGGGGGGGACCGGGGGTACAGGGGGGTGGGGGGAGGGGGGGGAGGTGATGGGGACGAGGACGGGGGGGACCGGGGTACAGGGGGGTGGGGGGAGGGGGACGAGGTGATGGGGACGAGGACGGGGGGGACCGGGGTACAGGGGGGTGGGGGGAGGGGGACGAGGTGATGGGGACGAGGACGGGGGGAACCGGGGTAAAGGGGGGTGGGGGGAGGGGGACGAGGTGATGGGGACGAGGACGAGGGGGGGTGGGGGAAGGGGGGGAGGGGATTGGGGGCACACACTCCTGGGGAGAGCCGACGACAGCGCTACAGTCTCTCTCTCTCTCTCTCTCTCTCTCTCTCTCTCTCTCTCTCTCTCTCTCTCTCTCTCTCTCTCTCTCTCTCTCTCTCTCTCTCTCCTCTCTCTCTCTCTCTCTCTCTCTCTCTCTCTCTCTCTCTCTCCTCTCTCTCTCTCTCTCTCTCTCTCTCTCTCTCTCACACACACACACACCAGCCTTTTTTTTTTCTGACCCACAGAGCTGCGTGTTTGAGTGTGCATACGGGAAGGAGTGGAGGTGGGGGGGCGGACCTCGAAAAGCGCTGTCGTACAAGCAGTCCGACAATACCGACAATACCGACACCACCACCCCCACCACCCCACCCCCCCCCTAAAGAAAAAAACACAATCAAATACAAAACACACACACACACGCAGACGCAGACAAGCACTAATGTATTTGTGAGCCGTCGGCCCGCTATAAACCCCCGAAGCTTTTGAATATCGACATTGTGTATGTGTGTGTGTGATGGGGGGGGTGTGTAGGGTGGTAGTAGTCAGGTTTATTATTGGCCCCTGCTATTTCCCATAGGAGACCCCTTTTTTCCATTAACTGGGGGACATTCCCAGGGGCCGGCCTGAGTGATGGGATTCAGGGGGGGGCGATGGATGGAATTAGGTTGCCCTCCACTGTGTGTGTGTGTGTGTGTGTGGGTGATTGCGTGTGTGTGTGTGTGCAGGATGGATGGAGACAGAAGGCTCACACGGGCAGAACGTCCAGAACCTGAGGCTGGAGAACCAGACAAAAGCGGCTGAGAGGAACGGGTGGTGGAGGTGAAGGACGAACATAACAATGTGTGTAAACGTGTGTAAACGCGCGTGTGTGTGTGTGTGTGTGTGTGTGTGTGTGTGTGCACGTGGGGAGGCGTTAACACAAATACAGTATGTGATAGCGATTGCATCTCTGTGTACATGTGGTCCGTGTCCATTAGATTAGATTAGATTAGATTCATATTTATTGTCATTGCACAATGACAATAAAGTACAGTACAGTACAGTACAGCGAAAATAATTTGGCATTTAACCAGAGTGCAAATGTTAGTGCATGGTTATATATAATGTACAGTGGTTAAATACGATGAAAAACTAGGTCTACTAGGTATAAAAACAGGTTTAAAATAACTTATAGAGTAGGTATGAGATATCTGC
>CM051020.1:22943655-22951155 GCA_027704905.1 Muraenolepis orangiensis | reverse complement strand
TAATGTACTGTAATGTACTGTAATGTACTGTACTGTACTGTAATGTAATGTACTGTAATGTACTGTACTGTAATGTAGTGTAATGTACTGTACTGTAATGTACTGTAATGTACTGTACTGTAATGTAGTGTACTGTACTGTAATGTAATGTGCTGTAATGTAATGTAATGTGCTGTAATGTAATGTACTGTAATGTACTGTAATGTAAGTGCTGTACTGTAATGTAATGTGCTGCAATGTTTACTGTAATGTAATGTAATGTAATGTGCTGTAATGTACTGTAGTGTATGTAATGTAATGTACTGTAATGTGCTGTAATGTACTGTACTGTAATGTAATGTAATGTAATGTAATGTGCGGTAGTTGACGGGGAGTAGTTGAATCCCCCCCCCTCCCCCCCCCCCCCCCCCCCCCCCCCCCTGGTGGTTTGTGTCTGCGGTGGAGCACAGGATTAACACACAACCTGCGCTGACTCACACACACTGGAGGACCGGAGGGCTGATGTATTCAGAGAGCCGGCGAGGGAGGGAGGGAGGGAGGGAGGGAGGGAGGGAGGGGGAGAAAGAAAACCTCAAAATATAAATGACAACAACAACAACAACACAACAACAAAAAAGCTAAAAGAAAATTAGCAGAACTTATCGACGTGCGTGCCTGCCTGTCTGTGGAAGATAATTGTCTCGTTTGAGACCGGGAGGAATACGATAGAAAGCTGTAATGATTTTGAGTACATCAGTGTCAGACCAGAAGACACAATTCAGCTATTTAGGTTAGGGGGGGGGGGGGAGGGGCTACAAAAATAACATTGCTCCAATATTGGCACCTGGGCATAATTAAAGGGCTGGCATCGGCGGAGACGGCGGCATCGAGGACAAGCTTGATGAGGCCTGATAATAACTTATTGATCAGCAACAACAGCTTATGGGCAGGGCAGAGGACACGACACACACACACACACACACCACGCACACGCACACACACACACACACACACACACACACACACACACACACACGGGAAAAGTTTAAAGCGCAGTGCACTCTGGGTAAACCAGACTGAACACGCCTGACTGGGTTGGACTCTTCTGGAATTTTCTCTCGTTTCACTGAAGAAAAGTTTTTAAGAAAAAGCCACAACAACACAACTTGAATTTTGAAGGGGTGGCTTTATCGCGGTTTGCCATCGGTCCGCCGTTCATAGACGGCCCCCCTTATTTGACGGCTGCTGGGGCCGACTACCAAACACATCTGCTGTTCTATTAATGCAGACTCGGTAACCGTTCACCGTGAGGCCCCTGGTCCCCCAAGCATTCAACCACGCACATCGTCCCACACGTACCGCACCACCATTCTCCACTCGCTCTCGCTGCTCTCTCTCTCTCTCTCTCTACGCTTCTCTCTCTCTCTCTCTCTCTCTCATCTCTCTCTCTCTCTCTCTCTCTCTTCTCTCTCTCTCCAACAACGGAAGAGAAAGAGAAGAAGAACAAAGGAAGAGAGAAAGAGAAAAAGTAAAGAAAAGCAGAACGGAAGAGAGTGCAAAGAAGGTAAGAGAGAGAGAGGAAAAGACACTCGGACGGACAGACACAGACGGAAATAATTGAAAGCACTGAAAGAATTCAAAGAATTTAATAATACAAAGAACGACAAAAGAAAGAAGACCTATAGGAACCAGGTTACACACATAAAGGTAAAAAGGCTAAATGCCTTCTCTGAAGTGTGAAGGCACACTTCAGAGACATCAAACAAAAGTCTAAATTCAGGGATTGTAGCGTGTCTGCTCTGAACCAACCTCTCGCAAAACCCAAATTCCCGGAACATTCTCGTGAGAATCCAAACATATAAAAACTGTAAACTCCAGCGACGAACACAGAGAGACACTCCCTCAAAGTCACGCGGTGACGCACGGAGGACGAGGGATAAGGGTTTACGAGGCTGGCGTGTGGACAGACACCGTAACGATTTGGCGGGAACCCGATGGACGCAATAAGTCGATGGGATTCGATGGATGGGGAGGTTAATATTAGCTTCTGCTGACTGCCTCTCCTCAGACTTAGGGGATTGAAATATACTGTATATATATTATATATATATATATATATACCAGAGGTACTATTATCCCACGAGGGGGCGAGGGGGGGGGGGGGGGGGGGAGGAAAAAATAGACCAGGCGCCAACCCCCCCCCCCCCCCTCCCCGGAAAACCAGGAAAGTTTTTTCTCTTTCTTCTTCTTCTTCTTCTTCTTCAGAATCCCTAATCTTGAGAAAGCGTTTAGGGAGGAAGTATGATGTGTTTTGACATCCTGTGTCATGAGTTGACACGCCGGTCCGCTTAAGGGAAAATTGCGATAAAAGAAGGGGAGAGAGAGAGGGGGGAGGGGGAGGGGGGAGGGGGGGGGGGAGAGATTGGTGGAGAGAACGGCGCCACGGAAAGCTGCTTATTTCCCACTCTCTCTCTCTCTCTCTCTCTCTCTCTCTCTCTCTTCTCTCTCTGCTGTCTCTCGTCACCCTAAAAGCAGTGGCTTTGAAATTGAAGGCACAGAGCTGATGGACTAAAAGCCTCCTACTTTAACCTCAATCTTGCAGGGTGGTGGTGGTGGTGGAGGAGGTGGAGGTGGATGAGGTGGTGGTGAGGGAGGTGGTGGTGGTGCTGTAGGTGGAGGAGAAGGTGGTGGTTTGGTGGTGAAGGCGGTGGTAGAGGAAGTTGTGGTGGTGGAAGAGGTGGTGGCGGAAAGCATAGTGGAGGAGTGGTGTGTGGTGGTGTGGAGGAGGTGGTGGTGGTGGTGGGGTGGGGTTGTGGAGGAGGGTGGTTGTGGTGGTGGTGGAGGAGGTGGTGGTGGTGGAGGAAGTGGTGATGGAGGAGAAGAAGGGAGGAGGTGGTAGTGGTGGAGGCGGTGGTGGTGGTGGTGGTGGTGGTGGTTGGAGGTGGAGAAGAAGGAGGAGGTGGTTAAGGGCGGTGGTGGTGGACCAGGAGGTGTGCTGGTGGTGTTGGAGGAGGAAGTGGTGATGGAGGAGAAGAAGTAGTGGTGGAGGTGGTGGTGGTGGTGGAGCAGGAGGTGGTGGAGGAGCTGGTATGGTGGTGGTGTAAGATGTTTAGCAGTGACACACACCTTCACAACTACCAAAGTAACGATCTCACAGAGCGAGACGAAGAAAGGCAGACGATGAAGACGAAGAAGGAGACAAAGACGATGAAGTTGGTGATAGTGGCTGTGAAGTGTCCATTTTAAGATGTGATGAGAAAAATTCTCTCTCACTCGCGCCCTCGGAAAGAGAGAGAGAGAGAGAGAGAGAGAGAGAGAGAAGAGAGAGGAGAGAGAGAGAGAGAGAGCGAGAGAGAGAGATGAGAGAGCGAGAGCGAGACGACGGAGAGAGAGATAGAGAGAGCGAGAGAGAGACGAGAGAGAGAGAGAGAGAGAGAGAGGGGGGGGGGGACAGATGAGAGAGAGAGAGAGAGAGAGAGATGAGAGAGAGAGAGAGAATGAGAGAGAGAGAGAGGAGAGAGAGAGAGAAGAGAGAGGAGAGAGACGAGAGAGAACAGAAGAGAGAGAGAGAGAGAGAGAGAGAGAGAGAGAGAGAGAGAGAGAGATCATTATTGTTTTTGCACAGCCAACCTGAAAGTTAATCTAAATGTGTTTTGGGGCACCAGGCTCCCTGACAGGTCCTCCACCGTGCTGGGGGAGAACAGCTGGGGGGGGGGGGAGTCAAACAAACACATAACTGTAATCCATGAGACATCCCTGAATAATGACTATAGTCTCTTCACACAACGGCGAGCCGGGACATCGTTATCAGGGCTATCGAACGGCCGCTCCTGGGATCGGAGCGATGAGCACAAGACGGAGAAAGTTTTGAGGAGGCAACAGAGGAAGAAAATGACACCGTAGTGCACACCGCCCATCGTCTCTCCTCCATCTCTCTCTCTATATACATCTCTCTTTCTGTGTGTGTGTCTCTCTTTTCTCTACCTCTCTCTCTACCTCCACATTTACCTCTCTCTCCTCTCTCTCTCTCTCTCTCTCTCTCTCTTCTCTCTCCTCTTCTCTCTATCTCTCTCTCATCTCTCTCTCTCTCTTCTCTCCTCTCTCTCTCTCTCTCTCTCTCTCTCTCTCTCTCTCTCTCTCTCTCTCTCTCTCTCTCTCTCTCTCTCTCTCTGAGACGTCTTCTCTGCCTGCTGTAGATCTCTGGTTCTCGTCTCGTGGTCGTTTTTGGCGGGTTGAAAACCCGGGTGTCTGTCCGTAAACACGACTGTGACTTGTCTAATGACAAGCGTGACATGGGGAAAGACAAATGGGAGAGACGGAAGATACAATGGCAATCAAACCACCCCCCCCCCCCCCCCCCCCCCCCCCTTCTCCTCATGGCTTCCTGTAGCCACATGCTAGTCCATTAGCTCCCTCCCAGCAAAACTCATTAGCCACACAGGGCCTTTGCTAAACGTGTACAAGTTTAAAGAGGCGTAAGGAGAAACAGCCATGTGTGCAGCCATCTTTGTACATGTTTTCCCCTGCATTTTGTGCTAGGTCAGGCATGGGTGACGTGGACTCACTCTCTCTCTCCACGCTCTTCCTCCAGTCTCTCCCTGATTGGCTGAAGCCTCACCGTAGGCCTAGCCAATCGCGTGTCTCCCAACGAGGAATATGGGTGAGATGTGGAGAGGGACAAGACTGAGAGCCCTGGGTGGTGGAGCAGAAGGAAGAACAGGGGAGTGGGGAGGAGCCTAGGGAGGGAGGAAGAGATGGAGGGAGGGAGGGAGGGAGGGAGGGAGGGAGGGAGGGAGAGAGGGAGGAAGGGAGAGATGGAGTGAGAGAGAGAGGGAGGAAGAGAGGGAGAGAGGGAGAGATGGAGTGAGAGAGGGAGGGAGAGAGGGAGTGAGAGAGAGAGGAAGGGAGAGTGGGAGGGAGGGGAGAGATGAAATGAGAGAGAGAGGGAGGGAGGGGGGAGGAGAGGATGGAGAGAGGAAGTGAGGGAGGGAGAGAGGGAGGAAGAGAGATGGAGGGAGAGAGAGAGAGAGGGAGGGAGAGAGGGAGGGAGATAGAGGGAGGGAGAGAGGGAGGGGGAGAGGAAGTGAGGGAGGGAGAGAGGGAGGAAGAGAGAGAGGGAGGGAGGGAGAGAGAGGGAGGGAGAAAGTAAGGAAGGAAGAGAGGAGGGGAGAGAAGAAGGAGGGAGTGAGGGAGGGAGGGGATGGGGGAGATCAGGAGGCAAAGAGATAAATATAAAAAATAAAAAAATCTAAAATATATTAAAAAAAACTAGAGGGCCTAGAGTGCATACCTCCGCCACACCACGCGTCCCCGTGGATCCGGGAAGCAACGGTTTCTCGGCCCATTAGTAATCTCACCACCAAGTTTTGTCAAATTCCGTACATAACTTTACGAGTTATTTTGTTAACAGACAAACAAACAGTTCCCGCCAAAAAGGGGACATGGCACTCTTTGACTCAAGGGCTTATAAGCGGTAAAGAGAGACTGCGTCACCTTCTGGAATGTTCTGCTGGTACCACAAGGGTTCACCGGGTGCACTTTCCCCCCCCGCTTCCCGTAGCATTCATCACCACGCCCCTCCACGCCACGCCAAGCAAGCAAAGCAAAGCGAGGAGAGAGATCGGCGTATCGAAATGAAACACAAACAAGTGCCGGCTATATGGATCGGGTGTCACTCGGTCCTTTTCTACAGCGTTTCTAC
This sequence comes from Muraenolepis orangiensis, assembly GCA_027704905.1. Taxonomy (NCBI): domain Eukaryota; kingdom Metazoa; phylum Chordata; class Actinopteri; order Gadiformes; family Muraenolepididae; genus Muraenolepis; species Muraenolepis orangiensis. Next base: position 22,945,475 of record CM051020.1, on the reverse strand, counting down.
ACAACGTCATTTCCCCCCCCCCCCCCCCCCCTGCCATCACCATTGCCATCCCCTTCTGTTTACCATAAACAGGTTATTGTATGGAAATGACTCTCTGGCTGGAGTCTAGATGCATGGAAATGGAGGGTTTATTGCTCTTTTGGAAAATTGTTTTCTGGCCTTGGAACTCATCTGCTACCTCCTACCCCCCCCCCCCCTCCAGTCAGTCAGTCAGTCAGTCAGTCAGTCAGTCAGTCAGTCAGTCAGCCAGTGTGCCTATCAGTGGGACAAACTGTATGCAATATGTTCCATATTTGTTGTTTTCCTTCCCTTCATTTCATTTTGTTTAGTCTGTTTCATAGATTTTGTGTGTCCGTGTGTGTGTGTGTGATTGTGTGTGTATATGTGTGTGTGTTTGTGTGTGTATGTGTGTGTCTGTGTGTTAATGTGTCTTTGTGTGTGTACATATATGTGTGTGTACATATGTGTGTGTGTATGTGTGTGTGTGTGTGTGTGTGTGTGTGGTGTTGTGTGTTGTGTGTGTGCGCGCCTGCATGCGTGCGTGTGTGTATATGTGTGTTTGTGTGTGTGTGTGTGTGTGTGTGTGTGTGCATAAAGGGGTATTCCTTTGTTTCCAAAACCACGTCTGCGGCACAAAGGCCGGAGCTCTCCCCACACCCCTGACATGAATGCCTTTAATGTTTGCCATAAATCAGGTACCGTTGTGTGTGTGGAGGAGGCAACGACGGCGGTGGTGGTGTGTGGTGGTGGTGGTGCTGGCGGTGTCTGGGGGGGGAGGGGTGGCGGTTAGCTTGTTTCCCTCTCCCCCCCCACCCTCCCCCCAACGTCACAAATCGGCCCCGACGACACACAAAGGTGATTAAAGCGGCCCTCATTACGACACGACAAGACGCCAGCCATTCTCTCTCTCTCCGGCCTTTCCTTTTTCAGACTTTTGTTACGGAGGAGACAACCGTACGCGGGCGGCTGACAATTCCGCCGTCGGCGGCGGGCGCCCACACCTCGCTCCCCGAAGGGCGAGAAGTGGCCACAGAGTTGGCGTCGTGGGCGTAAAAACACACGTGTGTGAGGGGGGTGACACAACAAACGGGGGCCGTCCGTGAACGACACTTATGTCACTTAATGGCCTCGGAGCACTTCCAAGGTGATGTGTCAGACAGCAGGTAAGGATCAATCATGTTGTCATGGTAATGGTGAAGGGGGGGGGGTAATGGAGAAGGGGGGGGGGGGGGGGGAGGGGGGTGTCTCGACGGCTCTGATTATACGGTCCGGACGGTATGCGTCTTCCCCCGACCGGATCGGCCGGTGAAACCTGGAAAATACGCTAAACACCGACCGGAAGAACACGCTTGGAATGTGCTCTTAAACTTAGTAGTAAATACACGTCAGTTCATATTCTCTTCCTCTCTCTCTCTCTCTGTTTCTCTCTATTGCTCTCTTTGTCTGTCTCTCTCCTCTCTCTCCCTGGGATAGCAATTACTATGTGACGGAGAAAGTTCAAGAGCAACAGAAGAAGAAAAGATACAATAGTGCACACCAATGACACCTCTCTCTCTCTCTCTCTCTCTCTCTCTCTCTCGTCTCTCTCTCTCTCTCCCCAGTCTCTCTCTCTCCCCTCTCTCTCTCCCCCCCAGGCTCTCTTATATCTCTCACCCTCTCTCTCTCTCTCCACCCCCCCTCTCTCTCTCTCTCCTCCCTCTCTCTCTCCTAGTCTCTCCACCCCCAGTCTCTGTCACCCCCTCTCTCTCTCTCCACCCCCAGGCTCTCCATTCACCCAGTCTCTCTCTATCTGCTACTCCCTCTCTCTCCTCCCCCTATAT
>CM051020.1:22938655-22941155 GCA_027704905.1 Muraenolepis orangiensis | reverse complement strand
GTAATCTGGCTTCAGATGTTTTGACTGTTGATTCTAGGGAGCCAACTTATACCGCTTTCACACTGCATACGGTATGGACTCCGTATTAGTTCATACGGGAGTCGATACCGTATTACTTAGAACGAATGGAATACACTTATGTTCACACTCTCTTCTAATTCGCGATTCGCTGCGCACTCTATACCAGGTTTTGATACCAAGATTCAGTTCACACACACACCCGTAGTAGTTTTATTGCTTTGCACCCGAACTAGTTACATCGGGATTGAAACCACCTACCCAAGGCGGATTAGTTAATGCGCACTAGTTGGGTAGCGAACGCAAAATGACTTGCCAGTGTGAAAGCACTGATTCTGCTCTCGGAGGCTTGTTAGGAAGGAATGGATGACTTCTGGTGACTAGTAGTTCTCCTCCTCCTACCTGCTGCATGTTAAATGACCTCATTGTAAGTGGTTTTGGACAAAAGCGTCTGCTAAAATGTACCGTCATGTAATGTAATGTAACGTTATGTAAATTCATATTGCGACAATACTTTTTGGTATCTTACGATTCTGTCCGCGTTTTCCATTTATGTTTGTGTACATTGTTATATGTCAGCAACTCGACTGGTTAGCTGTGCCGCTCTCTGCCTTCACACACAAACACAAAAATAAGAAAAGGAAAGAAAGGAGGAAGTATCATTTGAATCCACGCTATTCACTCAGGCTACATTCATGTCTGCTAACCTACGGGTCAATTGCTCCCTCTAATTCAGTCTCCCAGGAGGCCGGGCTGGCGGGGGGGGGGGCGGGTGAATTGAAGTTCATTTTCTCACCAGCACACACGAGAAAGACCTTTGATTCTCTCTCTCCGGCATTTGGGGGGGGGGATATGTTTAGACAAAATGCACTTGGAAAGAACACTTGATCATTCCAATGGTGTTTTTTTAACTGACCCAGAGTGCCTTGTCGGGGTGACCGTCTAGTTATATTCTAGTAGTATATATCTAGTAGTATATCTAGTATATATCTAGTAGTATATCTAGTATATATCTAGTAGTATATCTAGTATATATCTAGTAGTATATCTAGTATATATCTAGTAGTATATCTAGTATATATCTAGTAGTATATCTAGTATATATCTAGTAGTATATCTAGTATATATCTAGTAGTATATCTAGTATATATCTAGTAGTATATCTAGTATATATATTTTTATATAATACGTCAACAGCTGCACGGCATCGTGCATCGCAGTGCAGACGTGGGAGGGAAGAAGTAACGTTCGGTACCAAGCGGTTCATCTGGAGTCGTAAAGTAAAGTAAGTCACGATAAAAAAATCCCCTTTCTCTGCCTCATCGTATGCAAGAGGGCGAGTGAGAGGCCAATTAAACATCCGTCATAGAAAATAGACAGAGACAGAGACAGAGACAGAGAGAGAGAGAGAGACGAGAGAGAGAGACGAGAGAGAGAGAGAGAGAGAGAGAGAGAGAGAGAGAGAGAGAATGAGAGATGGAGAAGAAAGAGACGGAGAGAGAGAAGAGAGACAGACAGAGAAAGAGAGACGGAGAAAGAAAGAGAGACGGAGAGAGAGGAATAGAGATGGGAGAGAGAGAGACAGAGAGAGACAGAGAGAGAAAGAGAGCTGGAGAGAGGAAGAGAGACGCAGAGAGAGGAATAGAGAAGGCAAGTGAAGAAAGACATCATGAGTCAGCCTTGAGGAGAAGAAGAAGAAGTTTGTTTGCTTCTGCTGACACCCGCGCCGGAGAAGAGCCATAAACAGATCAAATAAACAATATCAACACAGCAAGAGCTATCCAGGTCGAGATGGTGGATGGATAGCGGAACCAAAAGCAGAGACCAGAAGAAAAGAGGCATATATATATATATATATATATATATATATATATAATATACACACAGGTATATATATTTTAACACCAAACATCTCACACATCTCGATACCAGCTGACTGGTACGGGCGGAGAGCTGACGGAAAGTTGACGAAATTTGAGGCGGGCGGTGGACATGGATTGACATTACCCTCGCAATTCAAAAGCAATTTTCGCCTTGGCCCCTCTAAAAACCTACCTTAAACCTGCCTTGCTGAAACAGGCTCAATGCATATCTCTACATACACACACACACACACACACACATAAACAAACGTGAGTGTGTACTTGTGTCTGTCTGCTGACTTGTCAGGGCAGTCCAGTGGATGGGGAAAAGGTCACCTGAGCCCAGGGCCTCAATTTCATCACGTCGCTAAGCCAGGGAGAATGAGATGGGTGGACTAGCAAACCAGGCCTGCGCTCCCCCAGGGGGGGGTGGTGGGTGAGGCGGAGGAGTGTAGGGGGAGGGGGGGGGGAGGGGGGTGGTGGGTGAGGCGGAGAGTGTAGGGGGAGAGGGGGGGGGGGGGGTGTGGGTGAGGCGGAGGAGTGTAGGGGGGAGGGGGGGGGGGGTGGTGGTGAGGCGAGGAGTGTAGGGGGAGAGGGGGGGGGGGTGGGTGGGTGGTGAG
>CM051020.1:22918655-22923655 GCA_027704905.1 Muraenolepis orangiensis | reverse complement strand
GTTTGTGTCACTCTGCTTTATTACCGCAGAGATGTAGATAACACACGCACACAGTGTGTGTGTGTGTGTGTGTGTGTGTGTGTGTGTGTGTGTGTGTGTGTGTGTCTGCGTGTGTTCATTACAAACACACCAATAATATACTGCGACACAGCGCAAGTTTTAATAAAACTGAATATTAAACTCTGGTAATATTAAACACGTACTATTCAGGGAGCTTGGAACCTTAATGACTAAATATATGAAGTGTCCTTGTCACTCACAAGACAAATCATTTGGTAAGCAATCCCAGCACGAGTCGCGCGGACACCAAAACGTAAACAACAACAACAACACAAATAAAATAAAATAAAATGTAATATAATTAAATCAAATTCAAATAAAAACCCCACACATGTAAGACATGCACATTGTTCCATCAGCGAAGGTGGCGACAGACGAGTCCTCAAACCCCCCGCCATTTGTTTCTGTAGTATAATTCCTACTCGGGTGGAATAAGAAGCTTTCTCAGAGGTCCGGATACTAAGTTCAATGTCTTTATTGAACGAAACATCAAGTTCATCAACTGCAGCAGGATGGAGCCTACCTGCCGTGCCAATTCACAGACTGGCGACGCGCTCCTTTACCAAACTTTATATAGGAAGTAGTATCACAAACATCTACTACTCCTATTGGTCAAGGTAAACAAACATCTACTACTCCTATTGGTCACCGTAAACAAACATCTACTACTCCTATTGGTCACCGTAAACAAACATCTACTACTCCTATTGGTCACCGTAAACAAACATCTACTACTCCTATTGGTCACCATAAACAAACATCTACTACTCCTATTGGTCACCGTAAACAAACATCTACTAATCCTATTGGTCTTGAGGTACAACCAGCATCCACTACTCTGGTTGGTCCTTTGTTGTCACATCACAAGTTTACAAGCAGAAACGCCAGGGGGTCGCATTCCTGGCAACGCCCGTTGGTCGCTTCAACACACATGGCAATCCTTTCAATGCATACAGTATCACAGACAGTGTTTTAGTTTTATACTTAGGGTATCAAAATACTCTACATTTCCCCCTTCCCCCAGAAAACAACCTTGAGTCGACGTGAAGTTCCGACATCTGTGAATATTCCCTGCTTTGGGTTTTTTATTTCTTTATTTCTTTTCCTATCTTTCCGGGAGGAGGAGGAGGAGGGAGGGAGGGAGGGGGAGGAGGAGGAGGAGGAGGAGGAGGAGGAGGAAGGAGGAGGAGGAGGAGGAGGAGGAGGAGGAGGAGGAGGGAGGAGAAGGAGGGGGGAGGAGGAGGAGGAGGAGGAGGGAGGCGGCGGAGGAGGAGGAGGAGGAGGAGGAGGAGGAGGAGGAAGAGGAAGAGGAAGAGGAGGAGGAGGAGGGAGGCGGCGGCAGCGCGGAGGAGTTATCCTGCACCCGGCCGGGGACGTATCTCACGGGGACACATTTTAACCCAATCGGAATACCGCCGATGCCCCCATTCCTTATTTTATGTAAATAAACAGAAACGTCTGGCGAGCGGTGGACCGGTGGGGGAGGGAGGGAGGGGGGAGGGGGGCCGTGGCTTATCTGTCAACTTTGACTATTAACCTCGGAAGGGAGACAAGCACGGGGCCCGCATGCTTTTATCTAAATTGAAAAACAGAGTTATTTAAATTTTCCCGGGGAAGGAGGGGGAGGAGGATGCAGCAATATACCTCGGCATGGAGGGGGAGGGGAGGGGATGGGGGATAGGGGAGGGGATGGGGGATGGGGGAGAGAGGGGAGGGTGGAGAGGGGGGGGGGGGGGGGAGGAAAAATTGCTTGCTTTCCCCATTTTTCTTCCCTAAGATAAGACTGTATTTAGCGGCTCGCCAACAGAGCTTATGAGGAACAAAGCCATTCAGGCAAATCATTTCCTCTCCTCTCCCTCTCTTCTTCTCCTCCTCCTCCTCCTCCTCTTCCCCCTTTTTTTGTAGCTTCTTCTCCGAATATCCCTGCGGTTCTTTTAATGGAATCCTTTAAGGGTGAATGTAAATGTGGTATCTGTGCGATTACTCTTGTGGTATTGCGGCGTTATTACCTGTCCCCCCCCCCCCCCCTGTCCCCCCTTTCCCCGACTCACGACGTCTGTCTCTCTATACGCAAAGAGATGGCTTCTTTTTTTTGTGTCACGGCGACGCCCGACGCCCCCCCACCCTCCCTCCGACTGAGACGGATATATTCGCTTAAACAGACAACGACGTGTGACTCAACCACCTCCATTTCGGTCTTCCTCCCGCAGTGTTGCAGTAGCAACACACCGGGGGCCTCGCGTACAGCAGCTGAGAAGAAGCTCAGGAAGTCCAGCTTTGCTGTCTGGAAGGGCGGAAGGTTGCTGGTTCGATTCCCCTGGCGCCTCCCTCCTCCCTGAGCAAGACACCCCTAACCCTGACCATAACTGCTCCTGACCAGCTGGCTGTCTCCTTGACTGATAGACACCGCCGTCTGTGTATGGATGTGTGTTTGAATGGGTGGATGAATGGGTGTAGGAATGGGTGTAGGAATGGGTGGATGAATGGGTGGATGAATGGGTGTAGGAATGGGTGTACTCAACTGGCGAGACGCGACCCGGGGCTGTTCTGTAAGGGCCGCAGAGCATACGGAAAACCTTAATCTAAAGAGAGACGCCTACGAATGAACTGACGTTTCGATCATTCTTTTGTGTCTCAACGGCTCATTGGGTCATATTTCCGTTTAGCCTCGATTGTTGCAGCTTTTTGTGTACTCTACACAATTTAAATGCAATATCAGTTCATCTATAAAATATTTTTATATTCCCAGTTAATTCACTGTTGTTGCTCAAGAAAACACATCGAAAGACGCAGTTTCACCAGTGTGCACTCTCAGAAGACCCCCCTTTGTTAGCGTGCATCTCCCCCCCCCCCCCCCGCCGCGCGCGCTGGGGAGTGTGTGCGCCGTCTCGACCGATTCTCCTCAAATCAAACTGTGTGTGAATACTAATGCTAATGTGGTGTATATCAGAGAGCTCTCATTGTGTTGCAGACGTGGCAGACATTGTGTGTGTGTGTGTGTGGGGGGGTAAGTGGGGGGGGGGGGGAAGGGGGAGACACCTAACCCACTGTGGGCGGGAGATGATTCCTGACATATCGGAGGGGTCTCCCAGGGTGGGGTGGGGTGGTTGACGGCTCGGCTGTCCCATTGTGTTTCGTGATGACACGTGCCGCGCGATGATTCCTCGTGCAAGTGTAGAAGCACTTTAATATCCCCCGAGCACACCACACACACACACACACACACACACACACACACACACACACACACACACACACACACCGTCTCCCGTGATGATGCTCTAGAGCAGCGGTGGTTCCCAAACAGGGGGGGGGGGGGGGGGGTACACTGTGTACCCCTAGGGGTACTTTGAAGGACGTCCACAGGCGGGGGTGTTTGGGGGTGGGAGTACTTCGAAAATGTAAATATTGATAAGGGTATTTGAATACTAATGTACACTGTTCTAGAGGTCTTTCCAATGAATGAATGAATGAATGACAGAAATCCAAAAGCCAAGCCCCTGTGTTGTGTCGAGAAGTCAAACCCGCCAAGATAGCATAGTCAACTTTTTTCACATATTTCCACACTCACGTGTCTCCATCCCGTCCTCCTCCTCCTCGGTGGCGGCGGCGGCGGCAGCGGCGGCGGCTAACGTGTCGTAGGACTTGTCGATGGCCGCCCGGAAGCTCTCGTTGCAGCCCCGCCCCCGGTTGATAAGGGGGCGTGGCCTGTGGGGGTCAACGTCAACTTCGCCGCCGCCTCCGCCGCCGTTGAACGCCGTGGGCGCCTCTGTCGTCACGGGGGTCTGCAAGCTCTCCAGGGAGCTGGACTTCTTGAGGCCTGTCAGCGAGGGTCCCGCCTGGTGCTCCGTAGAACCTGTGGAACGCAAAATTCGAAATCTTAAATCTGGAGGATTGAATCTTCTTTATTGGTCACGTGCATGTTCACACACACACACACACACACACAGTGAAATGTGTATTTAAACCCATCTTAGTATTAGGAGCAGTGGGCAGCTATTGTATATACAGGGCCCGGGGAGAAGTGTAGAGGGGTCTGGTGCCTTGCTCAAGGGCACCTCAGCAGTGCCCAGGTGTTTCGGGGACTTGAACCTTCAACTTTCCGGTTCCCAAGCCTCAAGTCCCTCCTGACTGAGCTACTGCCGCCCCGAGGCGAAGGGGTTAGGACATTTCGATTTGGCTTCGATCCGAAGATACTTTCAAAGGCATTTTCAACGAGGGTGCGTTCAGGAGGTGAGATAGAGAATGAAAGCAATATACTAAAATATTCATCGTACATTTTCCAAACTGCGTCTCCAAACATCACATCAACCATGCATTTGCGTTTAGATTTATTTTTTTCCATTTGAATTGAACTGAAGCTCATCAATATTCACACACACACACACACACCACACACACACACACACAGACGTACACACACACATACAGCACACACACACACACACACACACACTGAAAGAGTTATTCCCTTTTTATTAAGTTTTGTCTGAGATGAAGTAATGTTGAGCACTTGGCAGGCCAATTCCGCCGACAAGAAAGGAAGAGGTGAGGCAAATTAGGTTAAAATAAAAAAATCTGAAACGACGCCATCGGACAGCCAATAAAGCGACGCAAACTAAAGTAGAGACCATTATGTCGGCACGGAGACCGCTTCCGCGGCGACGGAGGAGGCGATAACTCAACCTTTCGTCCTGGCGACGCCGACAGAGATTTTAAGAGGGAAATGATAGGGCCGGAATGTTAAAGGCGTAGAAACGGAATGCACGCGCGCGCGCGCGCTTGGCAGAAAAATCTCATCTACGTCCGCCAGACGCAATATAATATACAATAATACTCATAATAAAATAGGTCCAAATGGACTGTAAACTTCATTCCGCTTCCTTCCTTCCTTCCTTCCTTCCATAAGTGGTCACGGGAGCACAGTGCAGTGCGGGGGG
>CM051020.1:22898655-22911155 GCA_027704905.1 Muraenolepis orangiensis | reverse complement strand
CACACACACACACACACACACACACACACACACACACACACACACACACACACACACACACACCACACACACACACACACACACACACACACACACACACACACACACACACACACACACACACACACACACACACACACACACATTGGATTCTCATAGGACCCGGCCTTTGTTTTCCTCTGAAGCACCCCCCCCCCCCTCTCTCTCTCTCTCTCTCTCTTCCCCCCTCCCCCCTGCTCCCCCCCCCCCCTCCCTCACAGCCTCCCCCCCCCCCCCCCCAGCCCCCACCTCTCCTGGGAGAGTTTGACGGACAGCTATCTGTGTGCCAGTCTATTATGTGATTCCTATCGCACAACAGAAGCCCCCGTCACCACCACCTACCCGTCCGCCCTCTCCCCGCCGCCCTCTCTCCTTCACCCACCCACCCCCACCCTTCCCCCCCCCCCCACAACCCCCACCTCCTGCTCCTGCTCCGCCCTCCCCTCTCTCCCCCTCTCTCTCTCTCTCTCTCTCCTGCTCTATTCCCCCATCGCAATACAGGCTTGTCACTCCTTGCACGTCCGGAGGAGAAATGAAAATCATTGGATTCGTATACCCAGCAACAACATTCCACAACGGTGGGGAGAGGGGGGTGGGGGGGCAGGAGGAGGAGGAGGAGGAGGAGGAGGAGGAGGAGGAGGAGGAGGAGGAGGAGGAGGAGGAAAAGAGGTAGCTAAAGATGATGCAGAAGGATAAAGTACGATAACGAGAGGAGGAAGAGGGAGGAGGATGAGAAGAAGTGGAAGACAGATAAGAGGAAGGAGGAGGAGGAAGAGAAGAGGAAGATGAGGGAGAAGATGAGAGAGAGAAGAAGAAGAAGAAGAAGAAGAAGAAGAAGAAGAAGAAGAAGAAGAAGAAGAAGAAGAAGAAGAAGAAGAAGAAGAAGAAGAAGAAGAAAGAAGGAGGAAGATGAAGATGAGGGAGACAAAGAAGGAGAAAGAGAAAGAAGATGGAGGAAGAGGAGAAGAATAAGGAGAGGAAAAATAATGAGAAGAAGAGGAAAGCAGGAGAAGGAAGAGAAGATGAAGATGATGAAGAAGAAGATGGAGACAAATAAGGAGAAAGAGAGAAAAAAGAGGGAGGGTGAGGAGAAGAAGAGGGAGGACAAGAGTAAAAAAAACCTTAACAGGAAGACAAAGCGAGGAACAACCAATAGAAGCCAAAAAAAGGGCAAACCCCCCCCCCCACCCCGCACCCCCCACCCCCCTATGAATAAATCAACAGCAAACGGTATTAAAAGGAGGCCCGACGCTCGTGGTAGAATTAGAGCCGCTGAACCTGGTGTCCGTGTCCAGCGGCCTGCTGGCCGCGGCTGTCCTCCCCTCCTGTACGGCTCTGTGTACGGACAGGGATTCCATTACACATCCTTTATTCATGAAAGCCTCGTGTTAAAAGGGTAATTAGTCTAAGAATAGCCTGCCGAGGTGGGGGGGGGGGGCGGAGGGGGAGGCCCTCGTCCAAAGCCAAAGGCGTCAGAAGACATACCCGGGGGTTGAACGTTGGATCTCTCTCTCTCTCTCTCTCTCTCTCTCTCTCTCTCTCTCTCTCTCTCTCCTCTCTCTCTCTCTCTCTCTCTCTCTCTCTCTCCTCTCTCTCTCTCTCTCTCCTCTCTCTCTCTCTCTCTCTCTCTCTCTCTCTCTCTCTCTCTCTCTCTCTCTCTCTCTCTCTCTCTCTCTCTCTCTCTCTCTCTCTCTCTCTCTCTCTCTCTCTCTCTCCCTCCCTCCCTCCCCCCCGTCGGCGGATCGTTAACCCCGAAACAGGGGGGGGGGGGGGGGGGTTGCGTCCTTGGCGTGACGAGGCGGGATCGTATCGATGCGTCAAGTCACACAACACAAAATTGAACTTCGCTGTCGGCCGTGGGCGCAGTAATTACACCGGATTGATTATAAGGAATTGGATTAACGCATGCTTTTCATTTAACGCCAAATGAGAAGCATGAACTGAGAAATGAAGGAGTAGGTTCTGTATGTATGTATGTATGTATGCATACATGTTTATATTTTTGCTCATACATATTTGATGCGTATTATAGAAGAAGTGGAACAATTGGATAGACGACACAAAACCAATCAAATGTAATAGATTCAATGAAGGACTCGCTGGCAGTTAAAATAAGTGTCACCGATGCGTACGTGTACATATACACATGTACACATATTGCATCGGTAATGATTTTCGAGTCATTACCGGTAAATACGTGAGTACATACATCGGTATAGTGTAAAGTGAGTGTCGCGTTGTGTCCGCGACTCCTTTATGGAATCTATTACGTGGTTTGTAATTGATTCTACTGTTCTACCGTCTACATATTGTGTGTACATATGAGGGATGGACTCGTTCACTAGTTCATCTAGTCTGTCAGTGCGGCTTGGTAACTATCGTGTCAAAAACCCTCCCTTCTTCGTAGGCCGTGTTTCCACTAATCATTTCCTCCCTCTCTCTCCTCCCTCCCCCTCCCCACTCTCCTCCCCACTCCCCACTCCTGCACCCTCCCCACTCCTCCCCACCCTCCCCACCCTCCCCTCCACACTCCTCCCCACTCCTCCCCACCCACTCCTCCCCACTCCTCCCCACCCTCCCCTCCACACTCCTCCCCACCCACCCTCCCCACTCCTCCCCACCCTCCCCTCCACACTCCTCCCCACCCCACCCTCCCCTCCCCACTCCTCCCCACCCTCCCCTCCACACTCCTCCCCACCCTCCCTCCCCACTCCTCCCCACTCCTCCCCACCTCCCCTCCACACTCCTCCCACCCCACCCTCCCCTCCCCACTCCTGCAGGCCATAACCAGGGCGAGCGCGTTAAGTGAGCGGAGTGGTATGCGCTCAACACGTTTGCGTTGCAGAGCCGGGCGCTCAAAACATCCTGCCCTGAAATGAATTAATCGCAGCCGGCCGCGCCGGCCGACGGGCCAACTTGGCAGCGAGCGCTTGTCAAATGCCACTCCAACTCCACGGTTCAGACTCCCGCCTCCCCCGCCTCCCGCCCGGGCCTCGCCTGGCCTCCCACTGTGATGGCTGCTTTCTCTCCCCTCGCACTCTACACTACACTCACTGCAGCACATGGCACAATGGCACACGTTTCCCACAATGACGCGTTTGCCAAGTCCCTCGTCGGACACACACTGCACTCTCTTGATACTCTCTATCTCTCTCCATCCCTCTCGCCTTGTCTCTCTCTCTCCCTCCCTCCCTCCCTCCCTCCCACCCTGTCTCTCTCTCTACCTCCCGCCCTGTCTCTCTGTCTCACTCTTTCTGTCTCGTTCTCCCGCCCTCTCTCTCTCTCCCTCTCTCTCTCTCCCTCCTGCCCTGTCTCTCGCTCTGTCTCCTTCTCCCTCTCTCCCGCCCTGTCTCTCAGTCTCTCCCTCTGTCTCTTTCCTTCCTGCCCTTTCTCCCTCCCGCCCTCTCTCTCTCTCTCTCTCTCTCTCTCTTGTCCCTCCTGACCTGTCTCTCTCTCTCTCTCTCTCCCTCTCTCTAAGCCCACCCTGTCTTTCCATCTCCCTCTCTCGCTCTCTCTCGCTCTCTCTCTCTCTTTAAGCAACATTAAAGCTCTCTTTCTCATCAAACGGCAATCATTGAAAAAGTACCAACCCCCCCCCCCCCCCCCACACACACACTCCACTTCCATTGAGAGCTGCAGAGATCGGTAATGAAAAACGTTGCATTTTCAACACAGGCCTTTTCTGGCTTGATTGAGATTAGTGCTTTTCCTGTGTCATACGGACAAGCGATCATTTCTAATAGGGAGGGGGGGGGGGAGATGCCATGGGTGCAGCATGGAGAGGATGTAGAATAGCTAATAGTGGATAGTAACGGCCCAGTGCCGTCTGGGTGCTTACCTCTTGGGGTAGTAGTTATGCATGCATACATGCATGCATACATACACACATACATACATACATGCATGCATGCACACATACATACATACATACATACATACATACACGCATACATGCATACACACACATACATACATACATACATACATACATACATACATACATACATACATACGAGGGCCCAGTGTCGGTGAGCTCGGTGCATCATGGCATACCGTGTAACACAGCATCACACTGAACATGCAAATCAGAGGGCAGAGAGAGAAGAGAAGAGAAGAAAGGAGAACAGAAGACAGACGGTGACAGAGAAAAAAAACCCCTGATTCAGATAAGAGTCGTGAGATAGTGAGCCGGAGAGGGGGGGGGGGGGTGGAGGGGGGGGGGGGGGGGGTGGGGGGGGGCTGGGGCTGAGCTGGCGTTGATAGCTGTTGAATTGTGATGGGAGCAGACGCCACGTATCGTCGGTCGACGCATGTGCACGTTAGCGCCTGTCAATCTTGGTGATCTTCGGGTAAAGCGAGGATGAATGTGTTAATAATATGTTAGTGAGGACCAAGTCCCCCCCACCCCCCCACCCCCCCCCCCCCCCCCCCCCACCTCTCCATTCCTTCAGTTTAATCTTTCTCTCTGATCTAAATGGGATTGGAGCGACCGGCTGTCCGACCAGTTTAGCATGCTTCAACCGGTGTGACAGGCTTCGAAACTCAACTAGGAACTGGGGATTTTATAATTTCAGTTTGTAGATTTGGATACCTGCATAAGTCCCGACACCATAAACCAACCAAACTTAAAACCTAAAACTAATTTTTTCTTCTGGAAGATACTGTTAAAAAAATACGAATTCCCCCCCCCCCCCCCTAAAGAAATACATGTTTCACAACAAAGATTAAACATGTATGTGTATGCCCACCATTATTTGGATCTTTGTGATATATATTATATATTCTTGGGCATGGCAGGGTTTTGAAGTAACGAAAGCATGATGAAATACATCCAAACAGATACAAACACACACGCTATATTCACTATATGTAGTAGTTTAGATTGTAGGATCATATCTGTGATGGCTTAGCTGGGTTTTTGATGATCTCTATCTGTTCCATTTGATATCCTTTTCCTAAAAAGGAAGTGGACGAAAGGAAGGAATTATGGGGAAAAGAGTGTTTTGTACATTTTGTTTTTCTAAAGGGTACTAAGTGTCACCAGCGAGTACACGAGTACAATCCTTATTTGGACGGCCTGCCCTGATACTTATTTCATTCCAACCCACTATAAATCAGACACACATACACACACACACACAACACACTCAACAGGGTTAGCGTGAGATAACGATAACAGAGCATTTCCAGCTGGGCTTATGCTAACCTTATGGCAAAACTAGTCTCACTTTAGTACTCAAATTGAAATTTCATGACACAGCAAATGACAAATGACACAAATGACTGTCGAGTTGAACTTACACTTTATATGTTTGGCTCCAAATAGGCTCATTTTAATGATCTAATGACGATTGCTTTGTGGAACTGGGTCAGGTAAAAGTGTAATTAATGTTATTAATGTATGGCAATTAGCAATTCTGTTCAACTGTGTTCCATGTGTTTAAGGTCCTAAGTATCTGCCTCGTCCTTGTCTGTCTCTTGTCTGTTGTTAAATGGTCAATGAGCTGTGTTTATAGAGGGTTTTTCTAACAAGTGGTCACTCAAAGCGCTTTACCATGGGTTTGTTTCTGTCTGCCATGAAGTAGAGCTTCCTTTTGTACCTTCCCGGAGTCTGATCTCTATGTTTTTGGTTTCCCCTCCCTGCACAAGCCGTGCCTCTAATGACCGAATGGCGACGGCGTGTAACTTGTTGTATATCCATTGATGATCCATCATGTAGTAACGGATGATCTATGATCAGTGACAGAAATTTCGCAATTCCGGCTCCCCCCTCTGGATGGCGCCCAAGGGCGGCCTCCTCCCTCGCCAACAGGAGGTGCCTGACTCACTGTATTATTCCATCATCGAGTCATCTTTTTCTTAACTCTCTTACACTCAAGTAAAGGTCACTCATTTGAGTGGTAATTGCAAAACGGTCCCCTTTAATCTAGCAATTTCCTTGTTAGGAAACCACAATTAAGCTCATGATTCTTTTTTTTTTTCTCCCGGTGTTCACGATCCCCTGCGATGATTCAAACGCCACCCCGCTGCGGCTTGTCAAAACGCCGTCGGAGAGGAACGCGCTACTTATTCACCTCCACCGTTTTAATAACGCCGTTATTGTTTTGTGATGGACAGCAACGCTCTATTGATGTAGTGCCACCGTCGGCGTATTCCTCAAAACTAAGTCGTTCACGCTTAGTGCGGCGATGAGGAAGGGAAGGAATGAACCACACTGAGAGCCAGGAGGAGGGCTGATGTTTAAGGCCTCGTGTCCAGGCCAGCGTCTTTTTTCAATTGTTTCGCAATAGGAGGGCCGCGTATTTACACTTTTATATTTGTGGTTATATTTATTGTTGGACTTTACGGACTCATTACAGTTACCGCACTGTTCCGCACTGTATATTTCTAATGTATATATCATCCATCACTTTATTGTTATTATTATTGTTATTTTTATTGTGTACAGTATTGTTATAGTATAGTGTTTTTAACTAGTATAGTACATAGTATAGCATCCAGTGTCCAATTGTAGGGAATTTCTACTGCAGGAGGGAATGGGTAAGCAATGAGTAAGCATTCCATTGTACTTGTTGCATATGCCAATTCAAAATCTTTAATATTGAATCATGAATCTATGCTAGAAATGGCAGCAGTGTGATGAGGCGCTGAGTGATTTCTTCTGCGCTGAAGCGCTTTTTTCCTCGTAGCCGAGAGTTCAATTTTTTTTAAACTTTGGGCAAAACGAAGCACTCGTCACTGTCCCTTTCTACCCTGCCGTCCAATCACAGTGAAGGAGGGGCGGGACAAATACAAGTTCACGTCACATCCTACCTGCACAATGAACGGTATATCAACAATGGAGGAGAAGCTGATTCTGTTTGGTCGAAGACAGAATTTACTTATTCATCGTTATCAATACCATTATTATCAAGACAATTATTGACTCATTCAGCATGTACACACAAACTAGTTCATCCGCGAAATTAGAACACATCTCACACACACTGCGAATATTCCGTATCATAGCAACCAAAACGTCTCAGCCGAAAAAAAACGCTGCACTCCCTAGCGCTCCTGGCTGGGCGTTTTCAGTAGAGCGGCTGACGTTTTCAGCCGCGTTAAAACACTTTGTCGGACACACAGCCTTAACGCTCCGAAAGTCCGAACGCTCTCGAGCTTGTAACCCTAGCTATTCCAAGGGTTCGATTGATGGCGGAACTTCGTCTTATCAACATGATGAACTTAACTGCTCTCCAGCTTTTCAGCCCCTGATGGTTTTTCACTCTCCCCCCCCCCCACCAGACTAATCGCATTTATGAAGAAATGCTGACACCACTTTGGTGCGATTACCACATGTACTGGAGCCGTTGATAAGAGGTACGCTCGCCATCGCGGAGCTCATCAGCGTTTCCCGTCCGGTTCTGCGCGGTTCCGACCCGTTTTGTTATTTAATCGACGCTAAGAACATAATGGACGAGATAAGATCGGGAGCTAATCGCTCGGTGCAACCTTTGCACTCCGGACTAAAAGCCCTTAGCTGGGCACCCCCCCCCCGTAACGTAACGTTAGCTGACACGCGTAGCCGACCGGTGGCTAGCGTACTCGGTGTGATAGCCCATTGCACCGGGGACTACGGTGAAAGTATTGACCCACTAGCATAGGCTCTGTGTTTCTCCTAATGCAGCCTGCAGGGTTCTCTCGTGGGCGTTGGGGAGGGCGTAGTACTTTGGCCGGCTCCCCCGGTGGCTGGAAATGAAGAAGCAAACCCTGATATGATTTGGGAGAAGCGACAGCTTTGGTTGATGCCCTTGGGCGCTGTCTGACGAGTCCCTCGCCATTCTCTTGCCTTTGGCACAGAATAGGCACAGTTTGTGTGGGTGTGTGTGTGTGTGTGTGTGTTTTTCCATGTGGGTAATTGCATCCTCCCATCAAAATGAGGCTACCCATCATGCATGCACCAGGAGCTAAAAAGGTCTCTTTTTTTCGATTATTCTCCCTGATTCAAGCACCGATTACGGAGCATATTACATGCATTGCACAAAGAGGGGCCAGACAGACAGAGCCAAGAGGAGCTTGGCAGAACTGGCAGAACTGGTAGAAGTGAGGGGGGGGGGGGTAGTTTGGCAGTTTGTGCGAAAAGAGAAGTCACAGGTTGTGTGAATGTTGAATGGGCAGCGTGTAAAGATTCTTCAGTTGAATGGAACGGCAGAAAGACCTCAGATTGACCGACTGTTGCATGAGACTGATGAAAACCTAGGAGACGGAACGTTTACTTCAGAGGAGGGGGCGAGGGCCAAGCGCCCATCAGCCGCTGAGCCCGTAACACGCATGATCACATGCGCACATCTCCACTTGCACTCGCCAAAGTGTCACTTAATTCGCCATGTTTTCTTGTAAAGCGTCTCAGCGTCGAAGTGCTATCGAAATCAAATGCAGTATCCTTATTATTAGTAGTATTATGAGTATGATTCAAACCAAATCGGCTACACTGTTGCCAATGCATCAAATAACATTTCTGATAATATGGTGGATTTGTCCTGCAAGCTAAACCTATGGCATGTACAGTATGTTTTAGTCTGATTAGCTCTCTAATCAGGTTGGGCCCGCCCTGGACACACACACAACCGCCGCTGCTTCGAAAGGCATCGTATGTGATTGTGAAGAAACACATCAGTTCTTTACTCTGTTTTAAAGTAAGCCTGCGATGGAAAAGAGAACACCTTGTGTGTGTCCGAAATCATTCACTTCTTTCACTACTACCCTATTCCCTACTCCCTACTCTACATAGGGAGTTCAATGTAGAGGATTATATAGTGGGCAAAATGAAAAAAACCTCTTTGGGACACGACTGGAGTCTCCATTAATGACGTAATTTCTGTCTCATAATTAAAAGGTACAAGATCTACGCCACTGGACTTTACTCCTTGTCCGTCTGCTGTTATTCTCACAGGGCAATGCATGATGGTCTATATGCTCGGTTAATGGCCGTCAGTTGTACACTGCTGTTCGCGATGCATTGTGGGACACGATGAGATGCACTATACAAGCTATAATAACTCTCACTATACATTCTGGTTTGCTACTCATCCCCCCCCTGTGCCCTAAAGAAGCCATTCTAATGCAGGGTGGTGGTCTTCTGCAGACACAGAACGTGGTGGTGCTCACCGAGGTCCATGCTCTTGGACTTGCGCGTCTTGACGATCTCCAGCTGAGCCGGGTTCTCGAACAGCTTGGTGCGTTTCTCCGACATGCTCTGGCGGCCGAAGCCCTCCCTCTGGAAGGATCCGTCCGCGTCCGTGTCTGCACTCAGCGAGCTGGGGAGGGAAAGAGGGCTCCTATTTAAATTATCTTTGTTTCATTACATTACATTACATTACAGTCATTTAGCACGGGGGTTCTCAAACTGTTTGGGGTCCTAACAGGGAAAACCCTGTTAGGACCCCCTCCAAATCATAACACCGATTAAACATACGCTTACCACCATTTGTACTCTTAGATGCCATTGGAACTATTGCTATTTAAAAAAAGTTCAACCTAAATACTCCATCCATTTGATTCATTGATGGGCATATGACTATGAACAGTAACAAGATGAACAGTAACACAAGTAACAAGACATAGTCCTATGACTATGAGCAGTAACAAGACATAGTCCTATGACTATGAGCAGTAACAAGACATAGTCCTATGACTATGAACAGTAACAAGACATAGTCCTATGACTATGAACAGTAACAAGACATAGTCCTATGACTATGAACAGTAACAATACATAGTCCTATGACTATAAACAGTAACAAGATGACTAGAAACACAAGTAACAAGGCATAGTCCTATAACTATAAACACTAACAAGATGAACAGTAACAAGGCATAGTCCTATGACTATGAACAGTAACAAGATGAACAGTAACAAGGCATAGTCCTATGACTATGAACAGTAACAAGATGAACAGTAGCAACAGTAACAACACAGTCCTATAAGTATGAACAATAACTGGCTCTCAATGACTACAAATCTATATATATAGTTTGACATTGGACGTTGAAATGAAATGAATTGGCTGCCATCTGCTTGGTAGGTAAATAAAGAGAAACCTCGGTCACCCACACATTCAGGCTTTTTGTTGTGTTCAATGTCTCCGGTAGATTGAAAGGAAAAGTGGCGGACAAAGGCAAGGCCGCTCACTAAAGTCTGGTCTATTAACATTGAAATTGGCACGTGCAATCCCCCCCCCCCCCCCACACACACACACACACACACACACACACACACACACACACACACACACACCACACACACACACACACACACACACACACACACACACACACACACACACACACACACACACACACACACACACACACACACACACACACACACACACACATACATACATACCCACATAGCCAAGTCACCCCCCTCACACACACACTCACACACACCACCACCACCGTCATCAGCACCGTCACCCTGAGTCAGTTCCAATCATTTATGGCTGTTCAAGGACGTCTCCACCTCTGCCCGGTCCAACCGATGCCAGGGATTGGGGATGGGGATGGGGTTGAGCTGGGGTGGGGTAGGGTGGAGGATGCTAGGGAGGGGCTAGTAGCCATGCTTCCCACCCGAGGTCAAAGCCCCCGAGCCTCCTCCCCACACCACCACCACCCCCCCCCCCCCTACCGTGCATTTCATTCCAGCCTCTCTCTCTCTCTCTCTCTCTCTCTCTCTCTCTCCTCTCTCTCTCTCTCTCTCTCTCTCTCCTCTCTCTCTCTCTCTCTCTCTCTCTCTCTCTCTCTCTCTCTCTCTCTCTCTCTCTCTCTCTCTCTCTCTCTCTCTCTCTCCTCTCTCTCTCTCTCTCTCTCTCTCTCTCTCTCTCTCTCTCTCTCTCTCTCCCTCCATCTCCGTCTGAGATCTTAATTGAAAGCAGGGTCGCCATGGAAACGCAGAGACAGGGGAGGGAGGGAGGGAGGGAGGGGGGAGGGAGGGAGGGCGTGCCGGGGAGAAGGTGGTCCGTTGATATTTGCATGCGAGAGGAGAGCTTTTTTTTTTACCATGAACAAGCGTGTTGTGGCCTTTGAGGAGTTATATATAGTTGTGGGACAAGCCCTACATATACTTCCATCACTACTCTCTCTCTCTCTCTCTCTCTCTCTCTCTCTCTCTCTCTCTCTCTCTCTCTCTCTCTCTCTCTCTCTCTCTCTCTCTCTCTCTCTCTCTCTCTCTCTCTCTCTCTCTCTCTCTCTCTCTCTCTCTCTCTCTCTCTCTCTCTCTCTCTCTCTCTCTCTCTCTCTCATAGTGCCGTGTCATGCTTTTTCCCCGTGCCTTTGTGGGTCTTGCGTGTTCTGCGTGTGTGCGCTGGAGGGCGTCGCTCATATTAAGTGTGGCGCTGGCGTGTGTATGTATGAGTGTGCGTGTCTGTGTGCGCTGGTGTGTGCCAGACATGGCTGTTGAAGAGGAAACCAAACGCTCCAGGATCATAAACTTCTTCGGTTATGTAACGTTCTCCTGTGGACGTGTGTGAGCGTTTTCAAATTAATACAAGTGAATTTTGGTTGGAAGGGATAACTAAATGGCCTCTGCTATCAATTATTTTAATTATTTTCCATACTCTTCATCTTCTTCTTCTTCTTCTTCTTCTTCTTCTTCTTCTTCTTCTTCATCTTCTTCATCATCATCTGCTTCTTCTTCTTCTTCTTCTTCTTCTTCTCTCTGTTGACGGCAGGAGGAGAGGATCTCTGTGGTGCTTCTCCTGAACCGCACAATACAGAACTGTCGTGTTTTGGGAGCGCAGGACAATGCCGCCGTGTTGGGAGAGAGAGAATGGCGTGTCAAAGATACAACAGATCCAACATCCTCCACCCCTACTCCTCTCTCCTCTCCTCTGTGTTACACGGGGATGGGGGTGGGTGGTGGAGGTTTGGGGGGGGGGGGGGGGGGGGGGGAGGACGACAAGTATGGCAGGCTAACTACTACATTTCCCAACGGCTGGGAGACGGGGGTGTTTAACAAATCAGCGGGTTGAAGTGCCCGCACAGAGAGTGCGAATGTCTCTCTTTAAAAAAATAATTATATATATATATAAATATATCTCATTGAGACGCCGTTACGGTCCGCCCCAGCGTGCCTCGTCGCGTCACTTAAAAAAAAAAATAATCATAATTTTGAGCTTTTGACACGCACGTTGACCTTTGAGGTGACCTTTGGATTGAGAAATCTGCTTCACACAAGAAGACTGACCTTTAGGATTTGAATTTGAAAGGCGGGGGGAAGTGAGAGAGAGAGAGAGAGAGAGAGAAAGAGAGAGAGGGGGGGGGAGACAGGGAGAGAGAGAGACAGGGAGAGAGAGAGAGAGAGAGAGAGAGAGAGAGAGAGAGAGAGAGAGAGAGAGAGAGAGAGAGCGTCTACCCGTTGGCTTCCTGTTCTCACCTTCCTGTTGCTGTGGAGGTGACAGGGCCTCCACCCTCCCTCTGCC
>CM051020.1:22888655-22891155 GCA_027704905.1 Muraenolepis orangiensis | reverse complement strand
GGAGAAAGGGGAAGGAGAGAGGGGAAGGAGAGAGAGAAAGGAGAGAGGGAAAGGAGAGAGGGGAAGGAGAGAGAGAAAGGAGAGAGAGAAAGGAGAGAGGGGGAAGGAGAGAGGGGAAGGAGAGAGGAAGGAGAGAGACAAGGAGAGAGGGGAAGGAGAAAAGGTAAGGAGAGAGGGGAATGAGAGAGGGGAAGGAGAGCGTTGGAAGGAGACAGCGGAGGGAGAGAGGGAGAGGAGGAGAGGGGAAGGAGAGAGAGCCGTGTGCTTCATCGTTCTCCAGGAAACACTGTTCACGTGCATCCCGGGCCTCTTGACTGCATGTTTGAACCACGTTCCAAGGCCTGAACAAATAACACATTTTGTTCAAATAAAAAAAGAAAGGACAGGTTCTGGTGCAGCTCATGTGGATGAACGCACCAGTATATCACCCCCCCTCCGTATCAGCACCGCCGGTCTTATCTCGGCCCATTTATAAATCAATGGGACGAGGCGGGGCCTTCCTGTTCGGGCCCGGGAAGGAGCTAACGACTGCGGAGACAAGCACGGCGGGGGGAGGGATGGGGGAGGGATGGGGGGAGGGAGGGAAGGAGGGAGAAACTTAATGGAAACATCTGGGGGAGAGGAGGAAAGACATGTGGACAGGAGAGACTGTGATTTACAGCCCGTGTTCTCCGTGGAGGGAGAGATGACCCACGAGGAGGAAGAGGATGAGGAGGATGAGGAAGAGGAGGAGGCGAGGATTCTTTGGACCGCACACACACGCGTCCCACTCCCACACTAGATACGGCAGATAAGACGCTGAGAAACTCACCCGGTTCATGCAGTCATTCATCCGCTCATTCTTTTAAAAAGCCTACTTAGTAACCCGATAACTAATAGTAACCGAGGTCAGGAAGTAATCCATTACGGCTCCCCAGACAGATTGGTGATAGATGTTCTAGAATGTGTGTGTGTGTTTAAGATGATCAAAATAAGACAAACTGCCACTTTTTAAATAATGGAATAATACAAACCCCAAGTGTAATAATAATAATAATATATGACCCACAGACACTGCCCAGACTGTTGTGAAAAGCAGTGAAAGAAGAGAGAGAGAGAGAGAGAGAGAGAGAGAGAGAGAGAGAGAGAGAGAGAGAGAGAAAAAGTAATTTTATTAATGTGTCTCATGAGATGGGATTTCTGCATTTAAAAAAGCAGCCATTCATCTTGTGGGCCGACACGTTAGCACATGAGTGTGTGTGTGTGGGGCTCTCTCTCTCTCTCTCTCTCTCTCTCCTCTCTCTCTCTCTCTCTCTCTCTCTCTCTCTCTCTCTCTCTCTCTCTCTCTCTCTCTCTCTCTCTCTCTCTCTCCTCTCTCTCTCTCTCTCTCTCTCTCTCTCTCTCTCTCTCTCTCTCTCTCTCTCTCTCTCTCTCTCTCTCTCTCTCTCTGTGTCTCTCTCTCTATTGGAGTCAAAGCAAGGACAGGCGGGGAGAGATCAGACACAGGGAAAAACAGAGAGAATGGGATTCGATTTTTTACGAACGAGCAAAGAAAGAGAGAGAGCCAAACAGGGGTTGAAGCAGGGTTTAAACTTGCAGCCAATCAGCACCTGCATTTGATTTCATGAAATACCTTTGGCTCCACTTCTAATGCCTTTTTTTCGTGGTGGATTTTTAAACAACGGACCTCATCAGAGGTTCAACTGGCCTTAAACCGTAACCCTTACCTTAACCCCTAACCCTAACCCTAACTCCCAACCCTATCACCTAACCCCAACCCTAATACCTAACACCCAACTCTTACCCCATTGCCTCAGCAGTATCCGTACAAAGACTACCAGGGGTTCAAGGATGGTTTTTATAGTGCTGCCACTGACATAACATGTCATTAACTTTACACTATTATACTTTGCTGGACTTTCTGGACACATTAAAGTTACTGCACTGTACTGCACTGTATTGATGATGCTGCTGCACTACTGGCACTTTAAATGCTTTAAAATCTTTTTTCACAATAGAAAACATGTAAATATCATCCATCACTATATTGTTTTGTCACTCAATTTTTACTGTACATAGTATTTTTATAGTATTGTTTTAAAAATTCAAACTGCGGGAGGGAATGGTAGTAAGCATTCCATTGTACTTGTTGGGTACATTGTACCCCCAACCATAACAACCCTAACCCCGAACCTAACCCAAACCACCCATACACTAACTCCTGACCCTAACCCTAGCCCCTAACTACCAACCCATAACACCCAACCCTGACCCCTAACCACTAACCCAGTTGCCCACGGGGTCAGGGGTGAGACCAGTGTGGGTAAGAATAGAAACACATCACATTCACATCTTCCCGTCAAAACGCCTATTCAACGGTTCTATACAATAACATAAAAACCTAAACAGATGCAGGAGGCATTCACTCCCACCGCCCATCTCTGAATGTCTCAGTGCACACGGTAACAGGCTCTCTGTGCGTGCTCCGTGTGTGAGTGTGTGTGTGTGTGTGTGTGTGTGT
>CM051020.1:22856155-22883655 GCA_027704905.1 Muraenolepis orangiensis | reverse complement strand
TTTTATATTCTGTGACAGAGTAAAGAGGCTGTGTTGCACCATCACCACACGTACTTCAAAACGGACTCTACTTTTCCCCATAATAATCAATAATAAAAAATTAAATAAAAAAAGTTTATTTTCTCCAACAAAAAACTACTGGCATCTCATTTGGTAAAACTTAAACTCGGTAAAGTATCCCCTCTTTTAGAATATACGTATATATATATATATATATATATATATATATATATATATATATATATATAACCCTCACAAAGAAACCTCCAAAAATGCCTTCATGGGGACACTCTCTGAAGAATGTCTCTCCCCATCTCTCCGAAGGCGCGCACACACACACACACACACACACACACACACACACACACACACACACACACACACACACACACACACACACACACACACACACACACACACACACACACACACACACACACACACACACACACACACACACACACACACACACACACACACACACACACTCCGTCCGATGTCCGATGTGTTTTCTCCTCACGTTGGTATTTGTTTTCTGTTACGCTCATCCCTCCATCCTGCTCTTTCGTCTCTCTCGTCTACAGTGGTTAAAATGGCCGTCACCGCCGCCGTACAGTTTTCGAAATGAGGGCCATTCTTCACCGGAGGGGGGGGGGGGGGGGGCAGCCAGACAAGAGAAGCCCAGGTAATTGAATCCCAGCCCTTTCTCCCTCCCCCATCCTCCCTTACCCCCCAAACTGCCCCACCCCCCCCCCCCCCCCCCCCCCACCGTCATCCAGCGAAGTGGAATGGAATGATGGAATGGTCCGGCGGTTAGCTGCGGTTAGCTAGCCGCTCGGTAGGTAGCCCGGCATACAGAGAGGAGGGAAAGGGGGGGGGGGGGGAAGAATGAGTTCTGAGGGAGTTAACGCGGAGACGGATGGGGACGCCATTGCTTAAGCGCGGCGGGATCCGTCAGCATACAAAAGAGGATCGGAGAGGGGGGGGAGGAAGTTTGAACAGGCTTTGTCGACATTGTGCGTTTATGTTCAAGCGACGGTTGTTCATTTGTCATTTTTTGGGGGGAATTTATGAAAAATGATGTAAGTGTCTGCAGGTGTTAAGTTATCGGCCAACGGGCAGCACATTCTAATAACGAGAGGGGCCCTTCAGTAGAGTGCATAACTCCACCACTCAAAAAAAAGGATTAAAACCTGGATCTGCGCCAAAATCGAGTCAACTGTTCCTTGGTCAATAAGTAATCTTAGAACCAAGTTTTGTTCAATTCCGTACATAACTTTTTGAGTTATCTTGCAAACAGACAAGCAGACAAACATCGGCAAAAACATAACCTCTGCCCCATCTTCGATGGCTGAGGCAATAATAACTAAGTAACATTTGTTCATTTCTAAATGTATAAAGTGCCTTTCCTAGACTCAAGGACACTGCGTATGTGCCTCACAGAGTAAAAACACACATTTCATGTTGTGTTCTGAAAAACCATCGTCCAAAACTCACAGTTTTTCTCAAGTTTGCAAAACAAAAAAAACAACCTCTTAGTCTTTTCACAGCAGTTCCGGTGCCTTGTTGGCAGTCAACCTCCAAACATGTTCCTTGTACCAAGCGTTGCCGTGTCAACGGGCGCCACTGCGGGCGCCCGTAGCGATCAGTACCCCCCCCCCCCCCCCCGCTCCCCCGCGGTTGAAAGGTGGAGCGCTTCTTACCTCTCGGTTACATCAGAAAAGCAAAGGGAGGGAGGGGGGGGGGGGGGGGGGCTGCTTCACCGGCGTGGTGGAGAACAGAGGCTGAATGAGAAAACACAGTGGCCTTCAGAAGACACACACACACACAGGTGTGCATGCACAGACACACGCACACACCCACACACACACACACACCCACACAGGTGTGCATGCACACACACACACACACACACACACACACACACACACGACACACACACACACACACACACACACACAGGTGTGCATGCACAGACACACACACACACACACACACACACACGTGTAGATGCACAGCTACAGACACACACACATACACACAGATAGACACACATAGAGGGGAGAGACTAGGGATTCAAAGCTGCAAATAATCCATTTATTTGTATTTGATGAGTTGATATTATAACTAAAATGCGAAAACTGGTGAGTGCAAACTTTTTTTAAAAGGTGTGGTTCTAGAGGACAATTATTTTTTGGTGTTCTTCACTAGTGACATGTGTGATAACCTAACCCCCGGTGATCACACAGAATAAATACATAACTCAGTCTAATCACTCAACAAATATCATCTTTTGAATTGATGTGGAATATCTTTAAGCAGAGTTGCATTCTGATTTAACTGATTGTTTGCGTCGATCGGTGTGTATGCTTTGTATACCGAGAGAAACCTGGGACGGCAACGCACAATCAGTCACTTCATATTTCGTACATAAAACACTCCCTTACAATTGAAAACAGTTAAGACAGGTTTCACTCACTCTTAGTTACCAAACTCGCCACTCGCCTGACGGACGACACTCCGAAACAACGTAACAATAACAACGTCTGTACACTACTTCAGGTTGTGTTTTCTATTATTAACTTGTTAAGAAAGTGATTAAGAAGTTATTAAGAAAGTGCTGCTGTAAAACGGTTCGACAGTTCTCCCAGAGATACCCGGGGGACATGTTGTACATGAGAATAGCGTGAAGGTTTGCCGATAACAATTTTGGTTTATGGATTTTTTCTAAATCTGCTGCCTAATGTGGAACTGAATGGGATATGGTTATGATGTGAGCCATCTAATTATAACGAAAGAAAAATGCTGCAGTATAAAAAAACTATTTGGAAAACATCACAGAGGCACTAGGGGGACCTGTTTGAAAAGAACATGGGGGAGATTGCTGAAAACGTAAATATATCTATATATATACACTGTATATATGTATATGTATATATTTATATATATAAATATATTGAGTATGCCTCTCAAGCTGCACGGTTATGCCCAATCTATCACCGATGACATCACCGCAGTGACCTTCAGAGCCGGCCAAAGGTCAAAACAAATCCAGCGATACCAGTCAGCCAAACGCTACCTTGACCGCCCATCTTTCCACCCGAGGGGGGAATCGACGCTGCAATCCCACGAAACGTTGCTATACAATTTCTAAACATTTCAGTTTTTTTTAAATACCAACAAAAACTCATCGGATCTAGACGACACTTAAGTCACCCGAATGTCTAGGTGGCGGACTCGACATTCGCCAACATGGTCTGACTCAAACGGGGCGGGGGGGGGGGGTCACCAGAGGCCCTTGCGTTCGGAGGATGCGTTGGTAACACGTGCAGCAACAGTAATATATAATACGGATATGGATTAGGTTAGGACCCAAATGCAGCACACGGACACCAAGGACAGTTAGGGATATTTATTATTAATATCACACAGACAGGGGCAGGCAGAGAAGTAGTCGGGGACAGGCAGGTGATCAGGAACCGGGCTGGGTAGACCACCAGGCGGGGACAGGCAGAGGTCTAGTCAGGGACAGGCGGCGGATCGGGAACCAGGCCGGGGCGGACGAACCAGGCAGGAACCAGGCGGAAGCGTAATCGGGGTACAGGCAGAGAATCGGGAACAGGAATCAGATATGGTAAACGCCGGACTGTCTGCATACTTAGGAACAATCTGGCCCCGTGTGAGTGTGCGGCGGAGGGTGTAGGCTTGTGAGTAGGCTCAGATGGGAACGTTAATAGTGATGCGCCGCAGCTGCGGGTGAGAATTAACAAGGGGGGGGGCGTGGCTATCCGGTAGTGCGTAGTGGGAGCGGGGAGACAGGAATGTGGAATGATGCGTGGCCATTCGGGGCCGTGCTGTGGAAACGAGGAGACCGGAATGCGGAATGC
Source organism: Muraenolepis orangiensis (assembly GCA_027704905.1). Classification (NCBI taxonomy): domain Eukaryota; kingdom Metazoa; phylum Chordata; class Actinopteri; order Gadiformes; family Muraenolepididae; genus Muraenolepis; species Muraenolepis orangiensis. Next base: position 22,879,768 of record CM051020.1, on the reverse strand, counting down.
GATAAGGGGCGATAAGGGGGCTCTCAGAAGCTCCCTCGGTGGGAGCTTTCGAGAGGACAAGGTGGGGCTGGGGGGGAAGGCAAGGGCGGGCTGGCTGGCAGGTGCCTCCCCCCCTCCCTCTCCTCCATCCCACCCTCCTCCCCCCTGGAGGTGCGAGAGATGGTGAGACAATGACGGCGGGAGGGAGGCCTGGTTTCCTGTGTCGCAGCGTTTAGAATTCAGTGCTATAGTAGCCCTGGGTGCTGTCACCAGGCAGATGGAACCTGTGAGCCAAAAGGTGTGTGTGTGTGTGTGTGTTTGTGTGTGTGTTTGTGTGTTTGTGTGTGAGAGAGAGAGAGAGAGAGAGATAGGTAGAGAGACAGAGAGAGAGCGTGAAAAAGAGAAATAGAAAGAGTGGGTGTGTGTGTGCGTGTGAAAAAAAAAGTGTGTGTGTGTACGTGCATGTACATCCGCTTGTGTATGTGAGTGTACGTGTGTGTGTGTGTGTGTGTGTGTGTGTGTGTGTGTGTGTGTATGTATACATGCGTGTGTGCTCGGGCTCAAGTCGTCACAGTGTGAGGCCTGGGTGGTGGTGGTGGGGGTGGTGGTGGGGGTGGTGGTGGGGGTGGTGGTGGTGGTGGGGGTGGTGGTGGGGGTGGTGGTGGTGGGGGTGGTGAAGGCAGCTGTAAGTCGTGGCTGCTCATTATGGGGTGGCAGCACAGTGACTTAAACGCGGCCCTGATCGAATAAGGAGACGGCCGTTCTTTTTTTTTCGTCATCCCGGAGCCTCATTAACAGTCCCTGTTCGTGTGCTTTGAATCGGCTTCTCTCTGAATATGATCCACACAGGAAGGGGGCGAGAGAGAGAGAGAGAGAGAGAGAGAGAGAGAGAGAGAGAGAGAGAGAGAGAGAGAGAGAGAGAGAGAGAGAGAGAGAGAGAGAGAGAGAGACAGAGAGGGGGACCGAGTGGCAGCAAACACCTCCACCATCACCACCTCGATACACTTTCACCGACACCTCGATACACCTTCATATAGTTGGAATGAGTTGACTATTCCTATTTTTTTGAACGTCACGTTAGAACAAAGAGTTGAGATATTCCGTGCCGTACAAAACGACGCGTCTGTCTGTCTGTCTGTCTGTCTGTCTGTCTGTCTGTCTGTCTGTCGTCCCTCAGGGACTCTTGTACATCAACAACACGGAAAAAACAACAGCTACGACCACATTAACAGAATTAACTCTCTCCAGTCACCGTTACGGTCGCCCAATGAGAAAACCCCCGGGCAGCGGAACAGAAACCACACGAGCATACAAATACGCCAGCACATACGCTTCAATAACGAGGGAGGCTTTCGTTCAAACTGGAGAAAAACAAGAAGAAAAACCGAACATCACACACACACACGCATCTCTGGGAGAAGAACTCATGTCGAGGTCCAGATGGGACGGGGGGGGGTGAATATGGCTCATATTGTGAGACATGCTGACGACAGAAGAGTTACTCACTCTTGGCTACTGAAAGAGAAAGCGTTTGGCGATGGCACACTGGCCAAAATGGAATGATACGGAATGATTAGGAGTCCTCTCACCTGTCAATCAAGGGTCAATCTCCATGTGTCACTTAGGGAGAGCGATAGGATTTCGCAACGCTGTGTACTGAGCACGCATTTGCACTGATGACCGGGAGCCCACCATTGCAAATTGATGAGCCCGGCATTTGTGTGTATGTGTGGGTGCCTGTGTGTGTGTGTGTGTGTTTGTGTATGTGTGTGTGTGTGTGTGTCTGTGTGTGTGTGCGTTTGCAGCATGTCTGTGCACCTATGTCGTTTTTGGCATTTTTTGCTCTTGTGTGAACATATCTTTTTTTGGCATGCCAGTGTGTGTGTGTGTGTGTGTGTGTGCGTGTGTGTGTGTGTGCGTGTGTTTTCACTTATGTGCAAAGCTGTAGAAACAGAGATACAGTGGAATACACTTACAGGGGGGGGGGGGGAGGTGGTTGGTTGGGGAGGGGGAGGAGGTGGTTGGTTGGGGGGGGGGGGGAGGTGGTTGGTTGGGGGGGGGGGGAGGTGGTTGGTTGGGGGGGGGGGGGGGGGGGGGGGGAGGAGGTGGTTGGTTGGGGAGGGGGAGGGGGAGATATCGAAGTAGAGAAAGTTGGCTCATATTGTGGGACATGCTGACGACAGAAGAGATACTCACTCTTGGCTACTGAAAGAGAAAGCGTTTGGCGATGGCACACTGGCACACAAATGGAATGATACGGAATGATTAGGAGTCCTCTCACCTGTCAATCAAGGGTCAATCTCCATGTGTCACTTAGGGAGAGCGATAGGATTTCGCACTGATGACCGGGAGCCCACCATTGCAAATTGATGAGCCCGGCATTTGTGTGTGTGTGTGAGTGTATGTGTGAGTGCCTGTGTGTGTGTGTGTGTGTGTGTGTGTGTGTGTGTGTGTGTGTGTGTGTGTGTGTGTGTGTGTGTGTGTGTGTGTGTGTGTGTGTGTGTGTGTGTGTGTGTGTGTATGTGTGAGTGCCTGTGTGTGTGTGTGTGTGTGTGCGTTTGCATGTATGTGTGTGTGTGTGTGTGTGCGTTTGCATGTATGTGCTCCTATGTATTCTTTGGCATTTTTTGCTCTTGTGTGAACATATCTGACTGTACACTGGCTACCCTGTAGCTGCTCCATCCAGTTCAAGACCTTGGTGCTAGCCTACAAGGCAGTAAAAGGTACTGCTCCATCCTACCTCCAGGCAATGGTCAAGGCCCTACATCCCAACCCGTCCTCTTCGCTCGGCTTCTTCGGGCCGTCTGCTCGCCCCCTCGCTTAGGGGCCCCTGATGAGGGCCGATCTACGCGGTCACGGCTCTTCTCCGTCCTGTGGCCCCGATTTGGTGGAACAAACTCCCCACGGAGGTCACGACTGCAGAGTCACTGCCCATCTTCCGCCGCAGGCTGAAAACCCATCTCTTCAGGACACACTTCCCGGATCCTTCCTCGTAGCGCTAAGTCAATTAAGTCAGTCAAAGTAGATTACATATTATAGATCGATAGGTCGATATTGTTCTAGATATTGTTGCATATTGTTTGCCAACTTATTGTACTTTTCCCCTTACACTTTTGCCTGAACTATTGCATTTCTACCTGAGCACTGGTTCAGTTATTGGAGACGTGTTAGAAATTAAATGCACTTTTGACTTCTGGTGACGAGTTGTTCTCTCACCTTCCTTTGTTGAAACACACTATTGTAAGTCGCTTTGGATAAAAGCGTCTGCTAAATGACTGTAATGTAATGTAATGTCTTTTTTTGGCATGCCAGTGTGTGTGTGTGTGTGTGTGTGTGTGTGTGCGTGTGCGTGTGCGAGTGAGTGTGCGTGTGTTTTCACTTATGTGCAAATCTGTGCGCCACAGAAACAGAGATACAGTGGAATACACTTACAGTGGGGGGGGGGGGGGGGGTGGTTGGTTGGGGAGGGGGGAGGGGGAGATATCGAAGGAGCGAAAGTTGGCCCCGATTAGCCTTCCTCAATCAGGGGCCCGGGGCCGTGCGGCGGGCGACAGAGACGGATGAGGGCCCCGGCTTCAGGGGCCACCTGGCCGCATCTGTCCGAGGAGGGCAAGCCCTCCGCTGCTCTCCTTTTTGCTTTTTTTACTCCCATCCCATCCTTTCTCTCTCTGTCCCTTCCCTCTCTCTCTCTCTACCCCGCCTCTATAACACTGAACTGAAGGGTGAGAGGTCACACTAATAGCCCTACTCCATCTCTCTCTCTCTCTCTCTCTCTTTCTCTCTCTCTCTCTTTCTCTCTCTCTCGGCAACTCCATCATCTCTGCTGTGTCTGTTCCCTGCATTGGAAGCTTCTCTCAGCGTCTCCTTTTCTTACCAAGTCTCTCTCTCTCTCTCTCTCTCTCTCTCTCTCTCTCTCTCTCTCTCTCTCTCTCTCTCTCTCTCTCTCTCTCTCTCCTCTCTCTCTCTCTCTCTCTCTCTCTCTCTCTCTCTCTCTCTCTCTCTCTCTCTCTCTCTCTCTCTCTCTCTCTCTCTCTCTCCCACCCACGAGTCCACTGAGTCGCCCACCACACACACAACCTCCCATTGCTGCTCCCTTTTCTCTCTGTTTGACCCTTTGGCCTATTGATCCAACCGGAGAATTGATCGTGGTGATGATCCATACACACACCATACGCCACCAGCCCCCTCCTATGCATGTACAGCGGCAGGTAATCACCCTAAGTACCCACAGGTTGAAACCATGGGCTCCTGTCCTGTCATACATCTCTCGGGGGGGGGGGGGGGCCCCGTGGGACCTGTTTTTTTTCTCTCCTGATGTTACATCACAGCATGTTACATAAGGCCATACCCCCCCCCCCCCCCCTCCTCTCAGAACCACCACCACCACCACCACAATCAATGGAATTGATCTGAACATTTAGTTGATTGGCGAGCGCCCCAGTGTGTCATTTCACCGTTCCGTTTGTGTCGATTGAGAAACACGATAAGCCCGGGGGGTGAGCTATTTAACAATAGCGCTGTCCGAATACCGTTTAAACCACGAGAAGATGTCTGTTTAGCTGTATACAGTCTATCTTTAGAGGTGAAGGGTTATGTCTGGACGAATAAAGGGGTCAAATTATCACTAAACGAAAGATGTGTTAGGCTTACAATAGCCAGAACATGACCATAGAGTTGTTTCCGAATTTTTGCAAGGCCTCATCATCAAATGGTATAAAAAAAAACCATAAATAAACGACAAATAATGAAATAACACATGGTAAACACACGTCCCCCCACGCTTTGGTCTCTCATGTTTTTCCTCAAATACGAATGATAAACTCAAGAGAGTGAAAAAGGGGTTCCAAATCGTCGACGATGATTTTAATTGCAAAACTCTGTTGATTGACCTCGTAGCGGGGAGAGAACGTGGAACCACGGCACCTTGGGAATGCGCTTGCATCTCGATGGCCGCTTGCTAGTCTAGGTCCCGGTTGCTAATAGCTACAGAGCAGCGACAGTCCAACGTTGAACCGTTATAAGTACCACACAGAGTTCACCCTCATTCCCCTTTAACAGTGGCCATTTCAGGGTTAACGCGTCTATATCATCATCATCATCATCATCACACACAGAATTTCCCATTCATCGCTATTCCAAACATTGAGATTAATTGCTCGCCCCTCTTCATGTGGCGAGAGTTTATAATTTCCCAGATTATTTTCTAAATGTGTTTTTCTTCACAGCATCAAGATAATAATATTGTATCACAAGCCTTACGGGGTTACATTACACCATCCTTATATTACGGTCGTGGTAGAGAGTGCCATTAAAAAAAATAAAAGTGACGAAAAACACAGCCACTCCCCCCCCCCCCCGAAACCCCTGCTATGAAAGGGAATATGAAAAATATATATGAACAAAACGTAGACGCATGAAAATGTATTTCACATTGACAACCAATAGTTGAAATGAGATGGAAACGGAGCTGCAGACAAAACACCACATAGACACCAGGGAAACAGATATGAGATGGTTGATGACTGCAGACAGCCAGAGAGAGAGAGAGAGAGAGAGAGAGAGAGAGAGAGAGAGAGAGAGAGAGAGAGAGAGAGAGAGAGAGAGAGAGAGAGAGAGAGGAGAGAGATGAGAGAGAGAGAGAGAGAGAGAGAGAGAGAGAGAGAGAGAGAGAGAGACAGATAGAGAGAGAAAGACAGAGAGACCTACAGACAGAGAGGCAGACAGAGAGACAGGCCGAGAGGGAAAGAGAGAGGAAGAGAGAGCGAGAGAGCAAGAGAATGAGAGAGACAGAGAGAGACAGAGACAGAGACAGAGACAGAGACAGAGAGAGAGAGAGAGACCTACAGACAGAGAGGCAGACAGAGAGACAGGCCGAGAGGGACTGAGAGGGAAAGAGAGAGGAAGAGAGAGCAAGAGAGCAAGAGAGCGAGAAAGCAAGAGAATGAGAGAGAGAGAGAGAGAGAGAGAGATGAGAGAGAGAGAGGAGAGAGAGAGAGAGAGAGAGAGAGAGAGAGAGAGAGAGAGAGAGAGAGAAGAGAGAGAGAGAGAGAGAGAGAGAGAGAGAGAGAGATGCTAAATATCAAAACAAAGCTAGCTTGCTGGCTGGCGTAGGGAATGAAAAAAAAAACAGGAAAACAGAAAAACTAGCTTGTTGTCGGCGTGGAAGCAGGTGAAGCAGGTGTAACTGGGGCACAGTCGAAAAGGAGCAACTTTTGTTATAGAACTTTAGATCGAATCTCTAGTCTGGCATTAATTTACCCCGTCCCCCCCCGCGCCTCCCCCTCCTTCCTCCGTCTAGACGGCTCAAACCACTTCCACGTCCGCAGATGTGAACCTGTGCGACCGGCTAGATTGGTATCTTTTGCATAATAAAAGGCACTAATCGAAAACAATCCCAACTTTCAGAATTGAGAGCAGAAGTACGGCGACGAGTCACCACAGCGCTGATTGCAGACGGCAGAAGGGTCGCACTCTATAAAGGAGGCGGCTGTGGTCGACTTATTGGCAATTCCGCCACTTCACAAACAACATCGAACAGCATATAGTGTTAAATTGAAAGTAACACATACTGCGGGAAGGAAATGTGGAGTGAGGCATTCCATTGTACTTGATGCATATGGAAAATAAAAACATCTTGAATCTCTCGAATGAATCAAACATCATCATCATCATCATCTATCCCCCAAAAGAATGGAGCTCGAAATACTAAAAACTCAAAAGTATTTTGTCGGGGCCCCGGGCTCCAGGCCAGCGGTAAACAACCACATCCGGGAGAAGCAGCAGCACCACGTCTTGCAGACTTTAATTTTCGCCCCAGCGTGCGGGTTCCGGCTGACCCCCCCCCCCGCCGCCTCCCCTCCCCTCACCTTCCATCGGTGCTTTTCAATTAGGCAGAGCAGAGGGGGAGGCCTCGCCTACCGCCAGGCTGACCACCGACCGCCACGCCGGGCCACGGCTGGTCCACACTGCGCCCATGTGGCTACTTATCATTCTGCCTCCCTCCTTCCTTCCTCTTCCTCCCTTCCCGCTGTCCCCTTCTCTCTCTCTCTCTCTCTCTCTTTCCCTCTCTCCCCCCTCCCTCTTCTTCTCTCTCTCTCTTACTCTCTCTCTTTCTCTCTCTCTCTCTCTCTCTCTCTCAAGGGCACAAAGGAAGGACACGGGGACGAGGAGGTGGAGGTTGTTACGGAAACAGGAACAAAAACTGAAAGAGAGAGAGAAAACAGAAGAGAGAGAGAGAGAGCTCTGCTCCCCTCAGTGTGTGGCGGACGGTCAAGCAGAGCGGGCATACCTCCGGGCACCTGGCCGGCGATAGCAGTTCAGGTCCCCTGGCCCGGATGTGTCTGTCAAAGGTGAGGAAGAGGAGGGAGGAGGATGGACCAAGGAGGGAGGGAAGGGAAGGGATGGAGAGGAGGGATGGTTGCAGGACGGTATGGCTGACACCGTGACAGCATCACATGGCTTACTGAAGCAGACAGCCCCCTGGAATTACCCCCCTGGACGATCGACGTTCCACAAGCACACACACACACACACACACACACACACACACAAAATCCCATTCTCACACACACACACACACACACACACACACACACACACACACACACACACACACACACACACACTTGGATAATTCCAAATGACAGTTTCTCTGCAGTACAGAGAGTAGATCAATGCATGGACCGGAGACGGGGTGACGGGTGACAAGGGTTGGAGGGATAAGGGGGGTTGGGGGGAGAGAGTGAGCGGGTGGGAGGGTGAGAGGGTGAGCGGGGGTGAGCTTCACAAGCAACGCCACGGCGGGCACCACATGCCGTCAGATTAGCGTGGCCCCAGCCCCGCCATCTCCACTGACGCTGCGGCAGGCCGCTGCCGCCGCTGCCGCTTTATTTGTTGCCCTGCTCTCCGTTGCCATGGTGATGAAGGCTCCCCATCATCCCAAGCAAAGGTAGTACTTATCCAATGGGGGGAATAAGGGGGGGGGGGGGGGGAGGGGTGGGCTGGTTCACAGGGTCGGGGGGGGTCTCTCCTACCTGGGTGTCACACAGCAAGAACGCAAATCGATTACAAATCAATAACCTAGGGAGAGGAGGAGGGGCAGGATATGGGCGGGGGGGATGGCATGCATTTGCCCCCCCCCCCCCCGCCTGTGTTTCCTTTTAAGTTGCATTTTTTTTTTCACAGAGTCACAGAGAGGGCCCCGGCAATAACAATAATGGCCCGGCACGCGCGCCGGAATTTACAATTTCAGCCGCTATTGACTTTGCTGCCACGCGCAATGAGTCACAATCAGGGGCTCGCTCTTAATTCCTCCTGTAGCATAACCATTCAATTCCATTTACCTCTGTCCCCCGCACCATTAGGGATGACGCAGGACCCCCTCCTCCTCCTCCTCCTCCTCCTCTTCCCCTCCTCCATCCTCTCCTCCCTCTCCATCCTCCTGCCCCGGTAATGGATGCAGGGAGGGGTTGGGGGGGGAAGGACCAGAAGAAACAACCTGATTGGGTTAGGCCTGCCAGACTGTGTTCCTGCCCGTGTGCTTCAAGGAGGTCAAATGACAGTTTGACAGTAATGGCTGTGCTGACACTAACAGGAAAAAAATGGATATTGACCGTCCGTAAACAGAGTTGTGCGTCGTCTCGGTGTACGGCGTTTTAGACACACGCACAAATCCATATTGACGTCGTGGTGTGTGTGTGTGTGTGTGTGTGGGGGGGGCTAATTTGTGATGTTGTTTTAGTAGAAATGTGTGCAGTACAGATATGCAAACATACATTATAGAAAATATGTCCAGTCACTGTGTGTCTACAGACTTTATCCCTATATTATATTATATATGTCCAGTCACTGTGTCTATAAACTATAGCCCTACATTATAGAATATAATATCAGTCACTGTGTATGACTGGATATATGGTTATATATATGGATATATATTATCTGGCACGTTTCTTTATGCGACAGCAATGACGTAATTAACGGTGACTCAAGTCGTGTCCCAATATATTTTTTCCTGTTGCCGATGAGCTCACTATATAGTCCTCTACATTGAGCTACCTATTTAGGGAGTAGGGAATGAGGGAAAGATTTCACTATATAGTCCTCTACATTGAACTACTAGAGAGGGAGTAGGGAACGAGGGTAGGATTTCACTATACAGTCCTCTCCAATGAACTACTAGAGAGGGAGTAGGGAATGAGGAAAGGATTTCACTATATAGTCCTCTACATTGAACTACTAGAGAGAGGGAGTAGGGAGTGAGGGAAGGATTTCACTATATAGTCCTCTACATTGAACTACTAGAGAGGGAGTAGGGAGTGAGGGAAGGATTTCACTATATAGTCCTCTACATTGAACTACTAGAGAGAGGGAGTAGGGAACGAGGGAATGATTTGACTATATAGTCCTCTACATTGAACTACTAGAGAGGGAGTAGGGAACGAGGGAATGATTTGACTATATAGTCCTCTACATTGAACTACTAGAGAGGGAGTAGGAAACGAGGGAAGGATTTGACTATATAGTCCTCTACATTGAACTACTAGAGAGGGAGTAGGAAACGAGGGAAGGATTTGACTATATAGTCCTCTACATTGAACTACTAGGGAGAGGGAGTAGGGAGTGAGCCTGTGACTCTTTTCGGTCTTACGTACACGCCCCTTTCACGAACGCTGCTGACCTTGTTTGACCCCGACCTCACCGAAGCACATCCTCAGTATCCATAGTGTCAGTCTCTCGCACAGCCCCACGTCTCTCCGCTGTCGAGACGCTTCGCGATGAACGAATGAAGCGAGAACGCCATGACATGTGATCAAAGACAAATTATACAACAACAACAACAACAACAACAGCAGCACGGCAACGGCAACAACGCCAAAGTCGCTATAAACAAACCTAGCACGAGAATAGCACCGCTATTCTCCAAGAACCGTGCTTTCCCCTGAGCGGGGGGGGGGGGGGGGGGAAAGTAGGTCGCTGTAGGTTGGGGTAGTGGGGTGTTTTTTGCCACGAGTGAAGACTTAATCGTGAATATTTTTAGCGTGTGCGTGTCGGCGGCCTTGCACGAGCGCGGCTAATGAGGTTCAGCGCTGGCGCTAACTAGAACGGGGAGGGGGTATATAAATATATAAACAATGACTGACACTTTCACCCTGCGAGACAGGAGATCTGAGCGAGCTCAGAGCTCAGGCACACGGCGGCACACACGAACACACACGCACACGCGCACACACACACACACGCACACACACACACACACACACACACACACAGGCAATAAACAGACTAACACACACACACACACACAACACACACAGACTAACACACACACACACACACACACAAACAGGCAACAAACAGACTTACAGACACACACCAACAGGCAGCAAACTGACTAACAGACTAACACACACACACACACACACACACACACACACACACACACACACACACACACACGCACACACACTAGAAAGACAAAAATCTCGCTCCAACTTTTCCCCCCCCCTCCAAAAACTTTTTCCTCCCTCCTCCTCTCGCTTCAATTTTCCCTTTCTGCTCTCAGACTGCGGCGGTGGAAGACAGAGACACAGGCACCGCTGTGAGAGACTATTGAAGTTACGTATGCTTCACCCTCACCCCCCCCCCCCCCCCCCGCTGGCAAGACGGAAGGGAAAAAAAGACACAACACAACAACCCAGCAGACAGGGAAGCGTCTGACGTTTGCGCGTTCGTTGCCCCTTTGAAACCACAGCACAGTGTCGCTCGCTGCCTTCTTAGGGAGCCACCATTCTCAAAAATATCCTGCTAATAAAAAAAAATGAAAACAGCAAAGTGATCCTAACAGACTACATAGAATGGGGGAGGGAGGGACGGAGGGAGGGGGGGGGGAGAGAGTGAAGGGAGGGAGGAGGGAGGGAGGGCAGGGGGGAGGGGTAGTAGAGACAGATGGAAGCAGAGAGAGAGAGAGAGAGAGAGAGAGAGAGACTGTGCATATGTGTGTGTGTGTGTGTGGGAGGGGGGGGGTGGTGGGGTGTGTGTGTGTGTGTGTGTGTGTGTGTGTGTGTGCGTGCGTGTGCGTGTGCGTGCGTGTGCGTGCGTGCGTATGCGTGCATGCGTATGTGTGCGTGTGTGGAAAAAGCAGGTCAGTGAAACCCCTATTGATCCAAACTTTAATTAGTCATCAGATGCCTCAGACACCACCTCCGATCTGGCATGTGGAGACATCCCATTGTGTGTGTGTGTGTGTGTGTGTGTGTGTGTGTGTGTGTGTGTGTGTGTGTGTGTGTGTGTGTGTGTGTGTGTGTGTGTGTGTGTGTGTGTGTGTGTGTGTGTGTGCGTGTGTGTGTGTGTGTGAGGGGTTATGGATGGAGTGCCAGGGTATCCGGTCGAATCCGGTGAGACGAGAGGGGGAGGAACGACAAGGTGGATGGAAGTGATTAAGCGGGAGAGTGAATATGTGAGCGGGTGATTAAGTGTGCCTGAGTGAGTGAGGCGACGAAGAAGAAGAAGAAGAAGAAGAAGAAGAAGAAGAAGAAGAAGAAGAAGAAGAGAAGAAGAAGAAGAAGAAGAAGAAGAAGAAGAAGAAGAAGAAGAAGAAGAAGAGAGGAATAATGGCGACCAAGCGCATCCTAAGTGTAATAAAGCACTGTGTGAACGTGTGAAAATGTGTCTCGGAAACAAAGTCCACAGGATATCAGTGACGTGCGGTCAGGGGAGGCGTGAATCATGAAATGTAAAAAAAAACAAATAATGATTAAAAACAAATAAATAAATATATATGTGTCCACTGATCTGTGATAGAAATGTCATTTGTGTATGATTCCAATCATTCCAATCATTTTCATGGTCAATATCGCTGAATTCGTGTATTTTCCTGTTCAAATCCGGGGGGGGAAGGACACGAAGGGAGGCAGCGATGAGCTGAGCCTCCTCTCGGATCGATCGATCCCTCCCGAACTGGGCTGAGAGCATTGATCTCTCTGTATGTCACCAATGGAATGGCTGTCCTCACATTCCATAGTCTAGGTCATGTATTTCACCTGTGTGTTTAACATATTAGTCTTGCTGATCTGACATAACGTCGCAGTGAAAAAGCAGGAAGGGAGGCAGCCGGTACCTCTGCCTCCCTGGGGGGCGTGTTACAGACAGAGGGCATTGTGGGTAATATGTTAGCTAAGAAAGTCAAGTAGAGAAAGTCAAGTGCACCGCATCAGTCCGGTTATATCTGACTGGAAAAATGGAAGATTAGATATATAAGCTAAAACATTTCTCAAAACTTGACTTTCAATCAAAACTGTAAGTGATAAATAATGGAAGACCGATGCCGGTCTTCCATTATTTTTCTTATCTTGTCCATTATTTTTATATCTTGTATTTAAAAATAAAATAAGAAAAAAATTAAATGTTATTAAATTTTTTCAACTACATTTGTCTTTTTGTTGCGGACTGTATATACTTTCATTTGTATTGAATGAGTATGAATTGTGATGGCACATTAAGAACACACGGAGGGTGCAGAGCGCTCTCTCTGAGCCGCTATAAATCTCTATATAAATAAATCAAAATAAATAAAGTTCTTCTTTGGCCAAATCTGTACCTTTCCGATGTGTGTGTGTGTGTGTGTAAAGAATGCTGATATGGGATATGAAACATAACCAGTAGTCAATGTGCAAGCAGCCAGTTGAATTGTGAATTGATGCTACTCTGTTGAATTCATATGTTTGTAAATCGGACTAAGAAAGAGTCAGTGCCTCCCCAGCCACCAACCTCACCACACGTCACTGCAGGATATATATATATATATATATATATATATATATATATATATATATATATATATATATATATGTAACTATGTGACATCACACAACCACACACTCGATGTGTGATAAATTAATGAAAATGGAAATGGTGAAAAATTAATATATATATATATAGATAAAGTATATATCTATATATATATACCGTATATATACAGAATATATATGTGTGTGTGTGTGTTTGAGTGTGTTCAGGATCTCAGATGGCAAGAGTTCCTAAAGGTTTTCCGGGAAAGGTTTTCATGGATTGACAGAGAGAGAGTGAGACAGAGAGAGAGTGAGACAGTGAGACAGAGAGAGAGTGAGAGAGACAGAGACAGAGACAGAGAGACAGGGAGAGAGAGAGAGAGAGAGAGAGAGAGAGAGAGAGAGAGAGAGAGAGAGAGAGAGAGAGAGAGAGAGAGAGAGAGAGAGAGAGAGAGAGAGAGAGAGAGACGGCTGTGAATAGAGCTGTGCATTCGTCGCTCACCCATGCGTCCGATGGAGTTGCCTCGTGGCGTGGAGGTGTCCTCCAAGCCCTCGACGGCGCCGTAGAGGGAGTGCGAGATGCGGCGCTCCCGGTCGTCCGTCAGTGAGCTCAGGGAGAGCTCCAACACCGGCGGGCTCCCAGGGGCCTCCTGGAGAGGGGGGAGAGGGGGAGGTGGGGCGGGGGTTAACAGGCGAATGTCTTGGAGACGAAGAGTCAGAAACAGAGACCAGTGAGTGCAGCTCTTCAAACTCTTCCGACAGACTTATCGGACGTCCGTGCGGAGAGAGAGAGACAGACAGACAGACAGACAGACAGACAGACAGACAGACAGACAGAAAAGAAAGAGAGAGAGAGCGAGAGTGAGAGAGAGAGAGATCGACCCCTGCTCTGCCTTTTGTGAAAGCCACCGCAATCGATACCCGGAGAGTGAGAGGCGGAGGCCGAACCGTCCCCGTACATCTCCGTCCGTGTCTGCATTTTCTGGCTCAGCGGTGCGAAGCGGCATCTTACAGTAGAGCAGCGGTCTGGCTCAGGATAAAGACCCATGGATTTCCTATAGCGCCTATAGACAGCTGTCTCTGACAATGAGTGCCGCTAAATGGGCCAGTGACATTTTGCCCACTCGGTCGATGAGCCCCACCGCCGGGCACTCGGCCTACTGTCCACTTGATGCCTAATGCCAAATCCTCCCCCCCCACTACCACCTGACTGGTCCCCACAAGTCTGGTTTCCAACAAGTCTGGTCCCCACTAGTCTGGTCCCCTAGAAGTCTGGTCCCGACAAGTCTGGTCCCCACAAGTCTGGTCCCCTACAAGTCTGGTCCCCACAAGGCTGGTCCCCAACAAGTCTGGTCCCGACAAGGCTGGTCCCCAACAAGTCTGGTCCCCACAAGGCTGGTCCCCACAATGCTGGTCCCCATCAAGGCTAGTCCCCACAAGTCTGGTTTCCCGGCAAGTCTGGTCCCAATAAGTCTGGTCCCCAACAAGTCTGGTCCCCACACGCAGGTTTCAAAGGAAACTGTGTCCCTGTGTTCCCGAGCCAAAGCAATAGAAAACGTGAGGGCCCTCAGTAGAGTGCATACCTCCGCCACACTATTCCTTGGTCCATAAGTAATCAAACCACCAAGTCGTGTTCAATTACGTACATCACTTTTGAGTTATCTTGCTTACAGACAAACAAACATATGGGCAAAAACATAACCTCCGGTCCAGCTTCGATGGCGGAGGGAATCATCCTAGGATAGGATGTAGCATATAGGACCCAAGGACCCAAGGAAAGAGTATCTATTGAAGCACCCAAGACAAGAACGGTGCAAGAGGGTGGCAGATGAAGATGAAGATGATATGGTTATCAATCAAAAAAACTGGCAACTTTCCCCTCATTATTTTTTAGTTTTAATGACTTAATGATCATTCAAAGTAACCAACCAGGACGGATTGGGGAGATGAAAGTGCCTCATGTTGGTATTTTGTAGTTAACCATCTGGATTTGATGACCAGGACCCACTAATGAACGCGCTGGCACAGTGTGTGTGGGTGGAGCACTTTCCACAATCTTGAATCTCTGCACAGGTTTTTGATTGTAATTACTATGTAATTAATATTCCCTGATGGACTAAGAAGATGGGAACGGAGTAAATCCTGCTTAATAGATAATGGTGTCCATATTCTGTTTAGCTTCATCTTTAATTGCTGTATTCTTTTTTTTTAACTTAGTGCTTCAAAGAGTTAATTAATCTTGTTTCTTTCATTATTACCAAGTGTTTACGATGGTATTGCTTTTATAAAAAAAAAAAAAGATCTATATTTTAATTGAATTCGTATAACCCTTGCTATTTCAGCTGAGAAATACGATGACAAATGATGTGTCTTCAACCGTATCTGAACAGTGTTTTGGTAGGAGGTTAGGGCAGTGTGTGTGTGTGTGTGTGTGTGCATGCGTGTGTGTGTAAGTGTGTGTGTGCGTGGGCACGCGTGCGCACGTGTGTCCATGTAAATCAGGAGCACAAGGAGGTCACGGCAATTACAATCAGGTCCATTGTCCCTGGCAGCCCCACAATAAAAAGCACGTCTCCACCTGATTTAGCCTCAATCCGCTTTCATTTGGAAATTAAGTAGTGCTTTTCATTGCACCCTCTCTGCACGTCTCTTACCGTCGCTTTACTTATCTTTAATCACTGCGGAGAGAGAGAGAGAGAGAGAGAGAGAGAGAGAGAGAGAGAGAGAGAGAGAGAGAGCGAGAGAGAGAGAGAGAGAGAGAGAGAGAGAGAGAGAGAGAGAGAGAGAGAGAGAGAAAGCGAGAGAGAGAGAGAGAGAGAGAAAGCAAGAGAAAGAGAGAGGGTGAGAGAGAGAGAGAGAGAAAGACAGTGTGAGAGAGAGAGAGAGAGAGAGAGAGAGAGAGAGAGAGAGAGAGAGAGAGAGGAGAGAGAGAGAGAGAGAGAGAGAGAGAGAGAGAGAGAGAGAGAGAGAGAGAGAGAGAGAGAGAGAGAGGAGGCGGTGGTCTGGTAGAAACACCCTTGGAACATGTGAAGAAAGAGATTCACCAAAGAAAACAGAGCACATTGAAGTAAGGTACATGTCATGATAAGAAAAGTACCCCGTACGGAACATAGCCAAATGTTCCTTTCTCCGTGAGACAGGGACATTTAAAGCAGTGAGCCTCTTGTCTAAAGCCCTGGCATGCTACAGTGAATGTGGTCTGGTAGTGTTTAATACATCCTCCATGTGTTCCGTTGTGATGGTTTGTGGTTTTTTTTCCTCTAGCAGTATGACACTGGTAAATACTGACTTGTGCATCTTCCACTCCATGCATTTATCCACAAGCAGCGTGACCTACTGAACTGCCAGGAGTGCTGCCACTGTGATAACATTGTCATTAACATTACACTGTCATACGTTCGACTCTCGACTTTCTGGACTGAAATGCATTACTCATTGCAGTTACTGCACTACTGGCACTTTAAAATGCTTTAAATGCTTTGTGAACAATATAACTCATGAACATGTCATCCATCAATCACTTTATTGTTCTTTTTATGTTTTTTTAAATTATTTGATTGTGTATAGTATTTTTAAAGTGTTGTTCTAGAATGTCATACTGTGTGAGGGAATGGGGAGGAAGCGTTCCATTGTCCTTGTTGCAAATGGCAAATAACATTCTTGAATCTTGAATCTTGAACCAAAATTCGAAACCCAGCACATGGGTGAACTAAAGGGACCTCAGTAGAGCGGACACCTTCCTCCACACCAAAAGGTCCCCATTGATCCAGATTTAGATCCAGATCAGCTACTCAACTTGTTCCTTGGCTCATCAGTCATCTAACCACACCAAGTTTGGTCCAGTTCCGTACAGAATTTTGTTGAGTTATCTTGCTCAAAGACAAACAAACAGACCAACAGGGGTGTATGAGATCACCTCCGGTCCATCTTCGATGGCAGAGGTAAGTCTTCTTTTACTGCAATAACAATTCCAGCATGGTGAGTGTGCAGCGTTCAACAAGACTCTGTGCAGCCTCCTTGTTCGACAGCCCAACAAAGAGGATTATTTAAAATAAAATAAGACAATAAAATAAATAAATAAAAATATCATACATTTCATAACATGTCATCTGACCTGTGACTAATGTGACGTATCATTCAGGGAAAGTGTAATGAATATATGCGTGTCTGTGTGTGTGTGTGTGTGTGTGTGTGTGTGTGTGTGTAGCTCTCTTGATGATCTACTTCTGCTAATGTCGTTCCCCAACAATCCTAAATGTGGCGACTTCCACTTCCACCAAGGTATGTTACAATCCGCTAAGAAAGCCTCATGGAAATACGTCAACGGCCGCCGTAAGCCATCGCTAACACTGCCTTACAATTAGTCTTTATTGAGGAACGGGGGCGCCTGTGGTGTCACTGTGGTGTCGGCTATCGTTCGGTTATGTTATTATAGGAATCATCGCTTGCCTGAACCAGATGGAAGTAATGCTAATGACTATCACAACCATCGTGCGGGCGGCGGTGTTTTCCCTTTCAACTCCATCTGTGTCTTCACAGAGGTGTGAACGCTGCCTTCCATTCTCCACCACCAACCCCAACCTCCCCCTCCTTCATCACCACCATCCCTACCGCTCCATCCGTATTAATCTAGCCATTTTCTCAGTGGATTATCCTGTTGACTTTAGGGAAAGGTGAGACGGCACGGCAGTTCACACTGAGCCCCCCGGTCAAGACTTGCCGCCGCTCAACTCTCGGTGGACTTGCTAAGCCTGTGTGTGAGTGCGCGTGCATGTGTGTGTGTGTGTGTGTGTGTGTGTGTGTGGTTGTGTGTGTGTGTGTGTGTGTGTGCGTGCGTGTGTGAGTGCGTGTGTGTATGTGTGTGTGCGTGTGCGTGCCCACGTTTCCCCTCCCCTGCTCATCGATGACCTTAAGAACTCATTGCGGAGGACGAGGTGTGTGAGGTGTGTTGTTGACGACAGGGCGGGTTTTAAGCTGTCATCCACGTCCAATGAGGTCCAGGCTCGTAGCCGGTCCAATTCCTGCTCCTCTGCGATCAAAATCCAACCCCCCCCTCCCCCCCCACCCTCCAACCTCCATCCCCCCCCCCCCCCCCCGCCATAGACAGCCAGTTGCCATGGCCCTAATCCAGGCAACCTTCACAGTAATGCTGTAATTACAGCCTCGTAAGATGCTGCATCCTGCCTCGGGGGGGGGGGGGGGGGGATGGGAACACAAACAGGCCGCCCTCGCTGGAAGCTCACCAGGGTCCGCTCCGTACGTCAACAGAAAAATGCTGCCGTGCCATTTCATTGTATTTCTTCATTAAACCCGGAGACAAACTCCACTTTCCTGTGACTGTATAATTGATTTATTTTTGTTGCTGCTGCAGTCCACCGGAACATACCGTACCTGAACCACCGCGCTCGCTCACGTGGCCCACAGCTGAACTCAACTTGGACGGCACCGTGATTTTTCAACCTTTTTTCCCCATCATTTGGGTCTCTTTCCAAATTACCCCCCTTTAAGCATGACGCCACCACTGCTATCGGGGGAACAGGTGGGTTGTCTGCGGTGTTTAGATAAAGACAGTGCCATTAGTTATAAAGATAAGGAATGCAAGCAATGCTTCACACCAACCGTCCATAGAACGCACGCACGCACGCACGCACGCACGCACACGCACACACACACACACACACACACACACACACACACACACACACACACACACACACACACACACACACACACACACACACACACACATACACCATTAAAGCCCGGACTGCATTTCCATTCCATTGTCAGGTTAATCCAAGGACCATATGTTCCATTCGAAACCTTAACACACACCTTATTGGTGTATTGAGAACAACTCTTCGCAAGGCGGGACATAAATCCTCCTGAGGTACCGAGCTAGGTAGGTAGCCGTCCAACCGGAGACTTAATCCTTCAGCCGGACACACGCGGTTAACCCCGAAGCCCTATGAAAAATAACCGCGTTACCCCATAACTTTGCGGTTTCGCGAGTTACGCAGAAATGACCCGATGACCCATTCACCGCGACGTGAGGGGCGCACGCCGAAGCTACCCCGGGCCATTGGCCCAAAAGACACCCCTCTACCCGGACACACCCACCCGCCCGGCCTCCATACGACCCACCGCCAACCCCACTGGTCGGCAGAGCTCATAAACACTCTGAAGCACCACGCTCTGGTCGGCTGCACCGCGAGTCCCCACTCAAGCGGCTGATTCAATATATTATTCCCTCAATTGGTCCCATCGAGTTCCCCCCCCCCCCCCCCCCCCCCCTCCCCTTAAATGAGTTAGACCCTCCAGAGACAGCTGGGAATACGGACGTTTGCACAGGAGGAGGAAGACCGACTGGGAATGGATTTTTGTACTTAGACCGTCAACTTTCCCCCTAAACTGCACCTCCCAGAGTGCAACTGCACATGTACACACACACACACACACACACACACACACACACACACCCGCAGCATGTATGCAACGCATGAATCACTTGTGGTCATGATGACATTAGGGGGGGTGGGGGTGGGGTGGGCAAGGGGGCAGAGTTGCCTGGCGTTCTTGTTGTGATGTAATGACGGCCCAATCACTCGCGCATTAAGGAGTTCGGAGAGGAGGTTGAACACAAATCTCTCGTCTTCCTCTCTCTGTAGTAGAGTGTGGGGGGGGGGGGGGGAGGTAGGGGGTAAGTCGAGGGGAGACACTCTCTAATGCTCTAAGGCCTCTCGGCCTCACTCTCCCCCAGCGGTGGTCAGCTTCAAACTCGATACTAATAAAACCATAATTTACTCGGGCCGAGGCCCTGATTGATAGCTCTCTTCGGATGCCCCATCGATCAGCCCCTCCCCCTCCCAGCCCGGGGGGGGATGGTCTTTTGTTGTTCGGCCGTCCGCATCCTTCCTTCCTTCCTTCCTCCCCTCTTGTCTCTTTGCATAAATGTTTGTCCTTCGCCGAGCTGCGGCGTGAATGACAACGAGGCTGTCCATCGGAACCGCCATCTTCTTAGAATCAACCCTGGGAGGAGCAGCCGGCTCCAGCTCCTCCTCCTTAGAGGAGTATGGTTGTAGCGGTCAGTGGCGCCACAAGCTATTAGAAATGGCTACTTTGTGCTCCTCCCGAGGACACAGGACACAGGGTGATGAGGAAGCAGGTTAATTGTAGAGTTTGTAGTGGTCCACGCTAGCGCTTCTCCCTCGTGTGTGTGTGTGTATGTGGTGATAGGGGCTGGTTTAACATGTGGTTCCTTGATTCTAATAACTGACTCTGTGACCAGGTGAAGCTGCTTTAACCAGCCACCAACCACATATACCTGTTGTACCCGATGGCACACATACCCCTTACATCATGCACCGCCTCCCTCCTCTCCTTTTTCCCTTGAGCTACCTATGCTATGCATGCCGAATGCTAGCCTATTAGTATGGGGCTAAGGTGTTAGGTCAGCTTTGATCTTTCTGCGCAGGGGCTGCTGGCCTTGCATCGTTGCTACCGCAACGGCGGTTTCTCGGCATGGTGCCTGACCACCAGGGGGGGGGGGAGGGGAGAGGAGGCCCTGTCATCGACGTGGGGGCCCCTGTGCGGTTCTTAACCAGACGGTCCGCCTCCGATCCCTTCAAAGGCAGCGCTCCACTCCTGGTTCTCTCCGCCGCGAGGGGAAGGAAGGCGCACGCACGATGCACCGCTAATGGACCCTTAGCCTGCCAAGGACCCTTAGCCTTCACAACAACATCAAAATAACACACACACACACACACACACACACACACACACACACACACACACAGCGTGCAGGGAGCTGCTGCGGTGTTTCTTTGCCACTGGATTAAGAAAGCAAAGAACAGAAACAAGTCGCGTGTAAAATGAAGCCCTAAACCCAAGCTGCATCCCCGTGGCACCACTTCCTCATCCCGGTCATCAGGTTCCCGTGTTTCAGTAATCAGGGGGATTGGGCTGAACTCATTCCGAGTGGTCAAGCGAAAATAATGCTTAACATCGCAATTTTTGCGTTTCACGCCTTCGAGCCGCGTAAGCTCGTGTTTCCGCTAAGACGTGCACAATTTTTTGAAAAGAAAGGGTTAGAAAGAAAGAAAGTTAGAAATGTGTTTCATTTCATTAAGTGGAATCAAAGAGTCGGGGTACAGCCAATGAGTCTTAAGGATTAAAGCGATAACTGTGCCAACTCCCTCGGGACTAAGCTCCACATATTATCATTATGAAGAACATATAGCAGAGCAAGGCAATGATAAAAAATATAGTGTGAAACAGAAGTGTGGAATATGCAACTATCTGTCGATATGCAAAACCGAGATGAAGTCTCTCACTCTGAGAAGAGTTTCGAAGGGTTGGACGTGCCGGTGAAAGTGGGTCACAGAGCAAAGCAAAGTGGAATGACAAACGTCAAAAACAATTGCCGGTTGCTAGAGGTATTTGGCATGAATAGCACCAGACGCGGCTCTTTAAGGATGCTAGTGTGAAGGAATTGAACGATTGGCGATAGCCAGTGGTCATACTCATACCACGGTAAACGTGGTATGAGTACATAACATGGTAAACGGCTGGACAGAATCAGATCGGTCAATTAGGCACCGGTAAGCGATTTCAAAACTTTCTGGACACGGTCCTCCCTGGGATCTATGGGAGGTCTTCCTCTCGCTCCTCAATGAATTGGAGAATACAAAACAAGGGAAGTTCCCTGCTGATGTACGACCAAGTGGCAGGTATCAGTTGGGAACTGTTCCTCCTGCACTCCCTCCTCGAGTGCAGGAGGGAAATGTGTTACAAAATACTGGCCATTAGTGGAAGCGAGATACAGAAAGAGAAATGACCAAGTCCTCCCCCAAAGCAGGGGGTTGAAATGTGCGCTTCAAACTAATAACTTTAACAAATTATTATTATCATTATTATTATTAATAAACTAATTGCCAGTGGACCAATGAGATCTCTTGACTATCTGGGTCAACGTCAAGCCTGTTCAAACAAGGGAGACCAGCGGAGCACTGCAAAGTGGAACGTTAATTCTGTATCTATCACACGGCGTATACAGTATATATAATGTCAGTAAGGCTAAGGCAACATTACATGTAATCAGTACGGCTGACTAGTAGCAATTTCGTTTTCACGAGTGGAAATGACATTTCGACATCAGAATAACAATTACACACATATCTACATTTCCATTTCCACATATTGAACCAGGATTGTGATTGCAGTGGAATAGTGTCATTTCCCATTTCAGGTATCGACAATTGCATCTGAAAAAAGTTCTCATTGAAAAGTTCATGGTGCAAGCTCTTTTACAGTACTACTCAAAATGACTTGGATTAATAACACCCGAAAATGTATAAATAGATATCTGTAAGTCACTTTGAATTGAAGTCAACGCAACGAATCGACAATCGAAATCAAGTTACAGATATCTGCAATGAACGAGTAAGAAATGAATCGTTGATACCAAGAAGAAGGAACATGTTGACTTAGTGGCAAATTAATTGTAGATATCTTCAAGTAGTCCAGTACAATTACATTATTGATACAGTATGTTGGCTTGGAATTACTAACAATTCAAAAATCGACAACGCATTAGAGGCTCGGCCGCCTGTCTCCTCAAACCTTCCGGTTACACTGATGGATCCCGGTCATGTTAATGGCGGCTTTCCCATTAGCAACCGGCCTGGGCTCCGCTGTGGACCAGACGCTACGGTGCGTCTGGTCCACAGCGAGCCATCGCCAGACGTCTGAGAGGCTGGGCCGCCGCTGAACTTCTCTCCGATTGTTTAGTTTTTTTCCCTCCCTTCCCCGCCTGTCGAGAACCACTGTCTGTCTTCAGCTTGCTAATCCCGAGCTCCTACAGCCTCGGAGTGAACCTCCCGTTTCAGCCTCGCAGTGAACCTCCCGTTTCTGCCTCGCAACTGAACCTCCCTCCCCCCCCCCCCCCCCCCCCCACCCGCCTTCTTGCCTGTGCAACGTCAACGGGAAAAAACCGCTGTGACAGCTAGCTAGCTAGTGTGTCGCAGGCGGCGGCTTTTCCCCACTACGGCGCCGGACTGTCTTCCTGCAGGCCTGTTTTCATCTCCAAACTGTCATATGGACTCAAATCTGTCACACTGACAGAGGCAGCTCCTCTCTGGCTCCTCTCTCTCCGGCTGTCCATCGGTCTGTCTGTTCGTCCGTCCAGTCTGCTAGACGTGGAGTAAGACTAGGGGGAGGATGGGGGGGGGCTAGTTGAGCTGATAGCACCGGCCCCAACCTGGGAGGGACAGGAGTCCTTCAAACGAGTCTCTCTCTCTCTCTCTCTCTCTCTCTCTCTCTCTCTCTCTCTCTCTCTCTCTCTCTCTCTCTCTCTCTCTCTCTCTCTCTCTCTCTCTCTCTCTCTCTCTCTCTCTCTCTCTCTCTCTCTCTCTCTCTCTCTCTCTCTCTCTCCGGAGAGGGGGAGATGAGCGAGGAAGGGGGAGATGAGGAGTGTGGGAGAAGGAGAGGGGATTATTCATCAGGGGAATCATGCTCCCAGAGCAGAGGAGAACATGGGTTGGTTGTGCGCGCGCGCGAGAGAGAGAGAGAGAGAGAGAGAGAGAGAGAGAGAGAGAGAGAGAGAGAGAGAGAGAGAGAGAGAGAGAGAGAGAGAGAGAGAGAGAGAGAGAGAGAGAGAGAGAGATGGATGCAGGGAAGCAGGGCGAAGTGACCCTGAGAAAACCTGACGGCTAACAGAATTTGAAATGGGCCAATCGGAGCAGAGGGCAGCATGAAGGGAATTTTATTTTCTCTTGACCCAAAGCCAGAGAGAGAACCATTACTCTACACATTATGTGCAGCACACAGACACCCCGTCTAGGGGAAT